>OZ026824.1:1402259-1737938 GCA_964023185.1 Macaria liturata | reverse complement strand
GTGATGGGGCGGTCCGCCCCTGTACCCCGCCGCCGCGGCCCGTGCTGCCGCAGCCGCTGTTCCCCAACTACTACGAGTACGCAGGTCCGTGGCACATCGCCGCCTACGAGCCCTACGAGCGCGGTAACGTCAACTTGAACTTTAACATCCCGCCTAAAAACTTGGTCGTCAACTCTCGCTCGGGCTCCGTCGAGTGCAAGACGAGAGAAGGTGAAGCCCTCCAATACGGAGCTCCCCAGGGCCAGGGCTGCTGGATCAAACCCACCATCTTCTATGACGGGTTCTGGACGACAGAAGGTCAAGAAATGGGTGGCAGAGCAGGTGGAGAAGCAGTGTGAGGAGGGATCCACTAAATCTCCTTCCCCAGGGAACCCTGATAACCCTAAGTCGTAATTATCAAATGGTTTGTGAATTTTAAGGTAGGCACATGTTGTAGGTTTTAGGGAGCGTTTTTATTTATGAAGTTCATTAGAAAACCTGGTGGTTTATTCTCGCAGTGAAAAGTAATTGAGGAACTAAACCGCCAATTGTAATAAACTTATATCACTCTGCTATTTATATTCTTGTGTGAACTTGATAATTGACTTGCCATTACTTATTTCCCTAAAACTTACTCCTGTGTGAAGGCCACTAGCGGTTGTATTATTAGAATAAATCTCAGTACCTATAAGCGGAGGTGTTAATGAAATCTCTAAATTGGTCAACTATTTTTTATGAGATTTTTCCGAGTTGCTAGTTTAATAGAATTGAAGTGTGATAGAGGTAGGATTTTACTAGAAAAGAATCGTCAGGGTGAATGTGTGATTGTTAGGAATGTTTTTATACTAGCGCTTAATAGAAAAGTAGTTAAAATATACTACTGTATATATACATATTTTTCTGATAGGAAGTCTTGAACCAAACAACAAGAGAACATGTCATGTTATATTATAAAAAAAAATACATTTTTTGAAATTCTTAAACCAATATTTAAACACTAATAACTAAACTCAAAATACTATTTAAAGGTGTCAAGTTATAATAGAAAAGCCATAGAGGTACTATAGTTGTTTTGCAACTAGGTGGAATTCGATATTTTGCATATTTTCCATATTATTATGTACATAAATATAAAACATAGATAGTATTATATTGTTGGGTTGGTTCGACACTTTTTATCTGAAAAATACTTTAGACTCACTGAATTCTGAACGCCTGCTTTTTAAGGCACTGTCTAAAGGGGTCATTCCTATACGTATTTTATGATTTAAACATTTTAAAAAGCCAATTTTATGCATTTAATATCAAATGTCTGATGGAATTTATGTATTCATTGATTTCTTATATTATACACATGAATAGTAGGTCTAGGTATATAGGTACAATTTATCATATTTTCAACGTTTTTGCTCATTTCCTATGTAAGTAAATCTTATGATGGTTGGAATTGGAAGTGTGGTTTTATATAGTTAATTATACATTATTTTTAATGAAGTGTCGTCAGTTTTACCAAAGTATACTGGAAATATTGGAATGTCATGTGTTACCGAAGATACGTGTGAAAATATGGAATTGCTATATGTACATAACATACATAACATACATGCATATACCAATTTATGGTAGATTAATGGCATTGTGTGAAACTACTCGATACCTACATGTTTTTATTGTAATAAACTGTTTGAAGAAATAATTTAAAAGTTTCATTGTTACTTTCTAGTTTTATGTGATAGAGGCCATATTCAACGCTTTTTATATAGTTTTATGTTAATAGTTTGGACACAACACAACATCAGTATTATTTTTCACAGTAATTTTATGTTTTGCAAAGACTATACACAACACGTAGGTGGAAGAAGTAGACATCTGAGTGGTTTATTCATAAACACACAATCACATTTCAGATTTTTAATTCGATTGTTTCTTTTTTATTTCTTCATCAGTATGCACACACTATTTTTTGCCTAACCTTTTACTATGTTTGACCCACCTTATTTAACTTTGACCCACCTTTATTATGTTTGACCCACCCTTGTTACGTTTGACCCCACTTATTTTACGTTTGACCCACCTAAGCACTCGTTCGTAGGGCTGCAAGTTGGACTCCATGACGGAGGAGGAGGCGCGGGCGGAGAGGAAGAGGCGACAGAGACTAGCACAGGAGGAGTTCCGACAGAAACAACTCATGAAGAACACCGGTTAGCTTTATGAACCTAGTTTAGATAAGGTTATTATGGAATAAGGAAAAGTTTGGAAAATAATCATACCTACCTTTATAAAAGCAAAAGTAGATGGATAACCAAAAAGGGGCATTCCATTTTGGGCGCTTCCGTGGGTCGGGTGACACGTTAAATTGTAGGTCCCGGCTGTTTTCATAGTATAGCAGTCGTTAAGCCATGTCACAGGCAATTGGGCAGCTTGATAAAATTTCGACACCAAAGTTGGCCGCTCTCATTCGATAAGAAGAAGAAAGCAAAAATAATATTATGCTTGTTTATTTTCACGCTCAAGGAAGTGACAGATCATGGTGATTTGGTATGGTCAGGTGTAGGGCACATCAATCAAAACCGCGCGACGCAACCGACTTATATGCCTACTGCTATGTATTCTGTGGTATGATGATGTACTTAAACTTAGATTAAAAATTTAACATTAATATTTTTTTTTACTTAAATATGTGATGATTAGTTTGGCTCAACTCGTTAAAAAGGCTGCTTATCAGCCTGATGGTAAGCATTAAGTTTCTAGGTGTTAAGTTCTCTTCTTGTGTTATTTTTATGTTTTCTCCATTATGGACCAATTTGCATTGAAGATATTGATGAAGTCTTTATAATAAGTAGGTAAAGTAGATATACTACACCTGCTCGGAAAGTACCTTGTTACTTTATCAAATTTACGGTAGAAAGTACGTCATTGCATATCGAACAAATATGCGGGGAGAAAACGCATCTGAGCGGGAAGAAATGGATTTTCATACACTTTTCTCTCCCGCTCAGATGCGTTTTCTCCCCGCATATTTGTTCGATATGCAATGACGTACTTTCTACCGTAAATTTGATACTTTCCGAGCAGGTGTAGTATAAAGCACTATGTAACACTCGAGAGAAAGTGCGATTCCCGATCTCGGGTGTTTTAAAGCCCTCGCCTACGGCTCGGGCTTCAAACGACTCCCTCGACGGTAATCGGTCACTTTCTCCTCTCGGTAAACAATGTGCTATATCATATCGCTGTGACAATTTTATGAGCTAGAATTGCATAGCAATATCTTGTAAGTATTATTAGGAATAGAAGATATCACTTTTTTTGATGCATAATTATGGTAGATGTGTAATTTTTGGATAAGTTTTGTTATGGATAATAATTATGAAAATAAAAAGCGTGGTTCTCAATCAACTTGCCTTTTTGTATAACAAAAAATTCAGTTCTATAATATCTGGTATTATTTTGTACACGAAAAAGTTTATTAATTTGTTTTTTAAAGATTATTCATAGCATGTTAGTCAGAAGTTACACAGTACTTACCTAGTTTAAATGAACAGATTTCGATAATGTACCCTTAACCGCAGCCGTGTATTACCATTTACGCAGGCGCTATTGCAATGCATGTTTTCTTGCATACTATCACAGAAAAACTAAAAGTACCTTTATGCTAAATCACCATAAAAGTTACAGGTGGGCTGTGAGGGAAAATTTAGGAACAAAAAAATACTTACTTATGCATCTGAAACATGATTTCATATCTTGATACTAGATAGACGTGAACCTAAAACTCTTAGCATTTTACATATGTCAGCCAAACCAATCCGCTGACTAGCCCCTTTCCCTGCAGATGAGAAGCAAGAACTATCCAAGAACAGCTCCAGCATGGACCAGCTGATGATGGAGATTCCCACGCAGGACATCATCATCCAGGAGAGCGGGGACTCCACGGCGTCCAGGCGGGAGAAGAGGCCCTCGCCGGCGCCCGACGGGGCCAGTAAACGGAGGGCTAGCATTTCTAAACTTGATATTGTTACTAGTGATTGATTGGATTTGTTTAAACGTTGCATGGTTAGACTCCTCTCAGATGGTACAGAGACATAAACATTCCAGAAAGAAGTTCCGCATTTCAAACTCGGTTCTACTTCTGAGTTCTGATTTCTCTATTTTTAATTGATAATGATTATACAGGTTTATGTATTTTACGTGTTGGAGACTCATTTAGTTCTGATGAGTCAAAAATCAATTTTATTAACGAATAATTCGTTGCTACCTAACTAAATGTATTGAACGACAGTTTTCTCGCAAATTTCCAAAACTTAAGTTACAAGTTGTTCATTTTAAGATTCTGTAACCCTGTATAATCAAACTATTGATAGGATTGAGAAGTTAATCTCCACGATATTAGTATAGATTAACTTTTATGTCCATTTTAATTTACTTATACACAAGATACTCAAGGTAACTTAATCTATAAATGAAATAAAACATGTTTTATTAGCGAAATCAATTTTTATTAAATCACTACTTAACAAGTTACGAGTCTTACAGTACACAAACATATTTACAGGAACGGAAAATACTAAATATTAGGTACTATAATTGTTGTACTCAGGTAAGAAACGAAAAGGACACCTCACTTAAAACTAAACCAAACATTACCTTAAAGCACTTAAAAACTAAAACTAAATGACTCTTGATGAATCTACAAGCGTAACTTAAATTACTCGTAGAGATAATAAATCAATACAATTATTACTTAATGAACAAACTTACACTGGCTCTGTGATGTTAAATGAAACACAACAGAAACTTATCTGAAATAATCTATCCTTTAAGTAATTTATTACGTTTTGTAAAATTACGTTCAATTCACACTTGTCATATTCTTATTGATCCTGGATTAGTGACATCTCTTTTCATTTGTATGTAATGGAAGGAGATGGCAGATATTTCTGTTTTAAATGACAAGTCTGAATCGGGCTAATTTCAAACCCTACTTCCATAAAATTGTATATCTCCATTTTATTATTTTCTCCAAAGAAACTTAACTTCGTCTGTTATCGTTTATTCTCAGCTTTGTGATACACAATCTGTCTGAAAACAGACAAGAACAGACAATGTCCTCAAACACAATCATTAGAATAGACATCAGTAAAAGTGTCTATGAATCAATATTACTTTAGCCAACACAATAGCAATACTTTGTATTTACTGATAGAATACAGCAAATCTGATTTTATATCGGGTACTTACTGGTAATTTGATAAAGCGATTTTAGTACAACAATAACTTTTATATTGATTTACTAAAAGCTACACAAGTATACTCATAAGTTACCAGCGACCCTATATATAGTTTATAATTATAAAATTAAACTATAGTTAAGGCTCTATACCTAAATGACCAAATATGAACTTGAAACAGTATCAAATACCCATGTTAGGTACATATAAAATAATAGTCAAACACTATGTCCTAGTCCTATTTAGATCTACAGATAATTTCGACTATTTCCACGTTATATGGTCTAATATATTACAAACGTTAGTATGTTTAGGCATTCACTCGTATATTAGCTTTCGATTTATGTATATGACTGACGGTGACTTAAATTTATATAAGTTCCTGACACTTAAATATGGAAGTAATCTATTTCTTTTGTTAAATCAAACGATCGTTATATCAGAATAAAAACACATTCTGCTAGATTTTTGTGCGACTTGGGTATATGTTAAATTCAGTATAATTTTATAGCCATACCAATTTGCAAATATAATGCAGCAGAAACTCCATACTTTATACAGGTTAACTTTTATGTATATTATAATACTACATAGGTTATTTATTAGTACAAATCTCGTACGCAAAAGGCAGTTATTCATACACATTTTAGGATATAAGTATGTGATTCCTGGATTTTATAGATAGTATAATATTCTCTAACATCAATTTGCAGTTAGGTATTTGCATTTCTATTATTATTATCTTATGATGTCTATAGTTTTAGTTTTATTTACTTTTAATTGTATTTGTTAACCATCCAAACCACTTGGAAGAACCTGTCTTTTGCAACACAGTTCCAACTAAAGCAAAAGACAGAATCATGTAAATTATACAATAAGGTTGCTCAAATAAAAATTTACTTTACTTTACTATTTCGCTTATTGGACAGTTTTGGCAAACACAGTATGCTAGGAAATAGTAAAACGACACTCAATTCCACGAAGAGTTATTGCGAAATAAAATGCCGCAAGTAAACAACACTCAAATAACAAGTTTCAGGAATTTCATAATTGTGAAATGCTATCAGCGCTTCAATATTCCGGAAATCATAAATGAACATAATGTTTAAATACAAATACTTCAGTAGTCGCACTTAATTTTGTTACAATTTATAAATAGAGATGCATACTTTACATTTTAATACATAAAATAAATGTTTTATAATAATTACTAAACATAACTTAAACCATACATTCATTGCTTCACGAAAAATAAACGTTTTTCGGTTTATTATTGCAAAGAAAGACATTTCAGTAACTACAAGAAAAAACGTGAATCGAACGCGAAGTACATAAAGTACATTCATAAATGAAATATGTTTTCAATATAAAAAATTACCTTTAAAATGCGTTTTAGTTTCCTCAGTGTTTGGATTACAATTAAAGTAACCTACGACAGTTGGCTCCTCACAATGCATTCATACTCTTGATGCATTGTTAAAATATTTCCAATTTATTATCACTCCAAAAATCAGTGATTATAATAATTGATTAGCTTGTAAAAGTAGCATATTTTTGATACCATTTAATTGTTGGTTAAATCACAGCTTCATAAATTAAATCAAGTTGGTGTGCTAAAATTAATCACTATCCAATGTTAAACATAACTTTGAGAGTAATTTTATGGTTACCTTCGTTTTGTTAAGCTTAACGAACAATCATTTTTCTTCATAAATTACCAATATTGGTTTATTGAAAAAATGTAGTACAAATGTCGGATTGCTCAGATATATGCTACTTTCATGAATAGTTTAGGAAAATACTGGATGCTTACAAAGATATCTACTAAGAGAATATTAAAAGCCATGTTTTCAGCAAGATAAGCTGCTCCATTTCAATAGAAAGTAATTACATACACTATCCACACATTATATTAATTTTTGACAGTTCAACACTATCCGCTTAAATAGATGTTTAACTGGCAATGTTGAGAAAATATTCTTATTTTTAGTTTAGAATGTATTTTCTAAACATTTGTCGTAGTTTCCATGTAAATATTCCAAGTATAGTTGACAGTAGGGCTCTCAGTAAGCATCTCAGTGTGAACAGGAACAGTACAGTGTAATATAACATACAGCATTTCTAAGTGGAAGTTCACTCGTAGCCAGTGGTCGAGAACCGCAGATTTATGCCTGGAAAGGAATCATATAGATTGTGTTACTTATCTGTGGCACGTTCTAACGGGTGCAGTCATATGATAGACAATAACCTCCATTAACGCACTCGCTGCCCTCTTATTTTGTATGTCTATTTATACATGCCCCCTTTTTGGATTTCAATTTACGAAGCGTATTGAAAACGCATTCTTGCGTTCCGGGCATGTTGTTAATTCTCCGAAAGCGCAAAGACGCACTATGAGCAGTTAATGAGGAAAAACAAATCGAGGAGCAGGTTCAACAGTCCCCGTCCACAGAACATGTAGTTAGTACCTAAAAGTAAGTTCGTATGAGAGTGACCAACTCTGGTGTCATAGTTTTCAAACCGCCCAAAGAGCCTCTGACATGGCTTAACGACTGCCGTACAGTGACGAACAGCAGGGACCTACAATTTAACGTGTCATCCGACCCACGGAAGCGCTCAAAAGGGAATGTAAATTTTCGGTCACCCATCCGCGCCCTAACCGCATCAGGCGTAGCTTAACATTGGTAATGGCATGCGATTGCCTCCGCTAAGATTATTTAAGGCGCTATGGGCTAGTACACATTAAGAATAATACTTAAGGGAAAATGTACTCGGACTTGCCCTATATGGTGCGATGCCATAAGGTTAATATGTACCTATTTATAATTCATTGCTTATTTTGACATTTAAAGGCATGTTTGTTATAATTTTGATACTTTTATTTATTTTATTTTCATTGGACGTGTAAATAGGCTTTATGAAAATATATGAATATGAATATAATAAAGTGTGTATGTGTACCTGCGGTCACTAGACGGGCACCTCCTCGGCCTCCTTCTCCCGCTGGCGCACCGCCACGGCCGTCTCCACCAGCAGGTACAGGCACTTGAACTTGTCGCGCTCGCCGCCGCCCCCCGCCTTCTCCACCAGCTGCGGACACCACATTGCACATTACATGGGCATATCATGCGGGCCACTGCGATATACGATACATGCAACATCTAAAAAAAACTTTTATACGAAGCAGGTATAAAATAGGTAATAAAGTTAAAAAAATTAGATATCTGTACTAACTAGAATAAAACAGCTCCTGAGACTGCTTGACCACATCAGATCAGATCATATTGGATGCAACAATCTTTCCTCTATGGGCATTAAGTGGCACTGGTAGGTAGCTGAAGCGGGTGTCAGAAACAAATTCTTCCACCATACAAAGCAGTTCCCAGGATTGGTGTACATACATGTGAGTGTTATAACTTAAATATAATATATATATAGATTTTTTTTACATGACATAGGCTCACGCTTGACTACAACTTGCCTGATGTTAAGCAACGTTATAATCTACGATCTAGCGCGCTTGCCTAGAAGAAACCGGTTTACTCTCGACTTGAAGACCGACAAATTATAGTTCAGGGGGTATAGAGATTCGGCCAAGGAGTTCCACAGTAAAAGTAAAGTTTCTTAAAGATTGTATTACTCTCAATGCTGTGTGATGTGGTTACTGTGGACACTGAGCACCCACGCTAGCTGCCTACCTGTATGGTGCGTCGCTGCGTGCGCGGGCGCGGCGTGGAGGTGGCGGGCGGGGCGTCCTCCTCCTCGCGCGACCGCACCGCCACCACCGAACTACCGCTGTAAACAAATTACTTGCATTAATTTAAACTTTAATTGGAAAATGAGCGAAAATAATCACGACCGGCAGGATTCGAACCTGCGTATTTCCAATCACCGTCCAGAACGCCTTAACCAACTAGTCTACGGTCTACTAACTGCCAGGCGCGAAAATCCACACTCATTAATTTACCAATTTAAGCATTTTTTCCAAAGTGCCAAACCATGAGCTAGAATTTTATTCATTGAGTTATTTGGAAATGCGTTAAAATAATCAGCACATGATGCATGATTTGAACTAGGATCTATCAGAAAACGCCATACAAACGAAGCAGGCGAAAGCACCATTTGTGTTTGTGGAATTTTACGTGGTAAAGGAATTGATTCAACGAATCGTTATTATTTTCGTTTTTGCTCCAAATATGTATGTTTATTACATTGACATTTCCACATTTCTGCTGCGAAGTTGCAACATCCTAAATGTAATATTTATTTCAGGATAGTTACATACAATACAATATGATGTCAAAATGAGTTGAAACCATTAATACATACCGTATAACAGACTGCCACATGGAGGGGTCATACTTGAGCTCCTCCTCGCTGATGGCGGAGGAGGAGTACCCCTCCTCCGGCTCGGCCGCCTCGTCTCCGTCGCTCGGGTACACGAGCAGGCCGTCCGTGTACTCCGCCGAGGTGGTCATGTCACCGCCCTCCTGGAACCAACACAATGTACAGTTTCAATACTATTGACATGATGTTAGAAAATCTAAAGAGAAGAGAGAGAGAGATTCAAAACTGTAACTTTTAGTTTTGAAGTCTTACAAAATTTAAAAAGGAATGATATAAGAAATATTAGGAGATGGAGAGATTTCAGTTTATATTAGTCTAGTTGATGATTGCATGAGACAGGAAGATAAAAACTCTAAAACAAATTAATAGCTTTTAGGCAACATGGACTGAAATGAGAAGCTATGAATTAGAACATGAAGCATTGTAGTCTACTTCTAAATTGAATTCTTCTGAATTTATCAATAATTGCTCATAAATTGTATTTGTATTTTCAGATAATATTTTTGTAAGTTTCATGATTTTTCTATCCTAGGTTGTTTGTGATCAGCGCGACATGTTTAGGTTCATTAGTACATACCTACCAATATTTGCACGAGTAGATACAATTACAACAAAACTGCAACGCAGCGTCATGTTTATGGTTTTATATTGTGTTTGAGGAAATGAGTGTTGAATTCACATTGTGTAATGTAATATGATCGCCTGCATCGAATGAAAACCGACTGTTTGGCAATGTCGTCTTGTAACATATTCAAAGAAATACAATAATTGCATGGGAAAAGTTTTAAACTTCATTGTTCTGAATTTATTGTGCAATTCTGTCGGAATCACAGATTCGTGAGATATGTTCCGAAGAATATATTTATGTTATACAGTCATTCATATTCAGATAACTGTTTGATGAATATCGGCTTTGCTTTGACAACAAATCGCTTGCAATCACAATAATGCTGTTCAATACAGGATGCAAAATATTACACAAATGTTATGTTTAAGGCTAGTATGTTATTCTGGAACTTAGTAATATTTCTGGGTGGTAGTTATTATAGTATTGTCTTCACTAGAATTGACTAGTGGAAATTGTTAGTGATAATTAAGCTAGAGTTTGTATGATATGAGAGGTCTACTTTGAGGCCTAGTCCTATCAGTTTCTATTGGCAAAGCATGCTTTATTTTAGACTATGATTACTGCTTACTATCTGACATGTTATTGTTAAAAACAAACTCTGATTAGGTCAATGAAATCGCAGTTGTCTCAATCCATATTGTTTATCGCAAAGGTTGGCCATTGCGATTCAGAAGGGTACCTTTGCGCCGCGAGCGATACAGTGTCACTTCGGATATGTCATGAATAGTGACATTTGTTTTATCTTGAGTAAAGTATTAGTATCGAGTTTACCTCTCCATCAATGCCCTCCCACTCGGCGACGAGGATGCCATCCCCGCCGGCCTGTTTCTGCTTGCGCCGCCCCGAGCCCTGCGGATAAAGCCACTATTACACGGTTCCAAACACTCACACGTAAAGAGATTCAAACATGTTGCACTTATTACTAGTGTGTGTATGTGGTGAAATGCTAGAAATAAACCAAAGCAGAGAACCGTGTAATGTTGACTTTACTCACAGGCAAACTGGGCATGGGCATGCTTAGCAGAATTGTACACACCTAATAACTATTCCTTACATCGACCAGATGGATTTACGTCTATTTGAAACTAAAGTTCCTGCATCAATTACTTTTGCAAATCAAGGGAAAATTTCGGGTAATTTAGTGGCATAGAACAATATTTTACAGAAAGCTGTAATTTTGTAACATAAGCATTTTCAGATTAATAAAAGATAAGACAACTACCAACTTTTATGAAAGTGATATCACACAATTGATTGGAAGTGTTATATTGATGTTACCTCTATGTCGACTCTGCATAATGCAGGCTCTAGCTGCCAGATCAAGCCAGACACTGGTCACAAGAGGCTGTAAGTAATAGGTAGAATGTGTGGTAGTGTACCTCTCCGTCGGCCCCGTCCCACTCGGCCACCAGCACGCCGCCGGCGCCCTGGCCGGGCTGCTTGCGGCCGCGCCGCGAGATGGTGTAGTGCAGCGGGTCCTGGCCCTCGCTGCGGATCATCTCGGGCAGGATGCGGCGGCGCGCGTTGATGAACCAGTTGCATACCTGCGCACGTAAATACATGTTAGTCATTGTCAAATTAAAATTACATATTACACGTGAATGTCCGCAGCTTCGCTAACGTTGCTTTTGTATAAAGAATAGCAATGTTTAGTATGATGATAGTACAAATAGACCCCAGGCCTGAAATGCACACAGGCTACTATCATCGTACCAAAAAATCAGAAAGATCCGTGACTTCGTTGCGGCGTGGAATTGGAACAATCAGACCATTAAAATAGGGCAAAAAAGTTTGGCAAAAAGAAGAGCTGCAAAATTTAAAAAAAATTTTGCCTATTGATATACTATTTAGAAAAATAGCTATTAGCAATAGTTATCAGTTTGGATCGGTTTATGTTAATAACATTGAAAATGTAGTTGAATGGAGCACTGACTTGCAGCACAGTGAGATTGGCCTGCTGACTGAGCGTGATCTTCTCCGCGTCGCTCGGGTAGGCGTTGTATCTGTGCTCATAGAGCCACTTCTTCAGTATCTTCACGGAGTCCTTGGCGAGGTTCCCGCGCCGCTTGCGGATGGCGACCAGGCCCGGCGGCGGCCCGCCGAGGGACATGCGCTGTGAACGGTCGATCTCTCCGTCGGTGCCGCTCTCGTTCTCGTCCGTCGATGAGGTGGAGTTGAAGCGCTCCCGGACGGTTACTGGAAACAACAATTACAGTTAATCTCAAAGTTGTACATTATGAACCAACACAAGGTAGACACAAGAGATAGTCACTGAGCTTGTAATTATTTTAAGAACACTATCGATAAGGTCGCCGCTTATGTTTTTTAACGTAAAATAGATTTTCGTCAGGCTGCAGCCCAATATGGTCACATGGAAGGTACACAATATTATAATTCTTTAAACTTACATAAAGTTTCAAGAATTCGAAATAAAGTTTGACATATAGCATATAACAAAAATACATAATACATATGTAGGTACATATGCGTTAATAAAACATTGCAGCTTCGAATTCTGAAAACATCGTATTCTGCCTACCTACCTAAGACATGCGCGACCCGATTCTGTTTGTCGACTCATGAATTTTACAAATGTTATTTGCCCGCTAGCGAGCAACGGGAATATTTTACTTATTAGGCAAATATATGTGCAACTTCGACTACTATCGCATCAGCGTCATATTTTATAGGATTGAATACAGAAAATTCGCGTAAAGCAATCAATAGATAGCTATACTTGGCTATCAGTTTTGAAAGTATACTTAGCTTATTTGTGAACACATTCTGTTTTGTGTACCATTATAAATAAATAAATATCAACATCAATTTAATAAAACTTAATTACTTATAAAATAATTGAAATTAAATTACAAACAAATTCTAGAGATAACTATTACGCGATTCTGAAACTTCTTTCTGGTCCCTGTTACATTTTTTTTTACACGGAATAGGCCATCGTTTGACTACAGCCTGCTTAATGTTAAGCACCACTGTAATCTAAGTAGGTGCATGTTTTCCTAGGAGAAACCTATTTACTCTGGATTTGAAGACCCCTGGGCTATAATTTACAATCTGGAAAATTTCAAATACAAAGTGTATGAAGAACGTGTCTTCTAGACAAGCGTGCTACTAAAGAAAGCGGCGTTTAACATCAGACAGCGTCTAGTTTATGACAAGACTATCTTGCGTGAAAAATAATAATTAAGTAGGTAGGTACTTAAGTTACGTTTGCTATTAAAATTCACATCTAACGAAACTTGTTCAAGGTCGCCGGAGCTTCGTTAACGTTACGATAAGCTTTCAAAGGGGGTGTTTGTTGTGTAGCGTCATCTGTCAAAGTATGTTCTGTAAACAGGGGGTGGCGGGGCGCATCGATCGAGGTCGACGGCCCGCATGGGGAGGCGAGCGGCAAGGACGCTCTAAGCCTGTACCACTATCTGCATAAATTTATTGTTAACATAATAGAACTAAACTTATTGCTTTGCGAATTTTCGAAACTCTAATGGAAAGGGTGTATGTCCCCAATTAATCAATTCTCGGAGGAATTCACAAACTTTATTAATGTGGATAACAACTTGAGGTGTTGAATTTCTTTGCTAAAGTTATTGTCCAGCGCCTTTAGTTTTGAGGCGAAGGTACTGCTTGATAAACAGGATATCACACAACAATACATATTTAGTTACTGAGCACAAATATTTAGTAAAGATTAAATGGTAGGACCCTTCTTGTTTACCATTTGTTATTTGTTTGTGTAATGCACAGGTAAATTATTTAAAACACAGGTAAATTAATTGTATAGATTAGGTAGAGTTTCAGACTATGCTGTACATGTTATGGTATTTTGAGTACTGTGTCTGTACTAAGCCAAGTAACCCACACATAGAACAAGTAAAAGTTGACTAAACAACTCAAATATTAATACTATCAAATACTACCTACCTAGGTTTATAAATAATACTTTGGCAATGTAAGGTGATAATTATTTAACCAATAAGGCTTGTATTATTTAGGCTTTAGATTTAGACTTGTGGAAGTATCTGATACCTAACTACATTTTGTTAAGTGTTTTAGTTTCATTTTGTTCATGTTTTGTATACATACTTAATTATACTTAAAATAAATTAGCTACATTTTGTTAGTGTTTTAATTTCATTATGTCAATTTTGTTCATGTCTTGTATAATTGTTATACATAGTACTGATAGTACATACTTATAATAGAATATTTAATTTACATAAATGGAATTAAAATAAAATTTAATGATTCCCCAAATAGCACTTAAAAATCAGCAACAAAAACTTTAAATTATACATTATAAATACTGCTGGCACCTGAACCTAATTTTATAACAATGTGTATGTTATAAAATTAGGTTCAGATGCCAGCTAATGAGCTCTAAGACCTAACTCATCAGTGTTTCAAATTGGATTGACATTTGAAAGCATTTCCCAACCATCCCAGAGCTAAAATAACCCTGGCACTCACATGGCGGCTTGAACTAGACTAGATGGTACCCAGACTTGATTGTAAAGTGTATTATCAACCTACTTTGTTGATTTGAATGCATCAAGAAGATATACCTCACTCAAACAAAAATGAAATAGAAAAAAAAAGACACTACTTCCTTTACTAGTTTTAAGTACCTAATGCAGTTCAAACATTAATGATAACTTCTCAAACAGGTAACTGTCTTTTATCTCTCTGTAGAACAATAATATAGGGTTTTACAACTGGATTTAAATAACAATTCAGGAGAGTTTATTTTCACATTATAATATTGTAAGTTTAGGCTTCATCTCAACATTTTGAATAGTCTGTTTTATATTTGCTCCAAGCAGTGTGGCAGCCGGGGCATTGTATTCTCTTGACCCCAGCTGTGCAGTTGACACACATTGTTCTACAAATACAAGAGGCATTCATTAATGGAGCTATCATACTACTTCTAGATTGTTCCATGGTTGATGAGGTTTAGGTTTATTATCAACTAGTAGGTGCCCTTGGCTTCACTCACATTAAATAATGTGAGTGAAGCCAGTGGAATACAAAGCCTTAAAATTAACATAACTTTTTTATTTACGAAATATCCGAATAATAGCAAACATTAATATCAGCACCAGCTGCAGATCACACTTCAAAGAAAGAAAAATCCTAACTTTGCCCTGTATTTACTTATATGAAAATGCTGTCTTCGTCAGGAAAAATCTCAACCTTTACACAATAGACCCAAATCCACGCAGAACATTTAAAATAGTACTTCCGGAACCAATACTGGAAATATACAAGAAAGGGCCATACTACATGTCTATACGAATATACAATAAACTGCCAAACTACATAAAAAAAGAACAAAATATTAAAACTTTTCAAACCAAACTAAAATTATATTTAATACAGAAATGCTACTACACAATAGAAGACTTTTTTAATGACGAAAATAAGGAATAGGATATAATTATGATCTCAATGTAAAATAGATTAATAATAAATACCTAATATAAGAAAATATTGTATTACACATAGGTACTAGTTTAAGATTTTAAATTTTATATTAAGTTTTAGATTTTAAAATATTTAATTTTAGTTTTAGTTTTAATTTTAGCTACGCCCTAATTCCTCTCTTAACAGGGTAAATGTAATAGGTACATTTGAGCTAATAAAGGAATTGAATTGAATTGAATTTACGAATCGATTGAAATGATATAAACACTAAATGTTAAGTTAAAAATGCACCTACATGTTAGTAAAAACCGTAGACAAATCGGTTCACTTTATTATATGTATAGATATAATAAAGTAGGTATAAGTAATAAGATTTTTTTCTTACTTAATTGTTTAATTTTCATAAATTGACATAACCAACAGGAGACTTTTTATAATTTTACTTTCATATTGCTTATGCAAACTTCATTGTTTAATGTTATGCATAGTTATTTGTTTAGCATCAAGCATTACAAATATTATTGTCTAACAAATTCTTTGTATAGCAAAGTCAATGAAATTTAGTCAAGTTACTTTGTCTTGTGACTATGTGAACTGAAGAGAGCGAAAATAAACATAATGATGATAATATACTGATGTCTTTAAATTTCCCGCGACTGCGTATCACTTGAGTTGAAACTTTGTACCTATCTCATTCCATTCACAAAAAATCCGAACAAGCTCGTATAGACAGTGGCGCCGCCTGCCGAGCGCGTGATCAGATCAACTCGCTAGATGACTTGACAGGTGCCGTCCGTGAGCGGCCATTTTGTTCTGCATGACCGCTGTCATGTCAATTTTATGTCACACCAGACATTTTACAAAAGTCAATCGGATTCCAATAACAACAACAAACAAGGCTTTATGACAGCCCGCCCAAATTATAAAACAATATTCTCGAGCTTCTAAACACGGATATACGAGGAAATACTTAGCTAATATCGATCGAGGTTACGCTGGGGAAAGTGCGACCCAAATGGGAAGGTCTAAAAATAACTCCAGCACGTGCCAATTACAAGAGATGCTGTAGCTTAAATTATGTAATCTCTAGCTAAATAAGCCACTTTATAGGATAGGACGCGTTGGAATGTGTATATAGTTCGAACAAACAACTGCTAACGATAAGCCAACGATGTGGCGTTGGCGCCATTTTCTTTCACAAGAACGCACCTTACGATGACGTAACAGACCTAAATTCTTTATAAAAAGCAATATTGGCACCAGTAATGGGAGCAATATATCTTTTTATTGCATGTTTCCCCCCGAAAATAGCATTGTTTTCGTTTATATGTCACCTTGACGTATCATGTCAATTTTGACAAGTATGGCGGAAACGTGGCGTCGTTTTGTATAGAAACCGGCTCACCTCCAGGGGATGCGGACTGCATGTTTACAATTCGGGCGTCACGAAGGATTTCTCTGCTGATTTCCCTCACGTCTTTTCGCTGCTGGTACGCCATTTCGGGCCGGTCACGGTATTCTTCTGATAGACCGGCCGTGGGTGGTAACATCGTTTACAGTCTATCCATACGAACACTGCTTTTCACTTCAAGTCAATAAAACACTTTTATAGTCAATTGTTCAAATAGAGAGACAAATAAATTACCACAAAACAGGAAACAAAATAATTCACTCACGGCCGTAACGTACCGCAAACAAGCAAGGCAAAATGCGACTGTTGGTTTGGTCGACGGCGGGAAGCTACGCTACGGCGCCGTCGCGCAGCTATCTCTGTCTATCGCGCAAGAATCAATATTTATCTCTCACTCTAAAACAAATGCCTTTCTGACACAAATGTCATAACAAAGCGTGGGTCGACCGAACGTCAAAGCTAACGCTTGTGGTAAAGCGCCATCTATGATAGCTTTTCCAAAAAAGATTAGAAAATGCTATGACGACTTCCGGTAACTATTCGAAAGTTTTGGTATTTGTTTCCTCTTTTACTATGAACATGTTAAAATAAATTATTTTGGCTTTGCCAGTATTTTTGGAATGTACGTTGGTGTTAAAATTCGCTCCGCCTTGAGTCGTATTCTCATTAAAGAAAGCCGTGGCTTCTCCGCAGGATAAAATATTTCTTACGAAGCTTCTCTGTTGCCCATAACGTCGCCTTTTATCTTCCAGAGCTTTATTTAATGCAAAATGTATGTATCATTCTTCCATGCATATTCTAGTAACAACTACTACCTAACTTGGTGCGAATACTACAATTTTTTTTAATTTATGCTTAATTTTATCATATTTTTTATTAAGTTTTCTAATGTGTATACTCCTTGACCGTATTCTAGTTTAAAACTAATAACAATTCTTTCGTTTATGAAATAACTTTGACTAGCAAGGAGTTGCTTCCAGTTTATTGAAATCATTATTTCAAATTACCAAAGTAGGTACTTATGTTAAGGTTTTTTTTTACAAAAACTTAAATCTTTATTTACAATAATAAAATATAAAACATACTTCTTCTAACTACAACATAAAAAGGGGCACTTAGAAAATCTTTAGAAAAGCCAAAGATAATTCTAAGTGCTCCAGCTCCACTACCAGAGGGCAGCGTGCCCAGCATACTGGCCGCATTACCACGCTGGATGGCAATGCTGATACGTTGAGCCAGAAAAAGGCCAGTATTTTGGTATTTTTTTTTTGTTAATTTCTCTTTTAATTATATTTTTTCATATCCATTGCTTTCAAAGATTATCTACTAGTACTTTGTACATATTAATAGTAATAGTACTTATTATCCAACTCTGCAGATTATTGCAGAGCTTAACCTAGACAAAGAAAATGTATAAAAAATAAATATTACTGTATGCAAATGGTTTGCACCCATTTTATAAATATCAGAATAAAATTTCTTTCGCATTTATTTATATAAGAATTGTGTGTGAAATCTAAATGATCATTACCACTCATTACTAAGCTTTATTGGCCATGTGAAAAAAATAATTTTGATCAACATGAAAGAAAACATTTATTGTGACAGATTTAACAGAAGAACACACACGAGTAAAAACATAATAAACAAACATAAAATCTGCCACAACACAGCCCCAACTCAGCATAATACTGGTTGTGTGGAAGCAACCAGCGCTGGTCTTCGGTTGGGGCTGGCTGTGACGTCACGCACGTACAAGAAGGCAGGCAAACAAACAAAGGCAAAGACTTATACAAAGAGGAGCAAAATTTTAAATTAGATATACTGGTAGTGGAAGGAATGAACTCAAATTAATAAAAAGATATTATATGTATAAGACCTAGGGCTACACTAATACATATAACACAGTATTACACACTGATATACAAAATAACATATATACTTATGGACAAAAACTTATGTACCTACTGCAAATAAATATTGTATCGGTAGGGTTTCGGGTTTCGGGGTTGATCGGTATGATGATCGAAATACGAAGCTTTGGAACACTTTACCAGAAGCTGTGTTTCCTGCGAACTACAATCCAGGGGTTTTCAAATCTAGAGTTAATAGGTATCTTCTAGGTAAACGTGTTACACCCTAGGCTGCAGCAATGCTTAACATCAGGCAGGCTGTAGTCAAACGTAAACCTATCCTACGTAAAAAAATACTCGATCAATCGAATGGATGAGGTTTATTAATAAGTCTAATCCATTGATAATCCTAGCTCAATGGTCTATTCTTATCCTACCTATTGTAAGTTCTTATAGGTATAGGTAATTATAATGTAATCAGAACAACAGTTTAGGTGGACGGATTTATTTTATTCGTCAATCATATTTTACAACATCCTACAGACAGAACGATTACATTATTATCACTTAATTACATAACAAATTATTTACACGTAAAATTAGGCGTTATTCTGGTTCATGGACTCGATGAGCTGCTTGTAGACGAGCTCCGGGGCCTTCGGGGAGAACTGGAAGTCCTGGTGGGTGAAGTGGGGCTCCGGCACCTGGTGGGCGGTGGTGGAGCCCTGCAGGGCCTGCTGCAGGCGCGCCACGTCCGCGGGCGCCGCCAGCCAGTCCTCGGCGGCCGAGTACAGAGTGACCGGCACGCGCACGTTGGAAATGTCGTAGCGAGGCGCCTGCATCTGGCCGTACACCTGCTGGTTGATGACGGGCCCGAAGTCGTACTTCCTGAAGTCTCCGCCGGACACCTGCTGCCCGTAGTGCCTGATGACGCGCGCCGAGGTGCCAGCTGGCACGTGCCCCATGACCACCGCCGCCTGCTCCGCCGTCAGACCGTCGATGTTGACTCCGGTCACCACGAAGTTCACGTTAGATGACAGGTTCTTGTTTCCGATCTCGTTCCACAGCATCTGTCCTCCGACGGTGGCGATGAGGTCGGCGCTGGGCTGGAACTGGCCGTGTCCGATCTCGTGGTGAAGGCTGGACTCGAGCGCGCTGCCGGGAGCGATCATGCGGATGAGCGGGCTGCGGGCGTTCTGCATGTACACCATGGGGGCCAGAGCGTACATCATGATGATCTTGTCGTTGTACTCGGGGCGCGCGGCGGTGAGCGCGAAGAAGGCGGTTGTGCCCTGGGAGTGGCCGACGTAGTACAGCTTCTGTTGGGCGGTGGCCTCCAGCGCGTAGTCGATCATGGCGGGCAGGTCGTGGAGAGCGACCTCGTCGTTGCTGAACTGCCAGAAGTCGCTGAGAGCGGGGTGCTTGGAGACGTGGCGGCGCGAGTACTTGTTGCCGCGGGCGTTGCCGAGCCATACGTCGTAGCCGGCGTCAGACAGCAGGTAGGCGAGAGACTTGCCGGGGCCCATCAGCAGCCAGTCGTCGGCGCTGCCCAGCAGGCCATGCATCAGGAACACCACCGGCTTCTGGATCATGTTGGGGACTTGTTTCTTAGGCGGGATACGGAACATGGTGAGCACGTAGCCGTCGTCGGTCTGGATGGTGTGTTCCTCCACGGGGTACTGGTACTTCTGGAGCAGCTGAGTGGCGTTGAGGTGGTCATCTTCATTGTGGTTTTGAGCGGCGGCGGCGAAGGCTTGTTGGTATACCAACTTCTCCTCGGGAGTGGGGTGTTTCATGGCCTGCTGGGCCTGGGCGAAGATCTGCTGGATCTCCAGCTGCTGGGCGGCGGTGGGCTGCTTCTGCTTCTTGGACTGCTTGACGGGCATCTTGATGTTCTTCTCCCACATGATGTTGGAGTAAGGGGACGGCTCGACGACGTCGTTCTGGACCTTCATGACGGCTGTGAACAGGGGAGTGTTCCACTTGGTTCCGGTGGAGCGAAGAGTGACGTATTGTTGCTCATTTTGCTTCCACTCGTCGCTTTCCTGGGACTGGCTGGAGGACTGTTGCTGCTGTTTCTGTTTCTTCTGCTGTTGTTGCTGCTGCTTCTGGGTACGGATGTACTCCTGGTAGGTCTGCTCCTGGGGCTGGTACAGTTGCTGCTGGAACTGGTTGATGTAGTCGAGCGGCTGGACGATGAGGTCCTCCTGGGGCCGCTTGAAAATGCTGGCGGAGATGCCCTGCGCCAGGGCGAGGCAGACCAGTGCGCAAGCTGCCTTCATGGTGCTAATGTGTACTGAATGCTACCAAGTCACAGTATTTATATGAAAACTGTTTACGAAGTCAGCGGAATGGTGCGGGCGGCCGCGGCGGGGCGGTGTGCTGCGCCAGCAAAATGCGCCCGCGCACGTCAAGTGGATTTACTCACGTTTCAATTTTAATACTTACTTGCTCATATTATTTTTAGAATAGTCTACAATAATATGAAAATGGAGTGATTTAGTTTGTACCCAACATGTTTTACCTATTTTATATAGATACTCGTATAATACATATAAATAATTAAGTATACTCATGTATTGTAGTTACATTATATCACAGAAATCTAAATAAACTTAAAAGGGTTTGTTTAGATTTCTGTGCATTATATTCTAGAATTAACTACAATTATCAACTATTATAGTACCTACTTTTTATATAAAAGTAAAATAAATTCACATCACCAAACAGGCAAACGATAGAAAGCAAAGTTTTGTACATTAAAATTATTTTCTATTATATTGCACTAAAACCGTAAGGAATCTCTAAACTCTTACCTTACTTACCTATAATTCAGCATAATTCATCATGGTTTACTGCCTAACATTTTATTTACTTACCTACATGAAGAAAATGTTTCTTAGAAAACAACGTTGCTCAGATTACCTACATATTGATTGTTTGAAACTACAACATACATACAATATACCTACTAATATATATTTTTACACGAAATAGGCTTACGTTTGACTAAAGCCTGCCTGATGTTAAGCACTACTATAGTCTGAGATGTAGCACGCTTGCCTAGAAGAAACCTATTTACTCTAGATTTGAAGACCCCTGGGTTATAATTTTCTGGGAACATGGCTCCAGGTAGAGAGTTCCATAGTCTAGTTCTACAATACAATAGAAACATTAATTTTATTTAACATCCAGTATGTTTCTAAGCTTATGTGAAGTTCAAGAGGAATCCTACTTCTTCCATACCAAAAATTACGCTGATCCGAGAAAAAACATACCAACACACAAAAATAGAGATAATAATGTTTCTTTCTTTATAAAATACTTACGTTACGCTTACCTACTATTGTTAATAAAAATTAATGTAAGAAAATTCGTATGAGAGTGATCAAATAAAATTGGCTTTTAAATTAAAAGTAAGTACGACTGTGAGTAAATGAAAAGTGCCTGATAAAATTCAGCTATGTGTGTTGCATTTGTTAGAATGTAACTAAGATCGTATGATTAAATGACCTTTGAATAACTATTCACACATCTCTCTCTTTCTCTGTGAGTCGTATTTCCTCATGGCTGAGGGTCGTGACTCCCCCGCAGAATTTATTCGTTAGAGGAGTTCTCTTGAGCAGATACATCGTGGTGGGCGCCCAGGTCCTACCTCGTAAGACAAGTCCTCGGATATTGTGGTCCTCAAACATGTCGGTTTCCTCACTTAAGCGAGTGCAAATTCACACATAACTTTGAAACAGAAGTCATTGGTGTAGAGCCAGATTTGAACCAGGGTGCGTCTGGATGAAATGCATTCATAAATAAATATTTTCTAACTGCAACTGTCTAAAATAAAATAAAACTTGTCCTCGACGTACGGAAGCGTCTACTTATACGAGTATATACCGGATTCTCGACGATAGTATTACTTACCTATCTTTTGTAGGTTTATTTATAGCACCATTTGTAGCACCTATGTACTTCTTAATTTTTTGGCCTTTTCGAGATGTTCTGATCAAGGATTTTTTCTTGAGGAAATAAATAAGCATAAGTAAGTATTCATAACTAAGCATAAGATTGTTCAGAATAAATTTGGAAATATGCTGATATTCAAATCTTTATAAGGAATTAGATTTTTTTCTATTATGGAATTAATTTGGACCGTCCAGTGTTTACCTTGATTTACAATCTCGCTAGGTACCAGAACATAGAAGTTATATTAGGTACCTACCTATTCTTCTTAAAGTAAGTAAATTATCTCATCACAAAGATATCAAAGTCCACACAAATCTAGAACGCAAGGTGCAACTCTGCCTCAGTAATTTTGATGAAGTTAAGAAAATAATTACACACAATAATGACTACAGATAATTGATAAATGAGCGAGCGAATCGTTTTTTCAACATCAAATGGCATTTTCTTCTAATTTCAAAATCTCGAGCTGAAAATTGTAGTACAGTTTAGCCATGAAATTTGAATATAGTGGAGGCGCCACTTGCAGTACTTCTCTCTCTTGAGTCGTAATTCCTCATGACTGAGGGTCGTGGCTCCCCAGCAGAATTAATTCATTAGGAGAGTTCTCTTGTGTAGATACATCGTGGTGGGCGCCCAGGTCCTTCCACGGAACACACAAATACATGTCCTCACTGTTTCAGTACTTACGTACAGTAACAACTAGTACCTACGTTTTTTATTCCACATGGATGGAACAGAATTTTGCAATTTTGCTTGCAATTTTGAAATACTGCATTATATTCTTAATAAAGCTTTTGAGTAATGTTACTCGTCCCTAAAGTAATTTTGAATAATGAGAGAATATATTATATTACTCTGTGCTAGCTAGTGTGTAGTCCTCATTCTGAGAGCTACCGTTTTTTGACATTTCAAACCTTTCGATCCAGTAGCGATCCTAGCGGTAAATTGATGAGGTTTGCTTATGTAATTTGAGAAAATTTGGACCTCACAGTACACTAGCGCCTCTAAGCGATGATCTTACACGCAGTAGCCTCAGACTAAATGTTTTTATTTATGTTTTATTTTAGAGTCTTCTTCACAGAACTTTTTACTTTTTTCGCGGATACACACGTATCCGAGATATCCGTAGTATCAAATGTTTTCACACCACCATAAACGCCCCTGACATCCATAGTCCAGATTCGCTTAGTACCTACAAATCCTCCAATTAACTTGGTATCGCAAATGTGTTGGCATCCGACTCACGGAAATGCCTTGATACAAATAAGTACATAAATGATGACGATAAAGGCATTATGTATTGTTATGTGTATTGCACATATCTAACCGAGCATAGCATGCTAGAATCCCCACAAGAAAACAGCAAAACCTACGCACAGATAAAATCGGAACTAAAAAAATATCCTTGATATTGCCCGTAAAAGCACAAGTGCTGCCATAAGTTAAGAACATAGTTTTTTTACGCGACTACACTAGGTATTTCTCATAATTACCTATGTGTTGCCTCCAAGCAGCCTTTTATTTAATTACCTATTCTTAGTTAATTGTGTGTTGATATAATTATGTACTAAGGTACTTTTTTGCTTGCTTATGTGCGATGTATGTACGCGTATGTATGGTATAAACCTACAACGATTATCGCCTTCTCCTTACTACTAATAAATAAAATAAATAAATAAAAATATAATAAAAAAGCCTTTATTTTCTATTACTTCTTAAATTTACTTTTTACATTCACACAAGTTTTAAAAATTAAAATAAATGTTTGTACCTATATTTAAGGTTTGATTTAACATTGCCATATTTTATTACAGAATACAAATTGATGCAGTTTAGTTTACGACTACTTAGTATTAAATATAGCTTGACCAAAATAGCTAGAAATGAAAATGTTTTATTTAAAAAAATCCACACTTTGAGCAATTGCGTGGTGTGATTATAAATCTAAGAGAAACAACATAACTTAAGTACATACATATGTCATAAAAAAATATTGAAAAACATAATTTTGGGATCGTAAATGACTCATCTGTAATGTTCTAGTCTGGTTGTGGTCATTTCTATGTATAGGTGCCAGCGACTTCGTCCGCATAGAATAGTTATTACCATAAAAACGGTTCTAGTGTGTTAATCTTAAAAGATAGACATATACTGTTGCAGGCATTTTGTTAGATCGTTTCAAGAGGAATAATTCTTTCATACATATTTTTTTGATATCTTGAACCGTTTTCGCAGCACACGCAACGGAAGCCCTCAAAGATGAATAATTTTCCCCGTTTTTTCCACATTTTCCATTGTTTCTTCGCTCATATTAGTTGCAGCGTGATGTTATATAGCCTAAAGCCTTCCTCGATAAATGGTCTATCCAGCACAAAAATAATTTTTCAATTCGCACCAGTAGTTCCTGAGATTAGCGCGTTCAAACAAACAAACAAACTCTTCAGCTTTATAATATTAGTATAGATAAAAAAGTATATAAATATTATATCCGTTATCTAGTACCCGCGATACAAGCGTTTGTTTAGTGTGGGGCTAGATGGCGCTGTGTGCAATTTCCCGGAATATTTTTTTATTTATTAAAAGTATTATAGCACCTACAAGTGCCGCTATCATTCTTTTTTACACTTTTTGGCCAATCTATACCTGTATGGGACAGGTATAAATTTAAAACTAGATTTGATAAATTTTATTTGCTCGTAATCTAATTTCCATAAGGTATGGGATATCTACCTGTAGCCCTGTAGGTAATTATTGACCGGTTTTTAAATAAGGCAATAAAAGTCAATATTCTAAATATGTCTGAGTGTCAATACCAAAATTAAATGGGGCATCATCACGTTTTTTTAAAAAGTTCATACTTAATTATACATAGTTATGTATTCTTATTCTTATTGAATGAGAGTGGCCAACTCTGGTGTCGAGAGTTTATCAAGCCGCCCTATGGCCCTCTCACGTGGCTTAACGACTGCCGCACTAGACAAACAGCCGGTACCTGCAATTTAACGTGCCATTCGACCCACGGAAGCGCCCAAAATAGAATGCCACGAAATAAATAGTATGTATAATAAAAATACACACATAATTCGTCTGATGAAGTTTTAATATGTTAATACGGCTATTGGCATAAGGAAGCATATCTAAGTTTTTTATTCTTAGTTAATATAAACATTGGTAAGTGCATGTACAAAGCTTAGATTTCATAAATTGCATATAAACATACTATTATGATAAGTTTTAGGTATAAAAAAAATTGTGTCGCTCTGTTTGTAACCAATTTGCGAGGATAAGACTAAGTTATGGTACACATTTTGAAATGCACCAAATTTGCTTGCTGTAGGTACTTACGTACCGTATAGAACGAAGCCTTAGTTGACTAGCAGTATTATGCGGCGTTACCTGTGTTAATCCTACATGAAATTTCTATCTCTATTACTTTCTGTTAGGTTAGTCTTGTAACTCTATTTTCTTAAGCTTTTCCAACAGTTTAAATTCAGCAGACAATCAAACAAACATACAAGCTCACCATATCAAGTATTTGCAAAACTTAGCATATATAATTTGAGTGTGACCTGATCTGACGACACAGTAAACACGCGGTAAAATCGTCATGACAAAAAATCACCTACTTCCCGGCAAGGTCGACCACAGCCATCAGTGTGACTCCGGTGGGCTCAAAGTAAGCGCGCGCGATGAAAAACTGCATTATTCTTTTGGCACTCGCGTTGTCCTGCGACGGACAGATCGCCGACTTTCTCTTCCCGCAAGTGTCTAAAGCCTCCCGGAATGTTGTCGACGAGCTGTCCAATAATCCTATACTGTCCTTCACGACTAAAGCCTCTGGAGACCTCCTGGCTGCTGCCGTAGCAGCCATCGCCTCTGGTCCGGAAGCGGTGGCTCGCACTCTCGGCCTCGGAACAGGTTTACCCGCCATCATCAACGACATGAATATTCGCGGAGCAGCTGACAGGTACGTCGCAGACTTCTCCAGCGGCCTCGGCAATGAAGACGCGCGTCTCCCACTTACTTCCCTAGTACCTAAATATGGGTATCCTGTGGAACAGCACGCTGTCACTACTACTGACGGATATATTTTAACCGTTCACCGTATCCCCGGCAACGGGTCTACCGTGTTCTTGATGCATGGCCTGCTGGGAAGCTCGGATGACTACTTCCTGAATGGGCCGGTGAATGGTCTCGGTTACATTCTCGCAAATAAAGGCTACGACGTCTGGCTCGGCAACGCACGTGGAAACAAGTACTCTCGCATGCACACCACCCTTCAACCATCCGAAGCTACCTTCTGGGACTTCTCCTGGCATGAGATCGGATACTACGACCTGCCAGCAATGATAGACTACGCGCTCAAAGAAACCAACCAGAAATCTCTCACATACATCGGACATTCCCAAGGCACTACGACCTTCTTCGTCATGACATCTATTCGTCCTGAGTATAACGAAAAGATAACTTTAATGATCGCCCTCTCTCCCATAGCTTACATGTCTAAAGTAAGGTCGCCTATAGTCAGACTCTTGGCGCCTGGAACTTCCATACTCCACGGGTTTGCCAAAATGTTCGGAATCTACGAGTTTCACCCGGACGATAACGTGACGAGACTTATGAAGATGCTCATGTGCGGGACAGGACCGATATCTGAAATTGTATGCACTAATATCATATTTTTGGTCGTGGGGTTTGATTTCCCGCAGATGAATTTTACGAATTTACCCGTAATTTTGGGGCATCTGCCTAGCGGAGCCGCGGCAAAGCAGTTCGTACATTATGGGCAGGAAGTGATATCGGGGAAGTTTCAGCAGTTCGATAACGGAGCTGCTGGTAACATGGAGAAGTATGGGTCGGAGGTACCTCCTTCTTATCCCTTGGAAAAGGTCACAGCGCCTGTAGCTTTATTTTATAGCGATGCGGACTGGCTCGCGCATCCAGAAGACGTAGAAATCCTCTACAAAAGATTAAGCAATGTCGTAGATATGAATAAAATTCCCTATGATCAATTCAATCATTTGGATTTTCTATTAGCAAAAGATTTCAAAAGTTTAGTGTACAAAAGGATCAGAAAGCTGATGAAACATTATTCAGGAAGATCCTAGTTTTTATATTTAGCCTGAATTTCTGTACTTAGATAGTCATTTTTATATAAAGTTGATGATATGATTAACATGCTATTTTTAAGTAAATTAGTTTTTTAATGGTTACCAAAATACCTACTCCTTTTGTTTTATTCATATCTATAGGTAGTATTGTTATCCAGGTCAAGGTTTATTAAAGGAAGTCCTTAAAATTATGAAAGTGCTTACATTTTATTAAGACTGCTGCATAGTCACATTACCTACTGGAAATGTTTGAAATTTTATTACGTAAAACTTTAGTTAGGTACCTATAATTGCAAACAATTTTATACATATTCACAAGTTTAAGACAAGTATACTTATCTAAAATTGTATCGTCTTACAAACGTTTTGACTATAGTATGTAGGTATAACAATGTACTTAAGTAATTTTCTAGAAAAACCTCGATTTCGTAGGTACTATGCAAAAAGTAAGTAACACAGATTTAATGTAAAAACCCTAACAGCGGAAATGGGGTTTTGTCAGCAAATTATCAATAGAATCAGCGCATCGTCTCCATTTCGAGCTTCGTCGCGCTTGCGGTGACAAACGTGATATTTTTTGCAAGTTAGCTACTTATAGAATACTGCTAACTTCTAATAAGTACACTTATACCTCTAAAAATAGTTTGTTGTTTAGAACTAGGCATGATTTTTACATTTATTCCAATACTATTCATACAAATTGCAGTGCTCCGCGGTGTTGCCCGCGTTAATACGGAATAAAAGTAGACGATGTGTTAATCTAGGGTCTAATCTACCTCCGTACCAAACTTCATCCAAATTGGTTCAATAGTTTGACTGTGGTGAGCAAATATACATGCCTGAGATACATACATTAGCCACACAAACTTTAATATTTAATAGGATTTTAGTTACTCCCATCATAATATAATAGATAAGATCTTAGGCAGGTAAATGGTCTAGTAAAGAAAGAAAAAAACTTTTAGAAGACTTGATAACCTCCTTTTTATGATAATCCGTTAAAAATCATTAAGTACAATAATTATACATAATTTACTTAATTGTTGCTTAACCCCATTTATAATACTTACTGCTTCTTACTAAACTTAGTAAGTAAAATTAATAATTAAATGTCTGAACATAATCAACTAATGTTCAGTAATTTACTGTTTTACTTTAAAACTAACTGTGTAGGATAAGACTGTTCATGTTTTATTACTTTATTTATTAAATTTTAAAAAATAGGTTTATAATATCAACATGTCAAACATCATTTATAATTATGTCTAATTAGTTAGTCAAAATAAAATACACAAACAAACAGACAGTTCAACTTCCCGCGCATCAAACTGAATGTCCCCAGTACACAAGAAACAGACAGATCAACAACTTTATTATGTACTCACTCTTACCACAATACTTCTTTCTAAATGTATTATTACTTTCTTTCCTATTTTTTATATTTCAAAATATCTAACTATCAATATGGCAATAAATGGTTCTTTGCCACATTAAACTTGTACTGATCTATGAGTACCTACATATGAGTATAAGTACAAACTTACTCATACCCAATAAACATTACTATCAATGATTATTATCACTTATAGTTTCTGAGAAAATTGTGGACAATCATACATCTTCATAAAATTAGGCACAATGTTTAATATACTGAATAGACCTTTTCAATAAATGAAAAAAAAATAACAAACTACTTTTCTCTAGTGTTTCAGATTTATAATTTGGTTATATATTAATTATGGCAATTATAGAAAAAGTATTATAATCACTTCGAAAGGATTACCTTACCTTTGTATGTAATATATTTCTATTAAATAAAACCAAAACTGAAGTTTAAAAGGACTTATTTATTTACTTACATCTTAATTATATGGAATTGTGTATTTTAATAAAGTGATGCTCATTGTTACCTGTAAGGAAAAGAATAGAATTGTATTACTAACTCTTACCACAATACTACTTCCTATATGTATTGTTACTTTCTTTACTATTTTTTTTAATATTTTACAATATACAATCAAATAAATAGAAAAACAATAATCTTTGCATTATATTTATGTCCTAAAGTATTATGTTATTTACTTGTACGTATATCCTCATAGCAAATACAAGAGGCATTCGTTTCTTTAGTTCAAAATAGCATATTAGTTTCTAATAAGCATACCTTTTTGCCCGGTATATAACCAACTCCTAATGTAATCAACTTACAATGAAATCCACCACACAAAAGGAGTTAACATTGTTAAACTATCTCTGAACTCTGACATGATCATTCTAAACAAGCAACCTTAACTTGCTTGCCCCTTCCCTTGTGTTGCATCAGTTCCCAAAAGAGCATAAGTCACAATCTAGATTCTATAAGCACTATCATCATATTCAGAATATAATAAAGATGGGCCTGAGTACCATCCACTACGACCACTACGTGTGTCTCAGAGTACCCTCTAATAAAAGGATTACGCGGGACGTCACGGCCGCTTTGTCAAGAGTATTATAGTAATAACCAAGGGGATACTTACTTTGAACTATTTGCGCTGATGTAGTGGTATAGGATCACCAACAGGAAGATGGATACTCCTAGGATGTTCGAGAACACGGCCAACTGGATGTCAGTGATCATTGTGGCTGCTTATCTGGAATAATTAAAGAATATTGGTTCGTTTTAGAGCCGGCGACATGGAAAGTTCTCGTGGTCAGTGGCCGATGTTAGCATACAGGAATTAGTAATATTCAAGTGTAGGGAATGGTAATCAAACTAAATGAGAATCACTAACAGTAATAAAGAGGAATACAATAAGAATCTCACCTTTTAATTAAGAAAATAGAATAATTTTACTAATCGCCGCAACAACGAAAACAAAGGACACGTCACAAATCAACTGACATTGACGGCAGATACGTCAAAAATGTTCCAGGATTTTAGCATTCGTTCTTTCACATTTGTGCCAAATCTCAACGATATTTAAAAAAACGGGTTTTTTTTAATACATTTGGATTGTCAACGTCAAATTGTGAATTCTTAGAAATTTTGATTAAAGTTGTTTTCAAAATTTCTGGTTGTTCCGTTGGTTTTTCGGAATTTTATTTTCTAATAGGCAAAATGTTTGAAGACAAGATGCTGTTGTAAATGCGCGCGTGGAGACTAGTTAACGGTTTCTCCATCTACGAGGCACGAGAGGAGTACTGCGCTAAGTGATAAATATGTATTTCTCCTCTGTTAGTTCGAGGCTGCTTTTGCACGACATAAATAATTGGGATCTCAAAAAATGTTATGGATGTTACGATGGTATACTAAGAGACGTTTCCTGGAGCGACGATGGCAAATATATCTTGCAGGTATTTACCGTAAACACACACACTATTAATGTACTCCTCCCATACTCTTGATTTTAGTTTCGCGGGAATCGGGAGTGCCGATAGATGTATTGTTTGCGTGTATTGACCCATTACCTAACCAATGACATCATTCACTTTATGCTGCGTTTAATTTCAGGTCAATTCAAAAGGTATTGTTGAAATCCTGAGTGCCGCAGACCATGATGTTCGAAGCTTACAGCATATACCAGTCAAGGACTCCTGGTCGGCCACATTCCACCGAGAAGGCCACAGACATGTCGCTATTGGCACTAAGAATGGAAATGTCATGATCTGGGATACAAGAAACAAATGCATCACAAAAACATTCCCCTCTCCTTCCCAGCAGTGGCATGTGAACCATGTGAGCTACAACTCGAAGAATACCAGTCTTGCTGCCACCATGCAGAGTGGTGACACAGTCATTTATGGTCTTGCATCCAATGTGCCAATATCAACAGTAAAGGTACCATACTCCAGAAGTATATCAGCCATGAAATTCCATCAAGATGCCAGATCTATACTGGGGCTGGCTACTGATGAAGGCCATGTCCTCTTGCAAGACACACTCACAAATAAGGAGAAGGTATTCTTTGAAAATGTCCACATGTCCCCAGTGAGTGACATTGCATTCTCACTCATTAACAAGGACGTGATGCTCTCCTGTGGCTACGACAAGAACACAAACATATATGATGTGAGATTGCAAAACATTGTGTCCACTATCAAGACACAGCACATACTGACATCACTAGCAATAAATGCTGAGAACCAAATAGCCCTCGGAACTAAGAGTGGGCTGATTGTAGTGTATGACCTCAGAGATCTCACGAGTCCATTCAAAGTACTGAAGGGGCATGAGCAAGAAGTGAGCAAGGTTGCCTTCCAACCTCTGCGGAGGAGAATACAGGCTGTAGACATCAGTCTGCAGGAAGATGCTGAGACATACATGTCACCTATTAAAGGAAGCTCACCTGTCCGGAACAGAAACTCAGACATGTTTTACATATCAGACTCACAACCTACTCATAGCCTCTCAGTGGCTGACAACTCAAGAGCTGAAGACTCTTTCTTAGCCATGATGGGTCTAGACAAATCTAATGATCTTGAAGATAACAAGATATCAGAGGAAAGGAATAGCAACCACCTTGAAGTCAGGTTTCGGCAATCAGATATTGATAAAAATTTAAGCAAAACATCAACACCACAGGCTAGGAAAACAATTGAAGATTTGGTTATTCCATCACCATTAATTCTCAATGGTATGCCAGACGATGGTAGAATCTCCAATACAAATCTGCAGAAAGAATCTGGTTCTAGCCAAAATTGCATAGCCAGTGTTGATTCTAAAGTCATTGAAGATTTAAAAGACTTCATCAAATTAACTGTGTCTGATGTGGCCGATGACAGTAGGAACTATTTTCTTCATGTCATGATGGCTCTAACAAAACAAAAGCTGTATCTGGAAAAACAACTGAGCAATATGAATCAGCAAATGGAAGAAATACTACAAAATCAAATCACTTTAACTGAGGAGAATAGAAGACTTGCCATTGAAATAGATCAGCTCAAATCTAAGGAAACATTGTATTAAAACACATCAAATAATGATGACTCCCTGTTTGTAAGAATGCATTTAAATTATCAATGTTAGTCTTAGTGAGAAAAGCATTTAACATTAACAAGTTAGGAAAGAGATGTATTATAATTTGATAAATGAATATGATGATAATGAATGAGTAAGATCAATTTTATACACAATTCAATATTAGTTTAATAAAATTTTAGTTTAAATGGTTACTTGTAGCCAAATGTTTTTTGTTGTTAAAGCCTAATTTACATATTGTCATTGATTAATGTTAACCAATTAGCTAAACATTCCTGAAATGTGCCAAAATGTACCTACTTTTTACATGTATTATGTATGTACTAACTTGAATGTAAGTAACTGCTAACAACATATTTGTGCCACTTAAATAAAATATTTGAATGAGAGTGAAAGTTAAAAGAGGGGATAGAGGAGACAATAATGAAATTTGAATTTTACAAATTATTTCCAAATGCTTATAAGGAAAGATATACCCATAAAAAATAATAAATTGAAGATTTACAAAAACGTGTGTGTTTTATTTCTTATTTATTGACCAGTAAGAGCTTTTCTAATAAACATAGCGTAAGTTTTTCGCATTATGCAGTTTATATGTTTGTTTATGATGGACTGAACCAATTTATGTGGAACTTGGTAAGATGGTACGAAGATAGTTTAGACCCTTAATTAACGCATAAGCACAGAAGTAGATTATCGAGTCGTTGGTTGGATCATATTATTTCTATAGCCAGTCATAATGGCGTACTAGAAGAGAGGCTTATGCTCAGCGGTTAACGATAACGGGCTGATGCTGATGATTTCTTGTCTTTGGTCCATGCTGGAATTTTTGTTTCACATGTAATTGTCAAAGTCAAATATCAATCTCTGTCAGAGTCCAACGTCAAACATCGCAGATGCGAAGCAAAAGCAAAAGCAAGTTTACAGTACTTTACACAAAATAAACTTAAAACAGTTTAAACAAAATGAGTGAATTAGCGGCTACAAATCTTTTCGAGTCTCAAACAATATTCGCGGACCACAAGGATCTTATCCACGATGTTGCTTACGACTTCTACGGTGAAAGAATGGCCACTTGTTCCAGCGACCAATATGTAAAGGTTGGTGTCCCGCCTTTCATATATAACTGAAAATAATGAGATTTACGTTCTTAGAAAACTCTTTAAACCTTATAAGTTAATAGATTTATTAAAAGCTCTTAATTTAGCAGACCTAAGACTAAATTAAGGCGACAGTTGTGCATAATATAGCATTGTTTACGATACGCATGTTTATCTTGCTGATGCTTTTGTCACTTTATCGATAAGTACTTATAATCCAGACAATTCACTCAGTGTTACTATAAGTTAGTAAAAGATAAAGTAAATGTAGATTACCAGAATTACTTAATCCACCTTAATATTTTCAAGTTACAAAACTAACCTTATTTTCAAAATACATATAACACTACCTATCTAAGGTGATGCATAAGTTATAAAGATGAAGTTTTGTGCTTTATGAATTAAGTAAATGTGTAGGTACTAATTTCTAGTAATACTATAGCTCAGCTAGTGGAGATATTCACATTACATAATGATAAGTATGATCAGTCCTTAGAAGAGTGACCAGAAAAGGACATTTCACTTGAAAATTGCATTGTAAGTTCTGGATATTTGTCATAGTATAGCATTCAAAGTCACGTCAGAGGCATTGAACTCTGTTTGAAAGTTTACCACTAGAGGCAGGTTCTATGATAAGAAAAAGACTTAGAATACAGCAATTCTTCAAGTTCAGCAATGCCAAGTGGGATGTCCGTGCATGACATATGCCCGTACCCTTAATTACAATAGTTATTTTCTTAACTTAAAAATAAAATTAAATAAAAGAGTTTTTGCATTTAGTTTAATTGTTAAATATTTTAGATATGGGACTCAGACGGGCGAGGAGGCTGGCGGCTCACAGGCAACTGGAAGGCTCATCATGGCTCTGTGTGGAAGGTTACGTGGGCACATCCAGAGTTTGGGCAGGTCATAGCCACATGCTCCTTCGATAGGACTGCAGCTATTTGGGAAGAAGTTGGTAAGACCCAGTGCTAGAGAGCGGTATAATTAACTTTTTGGAATAAAAACATTAATGCTTACAAAATTAAAAGACATCAAGAATTCTCAAAACCCTTTGAGCCCATTTTGTGTGTGTATAAATGACATCTTAATCTGAATATATAACATCTGCTTCACATTGACAAGCATAATGCTGTGACAGTGCTACTGTGTGCTGTGTGAAAGTTTTGAAATTTAAGTACATGACGTGTTTTCACCTACTTATGTTGCAATAAAGAATTATCTACTATTCTCTTCATCATATTGGTATGTGTCCAGACTCTGCCAATGTATATCCTTCTCCAGCATGTCACAGATTACCTATCTCCCTATTGTTCCATGTTTCCAGGTGACACAGCAGCATCAGGCTCAGAGAAAGGTCTCCGGAACTGGCTGAAGCGTTCCAACCTGGTCGACTCTCGCACCTCCGTCACCGATGTCAAGTTTGGTCCCAAGCACCTTGGACTGCTGCTTGTAACATGCTCCGCTGATGGCATTATTAGGTAATATTGCACTTATAAATTAACTAAGGATGCACATGGCTTTGCTACTTATCTATGCACCCATGTTACTTTGGTGAAATCACAATCATCATGACCTGTAGCTCAGTTATGGTGTTATAGAGAAACTAATAGACTAACAGATACACATTAAATTTTGTATAATGCTGCAGTATTTTAGATGTTCGATGATATTGGTGTGATAAGTGTCCAGAATTGCAGTTAGCAAAATCTATTTCTCTAATAACATGTTTATATTGTATTTATATTTATTTGGTCATTAATTGCAGGATATATGAAGCTCCAGATGTGATGAACCTGGCACAGTGGACGTTGCAGCATGAAATCCCCACTAAAGTGTCCATCAGTTGTTTGTCTTGGAACCCATCATTATCTAGGTAGGCTTAAAATGTATTCATCCTGAGTGTAATGAAAGTTTGAGTAACATTTTAATCAGTGTTTGGTTATATATATGTACCTGTATTATTTGTTGTCAACAGAAAACAATTTCCTTTACACTAAAACACATGTTGCAATGGCTGGAACATATAGTCCAGTCCAACATTTCATGAACATAAGATAGATAAGGCTTATTGTTTAAGGTAAAATGACTTTTTTTAACACGGAGTAGGCTTACGTTTGACTACAGCCTGCCTTACGTTAAGTACCACTGTAGTTTAAGATGTTGCACAATCGCCTAGGAGAAACCTATTTACTCTGGATTTCAAGACCCCTGGGTTATAATTTTCTGGAAAAAGGGCACCAGGTAGAGTTCCATAAGCTTGCTGTCCTTACTACAAAGGTAGAAGCAAAGCGCTTCGTGCGAGTCTTTGGTACTTCCACGATGAATCGATGACGCCCCGCTGACTTTCGGCTTACTATCTGCAGCTCTTTCAGTTATGTGATTATATAATAACTATGTTAACATTACAGAGTAGCTAACCCGCCCATGCTGGCTGTAGGCAGCGACGAGCCTAACACAGCGAGTGCGGCTGCCGCCACACACACTGACAAGGCCACCACTAACAACGGGAAGGTGTTCATATATGAGTAAGTTAAACCACGCCAGACGCATTTAGGGTTTGATGAACTTGACGCAAGAGTTGGCCACTCTCAATCGATAAAAAGCAGAAGAAGTGATGTTAGTAAGACTGGCCACCTCTAGAGTCAAGTATTTTCAAACTCTACATCGTATCTTGTGAACAAAAACATGATAGTGAATCCAATACAAATTAATAAGCAATTTTAAACTATTATATAGGATGGCAAAGCCTTGCTCGCAACGTTTTCGAAATAAAAAACAAACAAAATAAAGAAAGAGCGTTTGCTGCTCTCGTAATTTATACATAATAAAAGCAAAAGAGTGATTGTGTATGTGTACACATTTGAGTACACAAATAAGTTCTTACTAAGATTTTTCTTAATTTTTTTCATAGATACAGTGAAACGTCCCGCCGCTGGACTCGAACCGACTGCCTGGCGTCGGTGCAGGAGCCGGTCAACGACCTCGCGTTCGCACCCAACCTCGGCCGCTCCTTCCACCTCCTCGCCGTCGCCACCAAGGACTTGAGGATCATCAAAATTGAACCCATTGCGTGAGTATAACGAGTTAAGCTAAAATTACATGGCTCAGAACATTTGGCTTGAAACCCTAAATACATATGTATTACACATCATGCAATGCCATTTTTCTGCTCGTAATCATTCTACAGGATTCTTTAATGAACTTGCCCAGATTTCATCTAATTGGTTCAATGTGAAGGAATAGGTCTCAATAATGTCTGTCTCTGAAATTCCTATATCTATATTTTTATGATTATTTCCAGCGAGGCAGCGAACACAACAAACGGCGGCGGCGGCAGCATACGATACAAGTGTGAGGTAGTGTGTGCCTTCGACGAGCACTACTCGTGCGTGTGGCGCGTCGCGTGGAACGTCACCGGCACGCTGCTCGCCTCCTCCGGCGACGACTGCACCGTCCGACTGTGGAACAGTGAGTGTACACAACATCATGTCAACATTAGGTACAAGTGTGAAGTAGTGTGTGCCTTCGACGAGCACTACTCGTGCGTGTGGCGCGTCGCGTGGAACGTCACCGGCACGCTGCTCGCCTCCTCCGGCGACGACTGCACCGTCCGACTGTGGAACAGTGAGTGTACACAACATCATGTCAACATTAGGTACAAGTGTGAAGTAGTGTGTGCCTTCGACGAGCACTACTCGTGCGTGTGGCGCGTCGCGTGGAACGTCACCGGCACGCTGCTCGCCTCCTCCGGCGACGACTGCACCGTCCGACTGTGGAACAGTGAGTGTACACAACATCATGTCAACATTAGGTACAAGTGTGAAGTAGTGTGTGCCTTCGACGAGCACTACTCGTGCGTGTGGCGCGTCGCGTGGAACGTCACCGGCACGCTGCTCGCCTCCTCCGGCGACGACTGCACCGTCCGACTGTGGAACAGTGAGTGTACACAACATCATGTCAACATTAGGTACAAGTGTGAAGTAGTGTGTGCCTTCGACGAGCACTACTCGTGCGTGTGGCGCGTCGCGTGGAACGTCACCGGCACGCTGCTCGCCTCCTCCGGCGACGACTGCACCGTCCGACTGTGGAACAGTGAGTGTACACAACATCATGTCAACATTAGGTACAAGTGTGAAGTAGTGTGTATCTTCGACGAGCACTACTTTCTTTTTAATGCGGGTAAAATGCCATCTCTACCCGGGGTAGAATTTGTATATTGTAGTAATATACCAAATTAAATGTCATTTGTTGTAAAAGAATGTTTTTCAACATTTCACCTTATTTCTGTGTGTTTGTGTGATTCATCTTCCTGTCTCAATAACATACCTGTGTTATTCCAGTGCAATACATGAACCAGTGGAAGTGCGTGGCGGTGTTCAAGAACGAGCCTGGCTCGGGCGACGCGAGCGCTGCGCCGCGCGCCACGGCCGCCTACGTGAGGCTCGCCGCCATGGCCAACCCCGCCATCTTGCATAAACACTGACATACACTGCATGGTGAGCTGTACTGCCTACTTTATAAAAAAATATTATGACCCGTTGCTACTTCTTTTGTGGCGTGGAGGAACAATAAAGAAACTATTATTACTAAATTTACTTATATTCTCATCTAGACTGGTTTTAATTCCACTGACTGTCGGCTCAGACTGTCCAAAGTGACAAATTTTGAAAAGTGTGGCTTTCAGCGATTATTGTTTTTGCTTTCTGAATCTGAAATCAAGCTGTAAAAACGCCTAAAAATCTTCCCATGTAAAATCTCTTTTAATTTTCTGGCATTGTTCTTTTATTTTTGGAATAGTAAAGATTAAAGGTGGAGACAAAAACAACGGCTTCATACGAAAATCTATTTACTAAATCCATTTAGAAATACAAAAACTAGATGTGACTATCTGGCGCTTCCATTTGCTTAGCATAATGTTCGTGGCACGTACAAATTTTAACAATATCTCTTATTAGGCCAGTTACTGACGCTTCGCAAAATAATGATTTACTAGAGTTCATTCTGGGTATATTTTTAAGGCAGAAAATGATCACTCGAAATAGACATTCATTGCAACCCTTGAACTTATTTTTTGTGTTTTGTATAGATCGGTTTCAATAAAGTGTCAATTTGGTATAGAAAAATAAGTTTTACAAAGGGCTTTTACAGTTGGAGGAAATTTCCCCCAACTTAACTAGATATAAAGTTGAGATATAACACATGCATTGCTGCCTTTGACCACAATTCATTGTCAAATGTAAAAAAAAGTACAATATTTCTCAGCACTTTAACGAGATATACCTAGCATTGAAAACTATTTCATAAACATTCTCCACAATTGACCACAGTGTCGCCTGTGTTAGTCAAATGGCTGACTTTCAAGTGTAAAAGAGAAAGACATAGTCCAGCCAGTAACGGGCCCAATAGCGTATCAAACAATATAGGTAGTATCAAAGGCGGTCACTTGATGGGCGCTGTTCGACGTATCCGCTGCAAGGAGGGGGCGGCCGGCTCCTTGCCTCCGCTGCGGGTCGAGTACCAACCCACCTGACAAACAAATAACATATTCAAACCAAATAAATTAAAATATAGTACAAGCAAAACGTGAAAACTATTCGTGGAAGGATCTGGACGCCCACCACGATTGACTATCCCTAGAAAACTTCCTTAATGAATCAATTCAACGACTCGTCATATAGAAATAGCGCTACTGCAGACTATCACATCGGTGTGTAATTTGTATTGAAACATCATAAGCTAGAAATGCTGCAAGTCAATTGATACAGTCTGTTTACGTTTATTGCGTGATCTTTATGTTCGCGACTTTACCCTCATTGTTTCGAGATTATCAGTGGCCGCTGATTTATATTTGGCTACATTTTCCCTATAGTATCTCCATACCAGAATGGTATTATAAGACGAGCAAGTTATGCAGCTGATGAAGTATTATCATTGCTGTTGTTGTTGATGTTGCTTTTGCTCATAAGCTTGTCCGTTGCAAATGCAGTAACTTTACGTTTTACAAATTCAAAATCCAGCGTGTCCCAATACTGTTTGATTGTCAAATAACTAGCAAAGTTGTGGCACTTCCAGGACGTTTTGTAGTAGTAGATAGTTTTCACTCACCGGCATTGCTCTCTCGCTCTTGCAGTAACTGTTGGCTGATGAGTGTGGACTCGCTATATTTCTGCAAAATTTCATGACATTAAATGAATGCTCACCAGAGTCAACACTATGCTCATAACTCATTCGAAAAGGCAAAGAAGAATTAGCTTTTATGTTTTTTTTTTCTTTATTTAGCTCAGGCAAGTTGTAGTCAAGCGTGAGCATATTTCATGTAAAAAAAATGTTGCTTACCCTAAAGAAGCTCTCTTGATGGTGGTAGCGTTGCTCTGCAGCAAGATACGCGGAGGCTGCACTGAGGACCCGTTGCTGTGTGCGCGCCAACTGAAATAACAATCCACTTGGATTATTCTAGTTGATGGTGGCTATAAAGTTGTAATCTTAGGTCAATTTTCTTGTTAGGTTATTTGGTAATTTCTGGCTGTCTCGGCCACTCGACGGGCCTTTTTTACAATTCGGAAACTTTGCGCTTGAACTCGAAAGGGCTATTATAGTAGTTTGGTTAATATGCCGCATTGTACTGTTTAATCAATTTTAGAAAGTCTGATGCCTGATTTCAGCTTATTGCTATTTCCAAAAATAGCAAGTTTGTGCCAGCAGTACTCACTTGTCATACTTGTGCGTGGTGTCGGCGCGGCGCGGGCGCGGCTCTAGGCGCGCGGGGCACGTGGCAAGGCGCGCGTCCTCCGCGCCGCGGGGCTCGTGCCGCGCCCAGCGCTCCCCGTCCATCTTGCGGTGCTCCGCGATACTCGGCAGCCGGCTGTCCATGCAGTCGCCGTTGTCACAAACCTGTATTGGAACATCAGAAAAGATTAAATACCGACTTTCCTGGACAATCTTGATGTTTCCCAGAAAATAATAGGCATAGATTTCAAATAGAGCGAAAAAAAATATGCAAGTTAGGCTAACACTTGACTACAACTCGCCTGCTGTTAAACAACACAGTAGCTTGTCTAGAATATACCATCTTAAAAAAAGAGAAACAGATTCAGAGTTCCACACTTTTAACTTCTACTTTGACGACACTGCTGCGTCTCGCAAGTCATGATCGAGGAAAAAACCAAACGAAATCTTATAAAAGATGAAAAGAATACCTTGTAAATAGGTTTCCGCATAGGCATGGGTCGCACAATAGAGTTATAAGGCTGCGGCGCCGGCCTATGCTCAGGCTTGTCCATTTTCACCATGCTGACTTTTGGCCTCTCCTGCGCTCTCTCTGACGGAGTAGACGACGGTCTTTCCGTTCTATCTGGACAGTCGCCATTTTCCAGCGGCTTATACGCTTTCACAGGTCGCAATATATGTGGAGGTGGGGACGGTTTTATGTTATTCGTGTTTGAATTCTCGTGGTTTAGTTCAGGTTTCGGTCCAAAGACCGGTCTATCGGCTGCTGAGGTAGGTCTATGTGGCTTGTATTCTGGCGGTGTGACGGGCCTAGTGTCAGGGATGTTGGACCAGAGAGGGTCGGCGATGGGAAGGGAGTTGAGTTGGGCGAGGTGTGCTTTGATGTTGTACATGCCGGCCACTGAGCCGTAGGGGTCCGCTTTCGTCTGAGTCATGATTTCGGCGACGCTTTTACCGCATAGCTCCGATATTTCTTTGTAGATCTGGAAATTTTGAAATTACTTTGTTAGATTCTGGTGTAATTAGTAAATTCCAACAAAAATTTACCAATAACTGTTTTACACATGTTTGTTAGAAATATATTCTTATTTTCGCAAATATATTGCAAGTTGTTCAGAGGAAGTCAGGACATAAGGAAGGTGGCAGCGAAAAAACATTAGAAATCTTTGCAAAGTTATCATCTATACTTCATCATCATCATCTACACCCTTCTTAATTCTAATGCTATGTATACGCTTCGTCCATAGAGGACCATAGTACTTAATCTGTACTCACGTCTCTATTAACATTCATATTGATATCTCCAAACGGATGCGTTCGCATCTTGAGGCCGGGCCGCTTGATCCAGCGATGTCGCGCTGCGTCCTCTATCTTCATGCGACTCTCCACGTTAGGCTCTAACAGCTGCTGGATGAACACTCTGCAGTCTGGAAACAGACAAACATGTAGCAAGCAAGTTGAAGGATTAAACTCACTTTTCTCAATCACTTATTTAATATCCCATTTTGGTTACTCTCAGTGTCGAACCACCGAGATACAGGCCCAGGCCTAGTTCGGGGTTCACAAGAAACACACATTAACATTAACAACAACAACAGTGTTTGTCAAATAAATATCTTAATATCTTATATCTTTATATCATTCCCTACGAAATTGAGTTGATGCCCGTATATGTAAAGTTATACTGTTTCTTAGTTCTGAAGTTGAAACATACCCTTACATATACAAAAATAATCATTTCTAGACCTCGTCTAAAATATACCCACCAATAGAGCAAGTTTTTCTTGGTGACCAGATGAAATATTCATTTGTAATCTCTTTTGTTCACAGATATGACCTAGTCAGAAACCAAAAAAAAGCCTGGTGTTTGTCAAAAACACCGTTTGCAGAAATCAACATGAAAAAATCAAGAAAAAAATAGCACCAAAATTATTCCAATGGTACCTAAATGAACACAAATATTTTGTTACTTTACTTTGGGATATAATGTGTTACAAATGTCATTGACCTTATGTGATTGGCCACTCATTGAAAAATAGCTGAATACCTATTTCCGTGACACTTTGTATAATTTGCTTACAGTTTCATAAAGATTTACATTATGCAAAATGTTTTGCCGAAAATAACAAGTAAGCAATTGAAAAGAAATGCCTCATTTTGTACTTTTAATTTAGATTATAAAGTAGGTAAGTACCAAGTACGTAAGAATTGTTAAATACATAACTAATTTTTATTCCAAAATGTTTCTTATTACAGATAGTTATATACATTATGATATGTTCTAAAATATTTTATTGTTGACTTGTTTGAGAATAGGACCACAATGTTGTACGATAGAGAGGGGAGTACAGCTAGGTAGGTACTGCCAAATTGTGTGGTCCTCCTTGAGTCTGTATTTCCTTATTAATGAGGGTTGTCAACTCCCCCCGTACTCAGTATGAATACGTTAGGGCCATGCAGGTGTCTTCGGATTTTGTGGTCCTCAGTAATGGCGGTTTCCTTACGGTGTTTTTCTACACTAGTACCGACTGGTAATCCACACATAGCTTGAAAACAAGTTACTGTTAAGAAACAGCTCTCTTTATCTCTCTCGCTCTCTCTCTCTCTCTCTCTCTCACACACACACACACACACACACACACACACACACACACACACTCGCACTGTACCTGGTGAGAAGGGCATGAGCGCGGCGCGGTGTTTCCTGGAGAAGCCCCGGGCGATGGCAGCGCGCAGCTGCGGCCGCGAGCGCCCCTCGCCCTCCGCCCCCGCCGCCCCGCCCGACCCCACGAACGGGAGGGAGCCGATCACCATGCCGTATACTATCACGCCTCTGGAACAGATATAATCATTTCCTCATAACTGAGGGTCGAGCCTCCCTCGCAGAACTGGTTCTCTTGGGCATTGTGATGGGCGCACAAGTTCTCCCACAGAAGAAACACAAATAAGTTCAGAACATTGATAGAACTAGTCGAATTTAAACCTTGAGCAAAAGGGTACGCAAAAGTCCTCTGGTTCGCTGCGTGTTTACGAATTTCGCTGTCATTCGAATGAATCCACTAGACTTAACGATTATGATTCAAATTCAGGTACGCTTATTGTCAGTTCTGTCATATTGAATTACAAGTAGTTTACAAATATTTTTTCATAACCTAACCTATGGCCATAATTAGCTTGGCTTAATAGCTAAGCTAATTTGAGTAAAGTTTTTTTTGAAAGGTCCAATTCGAATGATTCCTAATGGGATAAATAAATTAGACCTTTATGTATATAGAAATAAGACTCACATGCTCCACAAGTCGAGCTCGGGTCCATATCTGCGCGTGTCCTTGAACAGCTCCGGGGCAGCGTACTCCAGAGACCCGCACGGGGTGTGGAGACCGCCCGCGCTGTTCCACAGGTTTGATAAACCAAAGTCTGGAGGAGAAGTGTTTACTGTGGTTTAATCGTAATGTGTATTGTGTTACGGATAAATAAGAGTTATACAATGATTGAAAGTGTTATTGTTATTAGGCGCTATATAATTACCAGTTACAGACTGTGTTATTAACCGCATTGATTAGGAAAAAAAGTAGCTTATGTATTGATAAAGGTTCTAATCTCTATTGCAAATTTAGTTTTGCAGAGTGCTTGATAAATTTGCAAATTTGCGCATTCATACACTCTTTCTACGTGTAAGTTAGTTGATCAATAAATAATTTATCTGACACTAACCAACGATTTTTATGAACATCTTCGACGAATCCAGCATAATGTTCTCCATTTTTAAATCTCTGGAAAAAATAATAATTAACAGTTTTTATTCTCAAATGCTAAATGGATAAAGGAGAAGCAGGTACTTTGTGAAGCTAGTGCCAATTTCTGGTGTTTTGTGCATTTGTATATCCAATTCAAGACTTTTTTACTCCTAGTTGTATTCTTTGCTAAGTGTCGATATTGCCCCGAATATGTATGGTTTGTTTTGGGAAAACACATCGATCCTGTCACACTGCAAGCGTTCTACTGTCGCCTGTACAAGTGACTCACCGATGCACTACGCCCCTGGCATGCATGTGCCTCACAGCGGACACCAGCTGCGCCGCGAGGTTCCTGGCGCGTCCCTCGGGCAGCCCGCGCGCCACGCGTCACACTGCGAGCGTTCTACTGTCGCCTGTACAAGTGACTCACCGATGCACTACGCCCCTGGCATGCATGTGCCTCACAGCGGACACCAGCTGCGCCGCGAGGTTCCTGGCGCGTCCCTCGGGCAGCCCGCGCGCCACGCCCGTCACACTGCGAGCGTTCTACTGTCGCCTGTACAAGTGACTCACCGATGCACTACGCCCCTGGCATGCATGTGCCTCACAGCGGACACCAGCTGCGCCGCGAGGTTCCTGGCGCGTCCCTCGGGCAGCCCGCGCGCCACGCCCGTCACGCTGCGAGCGTTCAGCACGAGCGCGCACAGGTCGCCGCCGCCCGCTGCTTCCATCACCACGTAGAGACGGGGGCCGTGCTGCGGGACACGATATAACACGTGAGGTTACCTAAATCCACTTAGATTCAGACGTCTACGATTTATCATCACGGCAACCGTATCCTACTATGTGACTTTTCAAGCATAACTATCCATTAGCGATACTAGCCGGCCATTCGGTGGGGTTTGCCAATTATGTGAATATTTGGATTTCACGCTACATTAGCGTTTCTGGTGGTGAATTAATTCGCGGTGCCCATTACCCCATACTGTATGCGAATAGTTAAACCCTCACCATCATAGTCTCATAGAGCGCGGCGATGCAGGGGTGCCGCAGCCGCGCCATCACGGTGGGCTCGCGGTGCAGGTTGCGGCGCGCGTACTCCTCCTTTATGCACGTCAGGTCTATTATCTTTATCGCCACCTGGACAAATGAGACCTTTATTAAACTCTAGTCCAAGATGATTTTTTTTACAAGGAATGGGTTTGCACTTGACCGGTATTCGCCTGATAGTCAGCAATCATTACGGTCTAGGATGGAACGTGCTTACCCCAGTAAGAACCGATTCACTCTCGCTTTGAAGACAGCAAAGTTATATTCCGCGGGAAACAGGGAGTCAGGCAGGGAGTTCCTCAATTTGTTTTAACACGAGATAGGATAAAACGACTTCTGTCTCTCGTACCTACTCAGGTATTCAAGTCAGAGGCCCATTGGAAGGTTTAACAACTTTGAAACCAGAGAGGGCCACTTTCATGGCTTGATTAAAGTTAATGTAGGTACCTACAACAGTCGCCAAGCCATGTCAAAGACCCGAGAGTGAGTTTGAAAACCCATGACACTAGAATCCTTCACTCTCATACGAATATCTTCGTGTCCATACCTACCTATTCCGGTACTTCTCGTTTACCAACGTAAACAAATGCCGTATCGTTGGTAAACAAATAAAAAGTTTTGGTGGCCCAATAAAACAGTTTCCTACTTTCCAACATAGCTTCCGTGTTTGTACGAAAATGAACATATGGCCATGTAAAAATAAATACCTACAACTCTTTATTCTTTAAGTTTTCTTTTACCTAGCTATCTGGGGGCACGGCAGTGCCCCCGCCAAGTCGAGCGCGAAGCAAACACTGCCGTACCATCCTTTACTGGCCGTTTACTGGCTGGTTTACTGGCCGTGTGACTTGGCCGTTGACTTGTACCCACTAACGTATAAAGAATTTTCACGGCCAGTCATATAACATTAACTATAATAATAAAGGAATCGCAGTAACGAACCTTACACTTGGCACGACCTTGTCTAGATTTCATTACTTTTTAGAGATAAACAAGCGGTTCCATCGAGACTTAGCTAGTTTTTTACAGAATGTTTTTGGTGGGATTATGTACTTACAATAATTGGATTCGTACTAAAGATTCATAAGTATGCATTAAAAATTAAGCGTCTTTTCCTTCTGAACTGAAAAAATCGATCTAGTTCAGAGATTAGAAGCCAGGTGTGGTTTCATGCCATACGTTCAAGAATTTTGTATCATCTAATTGTGTCTCTGGTCTATAAGTAGCTTACACATTCATCGGTGATCCATCATCATCATCATCGTTAATTTAAAACGTACTTACTTACTATGTATTATCTATATTTTTGTAATTGCTTTTTGTTTTTCGATTGCTCGTAAACCTTGCAAAGAAAAAGAGTTGAAACTCAAGGTTTAGATAACATACCCTCAAGCAAACCATTTCTGGAATTGTTTTTAGTGTTTCAAACATGCACATACAATAATAAGTGTGTGATGTTACCAAAGTGTCAATACCATACAGTGTAAAGTCAAACTTGTTTCTCTGTTTATAAACTTTACGCTGTCACAATACAGTCATCCCAAACAAATTTGTATGATAAGCCAATTACAGTAAGTTTATATCAATGTAAACTAAAATACTTATACTTAAAATATTGAACGTGGTACCTTCTTCCCAATGATCCTATGAGTGGCCTCCTCGACTCTGGCGAAATGTCCCTTCCCGAGCACTTTCCCGGTCATGAGATAGTTGCCCACACTATACACTTGCCCCTTACTCCGCGTCATCATGGATGTCTTCATATTCAAGGACAAATAACTAATTTGGACACATCGTTTGTATAAAAATCCTAAATAAAATCAGGTTTCACGTTTTCTCACGCTCCCTGTGGTTACTTGTAAACGCCATTGTCATTCAAATGTCAACGGTTCAGTGCAGATTTGAAATGAGAATGTCTTGGCATTTGGAAGAAATTGTTTGAAGTCCGTAAGTTCGATTCACGAAAACGGTTGCTCTGTGTATTCACTTGAAACACGCACTGTTTAGAAAAGTACCTACACAACTTAGATTTAGAAAGGTATTTTTACTTTCTAACATCTTTAATTAGTAGGTAATTATTTTATGTGAACTGTAATATGCTCTAAAACCGACATTGTGCACTGATTTTGAATATAAAAATTCAGTTATCTCGATAAGAATGATTATAAAGCGGTCGGCTTCATCACAATATAAGTGTTTCGCAGTATCCAACAGCAGTTCACTTTTCACATACAATGTTCTTTGTTACATTATCACTGGTATCTTAACTTATATACTAAAAAACTTTAGTAAGTGCCGAAGGATTCTCGCGTCTAAAACAATGTTTTTTTCTAACTTCCTCAACTAATGAATAATTTTTGAAGCCCTTGGTAATGAGGTGACACGTGAAGACTGAACACAATAGTAAATTAGCAACAAACGGTGAGAGTGAAATTGTCGCACTGGGCCAAACGCTGAGATGGATCGACTTGACATTTCGACTGAACTATTTTTGGCCAATCAGGGATCAATCGGCGATACCTAGGGTTCACTGTCGACGGATCTAATGTATCTTCTATTGGGCAATTATTTATCAATAGATTGAGTGTTAGTCATGGGTCAATCGGTAGGTACCTACCTACCTAAATATATATCTATGTACTTATACTCTAGTTAATTCAGTAGTTTCGTTTTCAAGTTTTCAAGTTTTCATTCAAGTAGTAGTTTGTTGTAACCGACTTCAAAAAGAGGCTATCAAGTCATCTGTTTTTTTTTTATTTTATTTGTTGTAATAAAATAAAACATAACATGCCACAGATGAATCGAAACGCTTATTTTTTCTAGTATCAGGAAAGTAAATATGTTAGTAGTACCTACCAAATCCGAAAAATATCCGCTAACTGTCTCAAAACTCATTACGGTTTCCTTTAACCCTTTCCATTTCTCATAATCTCCCCATAACAAGGTTTTCTTTACCGTTAAATTTTTCCAGCGGTAATGACCGCTGCGTACAAAACACTTATGAATATGCGTGATTAATGGCGGCATAAATCCATGCGGCTGAGCGGAATGTTCCTCGGCAGTATTTTACAATAATGTCCTCGGTAGGCTGATATTGCTGATACCATTCTAAACACATGCAGGGATGGAACCAGGGGTGTACTGGCAACGAGGAGTAGGTATAGACCAGTAGGCAGTGAGTGTGTGTCCTTAAGTTTATTCAAAACGAGACGGGGTTGTTCAATTGATTATAATTCGCCTAACGGTAAGCGATCGAAGTCGATGTAAGCGTAAAAAGGGGAAAGCCCAGCAGCGAGTTTTTATGAGCTGATGATGATGATGGTAAGCAATCATTAAGAATATGTTTATGAGCTTTTTTTTAAATTCTAACTCATTAATTTAGCCCTAGTTTCCTCAACAGATTTTTATATTGTTGACTTTGTTCGTTCACAAGCCTAAAGCAAAATAAGAGTGTAGGGTTCAGTTCTTCTATTTCTACCTAATGTCATTGTTGGGTTTTAATGATAGTATTTGATGCAATTGAGGGTAGTTGTGAATTGCAAGAGCCGACTGGACGTCTGCGCGTCGCAGACCCGGTTGGAGTAGCAAAGATCGCGCCGTGCGCGGTGGTTGTGTCCGTGACACACCAGCACTTCACCAAGTTGCCAAGATCGCGCCGTGCGCGTTGGATGTGTCCGTGACACACCAGCACTTAACCAAGTTGCCAAGGTCGCGCCGTGCGCATCGGTTGTGTCCGTGACACCCCAGCACTTCCAGAGTCCGTGACTCTGGAACAGAACTAAAGGAATTCGTATAGAAGAGGAGCAGGTGCAGCACCATTCGTCTGTCGCGCATCACGGAGGCTATCCCCGGAGAAGCAGCGTCGTGGATGAAAGGTTGGTGAATGCTTTTTATGATTGCCCTCTTTGCATCAATTCTGTTACGTCAATATCAACCCCATACAGTCCACTTAGTATCGAACAGTTATTATTGTATTTCACTTTGTAATATTGTACTTAATTAAGTCGGTTCATACCGCACGAATGATCTGCATGGAACCCCAAAAAATAATTAGGTACATGGAAAAGAACAAAAACATTCATAATGAGGTACATCAATTACATCCCTGTTAGACCATGTACGTTTCGATAACATGTTATTTAGGAGATAAAATAAATAAGAATACAAAATCAAAGCACAGGGCAACAAATCAAACACGGTATGTGCGCAAAAAACGCGAGAGGCTTCTGTAATTAACTTCGCTAAATTCGATTTCATGTTACAAAAGGAAGTGCACAATCTGAAATGAACAAAATATGATATATTTGTGGAAGCTCATAAATCTAAGCAAACATTTTTGAATGCCATAAATACACAAACAAGTCATACATAAAATATTATATAACATGAATTTTTTCGTTTTATTTTTTTTGCATTTGTATTATACCTAACCCTTATTTAGTAGTTTTAATAAAAGAAAAATAACCAAAACCATTTCAAATAGGTATCGTTACAAAACAGTATGTTTTAGCAGTTCTAATTAAGCTTAAAATATTATTGGAGACAGCAGTCAGCAAAATATCATGCAAATTGGCAAGATTTAATGAAATTCGACTGATGCATCGATTGTTATAATATTTAGATAATATGTTGTGTGAACTGTGTCCACTGTACTTCATCAAAAATATCAATATTCTGGGTTACAACTGACCATATACTACTACTACGTCTTCAAATCATACTTTACGGCCAAAGTTATTGCTTACCATCACAGACAAGTGGTTAAATGGAAACCCATATAAAAAAGTGAATTATGTCTATTAAGAAAATAGTAGTGTAGCGATCCTTTGCTAAATCTAACCATGTGACGTTATTTCCGAATGAAAGCGGAAACAAGCAGACACGATTAGATAGGTACCTACTTAGTACTTAGTTTATTTATTCATGAGACTAGACGCTGGAGCGGAAATCTAGTAGAGTTCCACATCTACGTAAATCTACGAAATGAAAACGATTGTAGCGCGCGAAAATCCGAGGAAAAGATCTGGTGAATTCTGCGGCCGTGGATGTTTAATTCAGGCGTTATGTAGAAAGGTCGTTTAAATTTTCACACTTCTTTTTCTTCGTTTGAGAGTGGATAATTCTGGTGTCAGTTTTCAAACAGCCCTAACCTTTTTTTACAAAGCATAAGTTATTATACATATAAAGAGTTACTTGACTACATATTGTCACATTTACATACATATTACTTTTAGGTTTCTAAGACTTTTGGAAGCGAAATAAATTCAGTTATCCCATACAGAAAGTTCGTCGTCCTTCAATGAAATATACTTAATGTACAAATGTCTTTCTCGTGATTTCCTATTCATCTAAGTATATCATGTAGAAAAAGAGGTGACACAATTTACTTAAAATACACTTATGTATGAATAAATGAATATCATATAAATATATGTATAAAGCCCAAAGGTGACTGAATGCCTGACTGACATAGTGAACTATTAACGCATAACATCAACCACTGGACGAATCGAGCTGAAATTTGGCATGCAGGTAGATGTTATAACGTAGGCATTTATGGAAATACCTTTTTTTAAAGGGGTGAAATAGGAGATGCAAGTTTTACTCTTAATGCGAGCGAAGTCGCGGGCACACACTAGTTGTTATCATAAAGTAAAAATATGAAGTATACATTTGATCATTATACAGTTACCCTATCTGAAAATCATGACAGTCTTTTAAATCAACCACAATTAAATAATGTGTTTCTTTCTGTCTCTATATTTTCCATACAATGAATCTTGCTCAAACATACCCCAACCATATATCACCGGCCACTCTCCCCAAACCCCATCCAAACCTCGCCGGCGAATCCGTAAAAAGATTCGAGTTAATATCCGGCTTGGTACAGCAGGCAAACAACATTTATAAGCAAATTCGGATAGTTTACACCGAGTGTACCTGCGCCGGGCGCAATATCCGCCGCCAGCTCATATCCGATGCTCGCTTCGAGGCTTCGAGTGCGGCGTGAGGGATGAGCGTTGCGGGGATAGTGGCGTAGGTAGATCCTTTAAGTAATGCTAGCTGAGATTGTGGTATGATGCTTTTGAAGCTAGGTTTCTTCAAATCGAGACCGTGGAACTCTTTACCTGGAGCCTTGTTCCCAGAAAATTATAACCCAGGGTCTTCAAATCCAGAGTAAATAGGTTTCTTCTAGGCAAGCGTGCTACATCTTAGACTACAGGTTGTGCTTAACGTCAGGCAGGCTGTAGTAAAACGCAAGCCTTTTCCATGTTAAAAAAAACTCGATTTAACAATAGCTTTTTTTAGGTCTTTATATTTGTATTATAATATTTAGTCAGGACAGAACAGAGGCGCTAAATTTGTTAAATGTTTAAAAAATGTGAATGCAATTTTTTACTACATAAATATCTTCGATTAAAAAAATATAAAGAGTACCATTGTTTTAGTTGACTAATCAGATATGAGTAATGAATGTGTTTTTACATTCACGTTAGCTATTTACCAGGAATGATAAGTAGCCGGGATCAAAACAGTATGTGTTAACCCCTTGACAGGAGCACCCAATTTATTAACTCGATTGTTATACTTCCCTTCATCAATTCCAAGTTTGATTGGATCGTGCGTTGATAAAATTTGATAATCAAATTTTGGTGATAATTTATTGTGATTAAAATTCTTTGTAAACAGCCTTTGAGGGTAGATTGTGTTCTTCATGTACCAATTTATGCATAAGATCTGCAACATAACATAATAATGTAATTGAAAACACAATAATACAATAAACGAGTTGACTTTGACTTTGATTTTTGCCTACGATTTATGAACAGCCACTGTAATATTTCCGAGATACAAAACGTATTACTAACCGCCTTCTCCTATGCCTTGCACCACACACAGGTAGGTAGTCTAGATTATGAGCCGCGAGTAGGCGCTCTCTTCAGAACCGCGTCTAGCTGGATTACACACCAAGCAGATTTGTAGCACGTCTATGTGATATAAGTATTTATACTTATTAGATTTAGTTATGTACTTTTTTGTTTGATTTTGATTTTTAAATTAATCTGAGTAATGTTTTTTCTTCCCGCTACACGGAACTGAATTAAATCAATGCTCCGGTTGCTTAGTTTGTCGGTCAGGTTCATTTAAGGACAAGTATTCTCTAGTTTCGATCGCCAATGCGTTAAGTAATATGCTGGTGCTAAGTCTCAGATGCCAAGACAAAAAAAACTAGCTTTAACTCATATTGTTAAAATATGGCCCTTATGTTTGACGTGGTGGTTGTTATGCATATGCAGGTACCGGCAGTAATACGTTGTAAGACGTGAGTAGAGTACTTACATAACATATATAGGTATTATTTAGGTACATTTAGGTCGTTGTAGGTGTAAGTACTTACCTAGTATTCTACAGTTTTCTGCCTACTTCCAGCCTTCCCAGCATAATGTTACCACCTCTAATGGTGCTAAAATCCTTTTTACGACTGGCAGCACTCATAAAAGTTATAAAACATAAAGGACGGCGGGAAAACTGGGCTAGCACAGGCGTAAAAAATAAAGTAAAAAAATCTTACCCAGCGCTCGAGCTAGACTCCTTTCGATTATAATTTATTGCCCTGTATGAGGATATCATGGCACGTTGTAAGACGTGAGTAGAGTACTTACATAACATATATAGGTATTATTTAGGTACATTTAGGTCGTTGTAGGTGTAAGTACTTACCTAGTATTCTACAGTTTTCTGCCTACTTCCAGCCTTCCCAGCATAATGTTACCACCTCTAATGGTGTTAAAATCCTTTTTACGACTGGCAGCACTCATAAAAGTTATAAAACATAAAGGACGGCGGGAAAACTGGGCTAGCACAGGCGTAAAAAATAAAGTAAAAAAATCTTACCCAGCGCTCGAGCTAGACTCCTTTCGATTATAATTTATTGCCCTGTATGAGGATATCATGGCTGTACTAAAACGTATAAAATGTCATAAATATCCTCGTAAAATTGTTTGCCTCGACTGAATGTAATGAGATCACGTATGGATTCGTTGCGGGCTATAAAACCAGTAGGCCGCGCCGGTGAAGGGTGGAATGCTTAGATAATGCGCCGAGTAGTTCCATCATACTGCCAAATAAATAGATTATCGTAAAATGTTTACTGACTGTGATTCTTGAGGAACGATTGAGGGGCAAAGCAACGCTCCTAAGTTGGCATTGTATAAACATCGCGCGAGTAGAGGACCGAAACCGACAGAGATGAAAATACCGAAAATCATACCCTAAAAAAACTTACATACCCTATTCTATAACGAACTTTCAAACTGTGAAACTATTTGCTGGTATCTATTACCTTTTATAACTATAATATGAAATGAATCCGTCTTCAAATCATGAGAGGATTTGTGTTCTTATTAGCTATTGTGTTAGATCATATATGTACGTACTAAAACATTGTTTAACATTTAATTACTTGTAGTTAAGCGAGAATTTATCCAGCATGAAAAATACCATGCACATGCTTGGTGGGCAGGTCAACCCGTGTAAAAATACAACTAATTGTTACACGAGTCAGCATCGGCACTTACCCGGTTGCAAAATTATTACAAGTAAGCAAACTGTAAATCAACACAACACGTGCAATATTATTTGTAAACTTTAGTAAAAAATATTTTCTTAGAACAAACTCACTGACTTGCATAAATTTCTTCCCTTGTTAAAATGACTTAGTAAACAAATTATACCTACTGGCTTTCAACTATCTTCAATTTGCCCTCAAGTAAAATACCCTATAGAAGGAATCCAAAGCGCATGACACCAAAGAAAAAAGTTTACCCAAGTACGGCAATTCTTCGCGGATTTCTTTTAAAACTTTAAATCGACCGTTAATTAGTTCTCCTAAGGACTTAGCCGGTTTTTTTACTCGCGCCATCCGGGCCACTGGTTCACGTAATCAATTAAAACTCCTTTTTAATCCTTCTTGAGCGAACCGTGCGGTTGGATGGCGGCCATTTTGAAAGCTTATTTTTTTGCGGCTAGGACCTGCGGTTTTCCATTTTCGGAATGTGGGCAAAGAGGTTTGAGTACTTTCAAGATGTTGTAAAACTTTTGTGTGTAAAGTAAATATTTTTGAATCGAATATTACAAACATGAATTAGAAAATTAATATAAAAGTAGTGGGCAACTATACATACAAATGACTTTATGATAAAGCGCTAATGTCTTAAAAAAACTAAGACGTATTTTTTTATTTCAATGGTCTATTTAAAAACTAAATACTTCTATTGAAAAAGTACCTACTGAACTCGCTTATTTTGCTGTACTTTTCCAATTACAAGTATTTTTATTTTGGTAGGCACAAGATAACAATTTTCTCCTTTTTCATGCATTAGTACGTAAAATCGTCACGGGCGGCGCTGCAGTCGCCTGCAAGTGCGCCCATAATTACACGGTGTCTTGGCTTTTAATTACTCTCTGCTTTGTTTAATAACTTTTTCCTACGAAGCGGAACGGTTTTGGCGACAAATGGAATTAAAATGCACAGACTTTTTGTTAGATAAATCTATAATCTCTTTAACAACATTACTGTGGCTACATTAGTGGTTACTTACCGTATGTTATTAATAGCCAAGCTATAACTAAAGCTTGCTAAGTCTAAGATTAAGGTCGTTGTATTGTAAACTGCATTTTTATTAAACATGATATTTCTTTAACTTAACTCCAACATGTTATAAGTTTATGCATAAGTAGTGACTTGATAAACAATAATGTAAATATAAATTGAACGTTACTAGGATTAATACTTACACTAGTAATTGTACATACCTAGTTTAATCATTGTTATTCTAATAAAGATATTTTGAAATTGAATTGAATTGAGTGGTTACTTAGAGTAGTAGTAATGACAGACCTGTCAAAATATATTTGCAAATGGACAAACATCTCCAAAACGTAAACTAAAAACCACAACGTTCGCAACAAATTATTAAAACTCCCCGTAAAAAATACGACAAAACTTATAGAGTCGCTAAGGGTAAATAAAAAGTACATAAAACCGCCTCGTCTTTTTATCAAAATAGCCGCTTTAAATAATTCATAGCGCTTCCGCCATTTCGTTTTTCTCGCCAGTTCAATCCCTCGTAGGGTTACACAGTATTCGAAGTTTAAAAACTGACGTTTTGCCATCACTAGAAAGCGCGGGAAAGTTGGGCCTTTAGGGATGGCAACATTACTAACTAAAAAATAAGAAACAAAAGTGAGGTATTATTAATTTTCTAGCGCAGGTGGCGCTTCGACCACGTGTAGGAGTAAGTTAGTTGTACTGTATTGTATAATCTGTGGTTTTACTGTGACCGTGGTCTCGTAGACCGCGCGGTGTGCTAATTTCCCGAGAGGGTCCCGCGGACCGGCGATAAACAACCAACAATCCGCTAGAATTAATAGGCCAGTATATATTTTTTTACTGGCCACGGTGAATATTTCATTTTTTAAGTTTTAAGGTGTTGCCGAGCCAATCTTGCGCTCCGTAGATTGAGTGCGAATTTTTATGGTGGAAGAGTTCCAATGGGAATCGAGGTTGGTTGTTTGTATTTCCTTGTGGTATACAAAAAAAAAACACAAATAAATAGTTAAATATGTTTATATAAGTCAATTTTGCTAAAATTAGGTACCTTCATGTGACAGTCAATTTAGATATACATTACAGCTTAATGATTAGATACCTAGTTAATTAATTGATGTATTTTCCTAACCTCATACTATTCTAGATGCTACCTTACGTACAAAGACGTACATATGTTATTAGTTACAACTACACACTCCTTTGATGATAATGACTGAAAACGAAGATAATTCTAGTAATGTAGATGGTGTATACATGGTGCTCCCTTAAAAGATTTTCTAAAAGCAAAACATTCTGAATTTCTCCTATCATCTCCATCCTACCAAACTCGCAAGCGACCTACATTATATTTACCTACCTACCACATAACATAACAAGCAAATCCCTCGTCAATTTTACTACCAGCAGATAGGTATTCATGAAGAACGAAGAAAGAGCGATGAATCAGCAGCCAATATTATGAAGCAATAAACAATGGCCACGTCTGCAATATAACCGACAATTTGCTATTGGATTCATTACATCCAGGATCACTCGTAAACTGAAGTACACCAGATAATGGTACAGGGTTTCATGGAAATATCAGGTATTAAATGTAAAATGACATAGAAGTTACTGATTTTATCTATACTAATATTATAAAGCTGAAGAGTTTGTTTGTTTGTTTGAACGCGCTAATCTCAGGAACTACTGGTGCGAATTGAAAAAATCTTTTTGTTTTAATAGACCATTTATCGAGGAAGGCTTTAGGCTATATAACATCACGCTGCAACTAATAGGATCGAAGAAATAATGGAAAATAAGGAAAAAACGGGCAAAAGAAACGAGAAAATTCATCTTTGAGGGCTTCCGTTGCGTGCGCTGCAAAAACGGTTCAAGTCATGGGTAACAGCTATAATTTATAAAGCTGAAGAGGTTGTTTGCAAAAATAAATATGATGCCCAAAATAACTATTCCACGCGGACGAAGTCGCGAGCACAGCTAGTCGTTGATATAAACCGACACTTTTTTGCATGATTCTAGTTTGAAAAAGTTACGTTAATATTGTGACTTGATTAAAGGTTCATAATTAGATTTTTATTATTGCGTCTGTATAGAAAATTTCGATATATTTTAGCCATGAGAGGCTCTGTGTTAATGTTAGTGTGTCAAACAGCCAGGATCTATGATAGAACATATCACTCCATGAAGGCGAACACGTCAATGGTATTTTTTATACAAGCTCACTGCTGCATTGATAAAATCGCGAACAAATTTATCCGTTCAAATACAAATAATTGGAGACGAGATCGATATCCGACGCCTCACTTATTCAAAATTCAGCGATTGTTAATGCGACCACAAATACAAACTAAAACCCGCTCCACGGCACACCTTATCCCCAAAACCAGTAAAATAACTCCCTATATGTACCTACAACTACATACAAGGTAGTAGTAAGAATGTATGTAATGTGAACGGTAGACCTACCGTACGGAGGTACATTAACGGAGTGCATTTTATGACAGCGCCCGAATGTGGAGGGATCACCCGTATAACGGGTAGGGCTGTCGCATGCTACGGATAATAATCGTGTTTGTTATTTTACTAATCAAAATTAGGCGGTTAAAAAAATACGTACGAATAAAACAATTTGGGTAATTTATTAATGTCATTAATAAAGTATTTTCCAATATTATATAATTCAAATAATTATATTTTTGTCCAAATATACCTGATTTAGAAACCATAACTTCATGTAAGTAATTGACATTTAAGTACTACTGGTAGTATAGTACGCCAAAATTGTAGCTTATTTACCTTAAGTGGATTATGACTACTACTGTTAACTTACAATTTATAGAGAGTCAGCTAATAATAATACTACAAAAAAAGTGAACAAACAACAACTATATTATTATTCCATTCCTTAGCATTAAAAAAGTAACATTAACACAATATTCCTGTTCCAGGCAGCCCTATAAGTCGTAAAGTGGTTCTCTGTAGCTGCGTAGTTGTAACAACTCGTATAAAAGATAAACGGCCAGATACCGCTAATTAAAATAATACCTCCCGTACTTACAGGAAGAAACATCTTTTATAACAACCACTGGCTTTTGTACGTTTTATTTTGTTTATTTCCACTAGAAAGAAAGGTTATATAGAAGTCAATAATTTATTGCTTGATTCATATCGACTCAAGTTTAGTGAGAAAATTCCGCTTTTATGATAAGACAACTACTATGTCAAATTTCAAAGACATATATATAGGTATATAATAATTACTCGTATGTACATAATTGCTTTTAAGTCTGTGATATAGACCATCAAATATTTTTTATCAAATATCATGGTGTTTTATTGTACTAAAATTAAGGAGAACCTTATTATAAGATATATAAATAACTAGTCAGACGCCCGCGGCTTCGTTTGCATTATTTTAGAATAAAAAGTAGTCCATGACACTCTTAAGACCTCATAGATACCGAAAATCATAATGATCCGTTCAGCCGTATTTGTGTGATGAGCGTTTAAATAAACAGATAATAAGAGACACAGATAAACAGAGAAATAGAGAAACAGACACAATTTCTAGAAATTGTTGGAACGTGTTCTGCTTCCAATTCTATGTATCTCCAATCATTTTTTTTATATATCTTTCTTTTTTCAGACCCTCTTCAGCTTTATTATATGTGTAGATTGTATACCTTTATATACGAAAAAGCTTTGGATATATACAATAATAAATAACTCTTAAAAATAAACTTATATTACAAAAATACATAAATAGATACAGTGAAACGCAGTTACTCCTGTGAACAAACAGGTTGGTATCACAAACAGAGCTGCATTCTGCCTGAAGGCGCTCATTAAAATTTCAGTCGCCGCGCCTTTGAGGCCGACACGTGTTAACAACGTCTGTAACGTAATGCCAATAAAAATCATTATTATACTCTGTAGGGGTTTGTCTCATTATCATCGCTGATAATAAGGTGAAACTGTGGAGAAATACAAAAATACAAATTAATTTATTCATAAAAAAACTATTGCAAACAGGTCCATAACTTAACTGTTTAACATTTTTATTGTTTGCATTCTGTTAAGGCACTTACTATTGCGCTTTACATAAAATAATGTTTTTAACGGTGCGATTTTTATCCGAAATTTTAGTAAAATAAGTAGTGTTATTTCAGCTGCGACTTCTCCTTACTGGCTTCAAAAAAACAAACTAGGTTGTGCTTTGGTATCAAGTCAAAAACACTACACATTTCTCCAGAGTTTCATATTTAAGCTGATGAGTATATGCTACAGCTACATACGTCGTAGCAGGATATCTACGGACCTTGCTACGGCGTAGCAGAGCTACGGTTGCCAACATCAAATTGAAATTCGATTGTTATGAAGATATTTTCTATGCAGATTGATTTCGGTGGCGGAAACTGAGTATTTATTTTGTATTACAAGTAAAGCGGTGCAATAAGTATACGTATAATATGATTGTATAAAAGTGGCGAGTTCTAACATCGAGAGGTACCCAATAGCCGCAGAGTTATTTGACATGATTTAGCGACTGCAATTACGATTGATGTCCACCTTTTCAAAGAAAGTATGTGTGAAAAGTAAATGCAAATCTTTCTTTTAGCGTGGACTCGTCATACAACCTATCGCGAAGACACGCGCGTCATGGTAATCACCAATTGCTGTCCATTAGCACAAATAACCATATTCACTTCTTTTTACATATTAACAGCACACTCAGCGTAACAACCAGGAAGTAGCTATTAACACAAGTTGTTAGTCGTGACGTCACGGGCCTCAGTGACCCAAAAACCCTGCGCCGGGGGATGTCGCGATGCCCCGCGGCGCGGCCCGGGGGGTGATTTATACCCCGGCTGGGGCTAGCAAGGACGTGTGGTATACCTAATGTTAGTTTGTAGATAGACCTAGGTAGTTTTTTATAGTTAAGTGTTTTTTAAAACTAAAAACTACTAAACGAGTTTGCACTTTCACCATGGTTAGCCTGATGATAACCAATAGCCATTGTCTAAGGTCTAAAAGATAAAACCCAAAGCTTACCCAGTAAAAACTAGTTGATCACTTTGAAATATCGCTAGATTTGATAGGGGTTTGCGTTAATTCGAATATTATACAAAAATATTAATATTGTTTTTAGTTACCAGAATATGACACATTAATGTAACTATGTATTGGCGTTAAATAATTAAAATGTTGAGAACAAACTGGTAAGAAAGGGTAGTTTGTGCTCCTGAAGGTCTTTATATAACATTCAAAAAAACTGAAAAGACATAATACTAGCTTAGGTTAGACAACAAAGAAAGTGTTGTTGAGCCTACAATCCACTATTTTTAATTTTCCTGTTTTTTCAATACCTACTCAATAAATATAAAAATATAATTATACTACACCTGCTCGGAAAGTATCAAATTTACGGTAGAAAATACGTCATTGCATATCGAACAAATATGCGGGGAGAAAACGCATCTGATCGGGAAGAAATGGATTTTCATACACTTTTCTCTCCCGCTCAGATGCGTTTTCTCCCCGCATATTTGTTCGATATGCAATGACGTACTTTCTACCGTAAATTTGATACTTTCCGAGCAGGTGTAGTATAAAGCACTATGTATCACTCGAGAGAAAGTGCGATTCCCGATCTCGGGTGTAATAACGACACCCTCGACGGTAATCGGTCACTTTCTCTTCTCGGTGAACAATGTACTATAACAATCTTACATATTTGATACAATAAACATTCCCAGTCAATAAAAACGCTTCCACACCCGCTGCGTAAAATAATTGATAGAAAATTTGCGGCTTCTCCGTCCCTCGTAAAAGCTTTCAGATTAAAATAAATCAAAATGGGAAAATATGGAATAAACACAACAATATCGGTGCGAAGGAATCGCGGTGATTTCTCAACAATGAAGCGGTGAACGCATTCAATTTGTTATCGGGGTATCATACGGTACAAGAGTGGACAAACTTTGTGCTAAATCTTATAATCATAATTTAATCAAAGTATTTTTATTGCGCTACAAGTTGCATACGGATGTTCTTCGATATTGTTTATAGTGTCTCAATAGACATACGCTTAGATTTTTAAATAAAAAATCTATGACTTGGCCATTGACTTGTTTTATTCTAAGCATATTCATAATATAAGTATTATATCCGTTATCTAGTACCCACGACACAAGCGTTTGCTTAGTGTGGGGCTAGATGGCGCTGTGTGCAATGTCCCGGAATATTTATTTATTTATTTTATTCTTCATATGTATATGGCAAGTTCAAACAAAGTTTAATCATGTTAGCAGGTTAGAGTAGATTATCCCAATTTTTGCTATTAGGGATTTTAGATGAGAATTTTAGTGTTAATAACTTTATAACATCTTACTCAGATGGCAAAACGTTGCTGCGCTGCGACTGTAACTATTTACCATCAGGCGCCTTGACCTTTTTCCCTAAAACTGATACTTATAAAAAAACATGTAAAACGCTCAATTGTTGTCTCCACAACAAACGTACCGCCCACATTTATAGGGAAAAGAAAACTACAATGGCCTCTTACGAGTAGCAATCGACATATTTCTGAAGCCCTTTACTGCGTAAGCGAGGAAACGGCCACCGCGGTTTATCACATGTACGGTTTATATGTTTGCTGTTTACCTGCGGGTTTGGGGAGGTTTAGCTTTTATTATCAACTAGTGGACTCCCGCGGCTTCGCTCGCATTATTTTGAGATAAAAAGTAGCCCATAACGTTTTTAAGGTCTCATACTACCTTCATACCAAAAATCATGATGATCCGACCAGCCGTTTTTGCGTGATTAGTGTTTAAATAAACAGACAAACAGAAACACAGATAAACAGAGAAACAGACAAACAGATAAAAAATGTTAAAACTGCAGAAACATGTTCTGTTATGGCTCTGTGTGCAATGTCCCGATATATTTATTTATTTTTATTTATATTTCTGTCTTTCTTTTATATTTTTTAATAGCTTTGCTAACAGCTGGAACTAACGTCATATCAAATTTGTATTGAAGGCTCTCCTATACCTTAAGTTACGATAAAAAAGCAATCAGAATAAATGAGAAATTCCTTTTTCTGTAGTCGGTTAAAAATCACATAAAAGATACTTTTATCGGTCCGGTACGTTTCAGTGAATATATATTTTGACTTGTATATTTACTTTTTAGTTTCAATTTTATCAGCATGCAAAGTTATTTCATGCGTTCATGTTTCCTAGAACTAGCAGCTATCGTATTACGCACGCGAACTAAATAACGAAATATTCGCGGCCATTTTCTGCAAAATATGATATTGGATACCTAGTGCTGAACAAACCGAGTTACAACGTACGTTTTATTTAATAACTTATTTTTTTAGCAGGAAGATCTGGTAGAGGCTAGATAATAAATAAATAAATAGATAGTTTTTTTAAGGCACGATGGAGAGGAAGCAAATACTCAGCAGTGGATATGTTGATGATGATAAAATGTTACAGTGCTTCTAAGCATAATTCTAGATAAACTCTCAATATTAAATTACATCTTAACCGATACAGAAACTGACGTATTAGCGAAACATACGTATTTAGTATTTAAGTTCACAGCATACTAATTAAAAAGTTCACTTATCAGATGTTTGATAGAAAAAAAAACAAAAGCTACGTTAAAATTAAAGTACATACATTTTTCTAGTAAGTGATTCAGTTAAAAAAAACACTCACAAATTTACAAAACGTTAAATTTCATGAAGCACAAAGCAAGCGTACCGCGGCGCGTCTAAAAGAACGCATTACAGCATAATCCTCTTAATTAACATTTTTAAAGCACTCCGCGCCGGGAATTCATGAGATTTGCGTTTTGAAAAGTGCATTTTTTATATGTTTCTATATGTAGTATATGTTTTTTAGCGCAGGCTCCGGAACACAAGAAAATCTAGCTTTGTTTCGGCCAGACTGTAGACTGTTTACTAATTAATGTGCCCGCATGCCGACACACGGGGGCGACTATCTTTTAAGCTAATTGGGAGAATATTTTTAAATAAAAAATATGCCTAAATACCTTTGAGTAGTGCATTCGAGATAAAAACAAATAACAATCAACCCAGAGGGTTATAAAATTGTATGTGAATGAATTATGCCAAAAGGTCAAACCATGTTATAAAGGACATGTTAAGAATGTACTATGTAAGTACTTCTTATCGATTTAGATTATCAGCTTCCTTTATAGGCTTCATTTTCAAATTTTAAAGATCTGATCACATAAACTACTACTTGGTTTCTGAATTGTAGGCACTAAAAGTAAGTATGAGAGTTTGCATCAGAGTTGCCCACACCGGTGTCTGGGGTCAATCCGCCCTAGCTTCTGACATAACTTCACGACTGTCAAACTATAACAGTCGGGAATTAGGTACAGTTGTAGATGCTGAGTCAATTGAGCTTTACAAAAATACAAAATTTATTTATTATTATTGATTATGATCCGGGCGCCCACCACGATGTATGTGCCCAAGAGAACTCCCCTAGAGAGTTAATTCGGCCGTGTCACGACCCTCAGTCATGAGGAAATACGACTCGAGAGAAACACAAGAGATGATTTTATAAATAAAGTTTATTTATATTTATCCCACAACAGCCCACCTCATCCCCACCCCCCACTTTCCCGCACACTCGTCCCGTTCCCGTGTTTTTATTTGTAATTACTTGATGCGTTTCGGATTGGAATGAAATCTGTCGCCGCTCACTGCCATTAGCCCCAGCCCTAATTGTAGGAGTTTCTAGCGGTATTTTTACGTAAAATACTTGGATAGAAAATCTGTCGCCAAGTTAATCCAAGTAGGTAAATGCTAAATCTGCAGTAAAGTTGTCATCAGTCGTGATTATGTTCGTCAATATCTAGTTTAAAAATAAAATCAAACACTTCGGTAATGATGTAACCAATTTACAGGTCAAATCGCTTAGATGGTTGTCATTTCAGCCTACTAGTCTGACTTTCAAGTGTAAAATTAATTGATTTTTCTCAACATGTTAATGCGGGGTGCTTTCGTCAAAAACGACTGCAAAACTGCTCAAATTGTACAAAATTGTTTGCGTGTGGACAAGACTCGTCGGCCGGAGCTATGCGCGCGATGCTCGCCCTTGCTTTCATGTTAATACGGCGTGGAATTGCATGCGGAAAAGCAACTGTAGGCATTTTACCAAGCGCAAAGCGTTTTCGGGTGAAATATCGTATCGTGCCTTAAACGCAATTCATAGCATTATTCGCGTTAGTCAAAAACAATCTATGTGTTAATACAAGGTCGAATCTGCATCCAATTTTTTTTACCACATTTGGGGTTAATGTCATCGTTTGATGATTATAGGATGTAATTTCTAGGAAGTTCTTTAAATTTACTTTCACTTCTAAAGCGACATCAAAAGTAAATATCCGAGAATATGTAATGTCGTGATGTAGCGGTATCAGATAGAAATTCGAAACTAAGTTCAAGAAACGCAATTTTCTTCAAATTTCCAGCAAAAATTAACGCCGTAAATTGGGGGGAAGTTTGGCAAAAAGAGGCGCCGCAAAAAATCGTACGTATTCCCACATGATTCTCAGATTTCATGGAAACAACCGCTGCAGCGGCGGGGGTAAGATGAACTTTATGGAACTGTTGATGGAAATAAGACTCTCATTATGATTTTAATACGATAAAATATTGAAACTTATTTACAAATTTTATACCTGTAAATAGTACGTGTGTTGTGCCTGACTTTTTTTAGTACAAAAAGAAACAATGATTTATACTTATTTTACCGTGCTTATATAGGGTACAAACGTATAAAATAGTTATGATAATCATAGTCCTTAATAATGATCACGATAATTACTTTGATGTTTTTTTATGACATTAATAGCTTTGAAAGTGAAAAAGGTGAAACAACCAACGACGATTTCTTATTCGTAAAACGATAACTAATTTGTTAATATTAAAGTGTGCGGCAGACTGTTATCAAGCTTTTGAAAACTAAAGTGGCTGCGAACCATGCCTTCTGTTTCTTAACCAACTACAATAAGAAAGAGGAGTTTCTCAACTTGACTGATTATTATTTGTCCTACATCTTACTTGTAATAACACAGCCATCTTAGCCCCGGCAGTATCTTTTTAGTCTCAGTACGCCGTCATATTTTGCGCGCGCTGCGACCGTAACGAAAACGTATTACGCTTATATGAAGCGTATTAAATAACGCCATGCTCGCTCCGCCACATGGAGGTAGGGTGGCCACGCTGAACAATGCAAGGGACTTATAAAAAATATATATAGTTACTAGCGGGTGCTCGTGGCTTCGCTCGCATTAAGAAGTAAAACTTGCATACCCTATTTCACCTTTAAAAGTAGCATTTTCAAAAATCCTTTCTTAACTTTACCAGCTACCTGCATACCAAATTTGATCCGCCTAGCAGTTTGTGCTGTGCGTTGATAGATCACTATATCAGTCAGTCAACCTTTGAGTTTTATATATTTAGATTTAAGTACCCATTTAAGCACCAAGCTATTGCTTACCATCAGAATCTTCTTACCACAGAATACAGAAGTACCCATTAGACAATCTATGGTCAATCTACGTTTATAAATGAATACAGAGTTATTAAAAAGATAAATCAAATAAGAGTGAGTGAGTGATATAATGTCAGTACTTTTCTTTTATTTTTATTTTCTACAAGATAATTCCTTAGCCAATTTCTGTGTGAATTTCTTATAATATTTTGTGCAAAGATATTGAAACCACCTTTATTGCCAGTTTTCGTATATATTTAGCCAATAAGTTAGCAAAAGTTTAGACGTTATTCGCTAATTTTATCAAGCATCAAATATGAAGCTTATTTCCCGGAAATAAGCCAATAAAATACCAGATAAAAAGCAAACCAATCATAATTACTACCACGGAAGTTGTCATTTACTATCATAACATAAAAGTCCCACAAAAAGTGATACTAAAGGAAACATATTGTCGGTTATGCTGATTTCTTTGTCCTTATGACATGGCGTGGAAAATTAACTTTGCTAACTTGTACACAATGGACGTTTACAAACAATATAACAGTTTTGTTAGTCGGTTGTAAAGATCTGTGTAGAAAAAATTACACACGTTTTGGGTTGTTGGCTCAAAATAATGCAAATATTCAGTGAAAAGTCCCTAGTTCATTTTCAGTGTTGTTATTGTCATGGGTGAACATTTTCTTTCAATTTGAATTTGACTTAATTATATGGCCAATTTTTTGGTTCATTGTTTATTTAGTCTTTTAGTATGCAAACTACGAGTATATAAAAGTCATTTCTCACTGGAAAATAGGGCTTAGTAGTACTTAATAATAATGTTAAGCAACTTTCAATTTGCCTGAGGAGGCCTTACAATTCTAATGAATTACATTTGAAAACTTTGGATTTCTTATTTTTTAAATAGGAAGCAAGAATGAACAAATTTATTTTTTGACGTATGGAATATGTTACGGTAAATGTGGATAATGTGGTTATTATGTATAATTACCGGGAATTATGCATAATTACCAGTGCTCTTGGTAAAAGTGGTAAAAACTTTCGAATTAATCACATTTACCGGTAATTACATAAAATTACCATACCCCTTTGGTAAATGTAGTAAATAATGAAATCAAACATTAGAATCAAAATGTTTATTAGAATAAATACAAATATAAATAAAATAAATAAATCGCACGAGTAGAGGTTCCATTTGAGGTTCCAAAGACCCTGAATTATAATTTGTCGGTTTTTAAGTCGAGAATAAACCGGTTTCTTCTAGGCAAGCGCGCTAGATCGTAGAATATAACGTTGCTTAACATCAGGCAAGTTGTAGTCAAGCGTGAGCCTATTTCATGTAACTTGTGTATAAATAAAGAAGGCGTTGCTACATTCCATACGCCAAAAAAAAGACTGATGCTCGGCAATTTTTACCTTTATAAAAAATGTAATACTTTTGTTAAATAATAGACATGTTTAAAATCTTTTAACTGACATAAATATTTTTGTTAGACGAAACTATAGAATTAATAACTGTTAACTTTTAGTTCATAAGTTGAGTATTTCTATTGTTGAATAAATGATTATCTTATCTTATCATTTGAACTTGGAATGAAAAAGTTAAAAGTTTAAAAGAAAAGTTTTCTTAACCCATAGTCCCCCTACATGTAATTCAAGCTGTAACGCTACAACTGGTTATAGCACGTCGAGGTGCGGCCATTTATTTCTCGCGAGTTTTTCACCACATTCCCTCTAATACATACCTACTAAACCTTGATGCAATGGATTCTGATAAGACACTATTTTACAAGAAAATAAAGAAAAAATTGGTTTCTGCATATTGACGGTTGCGAGCGATTAGGCCGTACATAAATAAAAAAAAAACTTTTATATGTGGGTTGGATGACACGTTAAATTGTAGGTCCCGGCTGTTTTTCTAGTACAGCAGTCGTTAAGCCATGTCAGAGGCCCATAGGGTGGCTTGATAAACTCTCGACACCAGAGTTGGCCACTCTTGTTCGATAAAAATAAGAGGAACTGACCTAGAAAATAGGCAAAATGGTTTCTTCATGTGGTTTCTTAATATTGACGAGACGAGGTCGCGAGGTAAACATGATGTGCACTTATGTTTAAAATGCACAGAATAGCTCAAATCCTTGTAAATGTTTACTTGTAATCATGTGTTTTCTGTGTGTTGTTTATGTGTGGTAGATGAATAAAAAAAATACGTAAATAAATTACAGTCTTTTTACGTTTAATAACAAAAATTGATAAGACTTATGGTAAATCTCATGAGCATGGATGTGAATCTTCGACTGCAGTGTACATTTTTTGGGTTGGCTTGACTTATGTATAATGGTCAACTGATACCAGACAAACACAGAGCTGGAGCTATAAAAAGAGTATTCTTTTGTGATCTTTTAGTGTAAACGAAATCTCATACTCATCGTTTACACCAAACGAACAAAGAGCTATAGCTAGAACAAGAGCATTCTTTCGTGATCTTTCAGTACAAAAATATAAAATGTGAACGATGTGTGTCGTCGTTGATGTATACCTACAATTCTATATCGACTGTTAAGTCAGTACACCGCACTCCCTTGCATTTCTTACTCGTACTAACTACTCCACAATCTGTGGCCCTTAATCCCTCCAAGGGAATGGTTATTGAATGTGACCTACTTCTCTAAGGTTTATGTCAAGTACCGATTGAGGGTCTTAAGCAACTGCGTATTAAACTTTCTTATTTTGCTTATGACCCAAAAAGATATTATTTGCAATGAGGTTTAATAATGTAGGAAAATACTGCATTATTGATAGATTGTTTATCTATAAGCAGGTTATAAAAAAGTATTCCCATACGAATAGCAATTGTTGTCAATTTTTGGATGGGCGACAAAAAAGTGGTATTCGGATGCACGTTAAATTGTAGGTCCCAGTTGTTTATATAATATAACTAGCTGGTGCGCGCGACTTCGTCCGCGTGGAATAGTTATTACCATAAAAACGGTTCGAGTGAGTTAACCTCATAAGATAGACATATACTGTTGCGGACATTTTGTTAGATCATTTCAAGAGGAATAATTCTTTCATATAAATTTTTTTGATTTCTTGAACCATTTTCGCAGCGCACGCAACGGAAGCCCTCAAAGATGAATAATTTTCCCCGTTTTTTCCACATTTTCCATTGTTTCTTCGCTCCTATTAGTTGCAGCGTGATGTAATATGACCTAAAGCCACAGAGCTTTGAAGTCCATGCTTGTTGCCCTCGGGGGCGATGTGGCCCGATCGTTGTTCTGTGCCTAAAGCCTTCCTCGATAAATGGTCTATCCAACACAAAAAGAATTTTTCAATTTGCACCAGTAGTTTCTGAGATTAGCGCATTCAAACAAACAAACAAACAAACTCTTCAGCTTTATAATATTAGTATAGATACTGAAGTAGTTATGCCTTGTCAGAGTTTGTCGACACCGGGATTAGCAACACTGCCCTTTGACTTTGCACAAAAGTATGGTAAAAGAGTTTCGTACGATTATTATAACATGTGACTCTTAGATTGGGTATGTATGTATGTTTAATGTTTGTTTACCTCACCAACAAGAAGTCTAGTAAAAGATTACCAACAATTTCTAATAAATAATTCAAATAAATAAAATCTGGTTGCGTGTAAAGGCGTATAGTTGAGAGCAAGGGAGGAGGAGGGAGCTTAAGAAGTGATTTGATTGCAGCGACGCTGAGCCGTGCATTCCCCGATGTAGGTCACCTCAATACAGCCCTTCGGGGAGCAGCGGGGGAGCAGGACCGGGGGCTCCATCTACTACGAAGTATGTTGATGATGAAAGCGAGTGTGGCTCGGTGGTTCAAGCGTCTGATTTTCATCTTGATGCACCCTGGTTCGAACCCGGCCCTACACCAATGACTTGTTTTGCCAGTTTGCAATCGCTTATCGGTGAAAGAAAAACATCGTGACGAAACCGACATGTTTGAAGACCACAAAATCCAAAGACCTAAGGATCCCCTTAGGTCTTTGGATACATCCGTATCTGTCCAAGGAAACATGAACAAATAATTTTTTTACAATTTTGAGTACATTGGTGACATCGTGCGACAACAATTTGCAATAGATAGTACAGCTAAAATTAAAATGACACATAACGTATTTGATTTCTGTTACCTGATAAACAAATAAAGTGCAAATTAAGGCGATTTGTAAATTATGCTTGACATTAACTAACGTTTGATTAAAGTATATAGAATGCTTGAGTTTTAAAATTGACATGTGTACTATTTGCGTCATTTTATTGTACACGTGCTTATTAAACACATTAATTGTGACAAACATACTTACGCATGTCTGAAATAAAGTATGTCCAATCATCAATTAAAATTGGTTTTACTCCGCTGAAATAAATCTCATTTGATTCATCTGTTCTAAATTAGATAGATTTTTATGCAATTTGTGTCTATATGCAATTCATATCCGAATTAACTTTATATTGATTGAACACGTATTTCATAGAATCTCTGCAAAAACCTGATGAAAACTTGCAAGCAAGTAACTAACAGACTATTTGAGACTTAATAACTTCAATTTTATACCAAAGCTGGTCTATGCATTTAAATTGGAAATAATAATTCCTTAGGGGTTGTATCTTATAACTATATCAAATCAGATCTACTCAAGTATGTGCATGTAGTTATTACTATACTTAATTTTACAACATTAGATTTTAGAAAAACATATTTGTAGATAGTAAATTTATTGTAGACATCAGTTTTTAACCGAGTTCAAACAGATGGAGTTTCTGTTTTCACCTGAATGTTTGTTTTAAATCATGTGTTATCTTAAACGAATCATAATTTAGTACTTATCTTACTTTTTTTTAGTATTTTCAGAGTCACAGAGTGAGGGCAACTAACGCATCGTTAGAATGTCAAAAGAATACATTTTTATTTTACGACTTCAGCTGGAAATCAAATCATTCAAGTAAAATAATTTATTTATATAGAAATTTAATGTATACGTATTACGTACATATTTAGCAATAGTATATCTCCTGTGTGTAAGTGTGTGAGTTAAGAGTTTTTTTTTCAATTCACGAATAATCGTGAAAATTATCTATTATTATAGAGTAATTTAAAAATATTGTACGTTACATTTAGGACAACTCCCCCCAACTCGCTCTTTAGAGACATACGTCGCTACCCCTGCAGGGGTCCTAAACTGCGCAATTGCAGGGACCACGTGGCCGTTCATTGACCTCTCACCTACCATCCAAAACCACATTCTCAACTCTATTCCAAAGCCATAAGAACCAAAACAAACGCATTCAAACTTTTGCTTAGTCTTGTGAAAAACAAAATAGGTTACAACTTGATGTGCGAATTTGAGTTCTATTATAATGTTAGAAGGTTTGTTTTGACCGCATTTTAAACTTTGCTTTAAAAGGGTCACGTTCCAACATACGTATATGCGCTTATCGCTTCAGAAATAAGGGCTACATTCGCGTAAAGTTTTAATTAATAACTACGCAGTAGATTGGGGCAAAGGTGGGCCATTAGGGGTTAAGACAAATCAGGTGTAACTTCGCCTTAATTACTTAAGAGCGCATCCATTTATAATTTAAAGTTGAGCGTAGTTAAAATAATTGATGTCTATTTGGTTGAGTGGGTTCGGCATTCAAATTCAAATGTCATTATGAGACCCACAGCAAACTAGTTAGGGAGATTTTAGCTTTCAACATCTAGATATACTCGTATGTACATAAACTGATACAGGTAGGTACTTGTATGTGTTCGTGTTTGAGGATCATAAAATCTGAGGACATTTATCATTCGTGGCAGGACCTGGGCACGATGTATTTGCCCAAGAAAACTCCCTTAAGAGATTTATTTTGCAGAGGAGTCTATATCATCAGTAAAGAGGAATACGACTTAAAGGAAAGGATTATATGACACAGTACTAATTAGTTAGGGATTTGGATTCAAATATCGAAATGTACATGAAATAGGCAACAATATACAAATTGTATTTATTATTTATGCAAAATTTGTGTTACTGACAGAGCTACAATTCAGTGTTGTAAAATATTTTATTCAACAGCATTTTAGCTTTGCGGTTGTGTTCATTAAAAATATTGTTATACGACTGATTTGTGTGTTTTCATTGAATTATGCTGTGTTTGTAACAAGCCTGAATTTTTGATGAAACGCAAATTTGTAAAGTTATTATTAACGTAATATAAGTAACTAAGTGTTCCTGTTTTTTTATTATTATGTACCTGTATAATACAATACAGATAATGTGTATCTTGTGTGCCTTTTTCATGTATTTCTAAACATGCGCACGAGATCTTAGACTACAAACAGGTACAAAATATTAAAACAAACAAATCAACAAATATTCCGGTACATTTCACCCAGCGCCATCTAGCCCAATACTTATGAAACGTGCAAGCAATACGCTAAAAACCCCACAACTTTTGCGTGCGCTGTTCACACAAAGTACTGCGTACACAATGTATAATACACATTACTCGGTCCATGACATGTATACAATGCCTACTAGTGGCGCCCCCCGACACCTCTCGTAGCACTGGGTATGTCGCCAAACACTCATACTACGACATAGAACAGTAATGGATTGGCCGTGTAATAATAGATTGTATAAATGCTTTATTTTGTAACTGTATAGAGCACTCTCAATTTCTAATAAACTGACAGTATACAATCGTATCCGTCACTCATGCTGAGTCGTGTTGTTATTCAGTGCTATTTATAGGTATATAACTAGTATCTAAACGAGTGTGGCTCGGCGGATTCAGTCTGCTTTTCATCCCGACGCACCCTGGTTCGAATACGGCCCTACACTTGTATTTACAAGTTATGTGTGTTACGGTGAAGAAAAACATAGTGAGGAATCCGAAATGTTTGAGGACAACAAGATCAGAGGGCATGTGTCTTCCGTGGAAAAACCTGGGGATCCACCACGATGTATCTGCCCAAGAGAACTCCCCTAACGAATTAATCCTGCAGGGGAGTTACGACCCTCAGTCATGAGGAAATACGACTCACAGAGAGAACGGTGAAGGAAAACATAGTGAGTAAACCGACATATATGAGGACCACAATATCCGAGGAAATGTCTTCCGTGGAAGAACCTAGGCGCCCACCACGATCTATCAGCCCAAGAGAACTCATGACTGAGGGTCGTGACTCCCGCTCTAATGCGTTAGGGCGGGAGTCACGACCGTCAGTCATGAGGAAATATGACTCAAGAGAGAGTATTGGTATGACGTCTCCATTACTATACTACGTGGTCCCACTCATCCTAACACGAGGAAATCCTCAATATTGACACATCCTGGCGGAGACGTTATTTATTCCTCAGATACAATGTACTACTTTATAGGAAGGGTGAGGGACGCTGTTATACTAAGGGATATGGCGGGAGACGTTGGGACACGTTTGGGACACTTGGATAATTTTTATAAGTGATGAAATCTTATTTTATTTATCTATCAGCTGTTTTCATAAAAAAAAAAAAAATAGTGTTGTTTTTCTTCTTTTATTTGTTTACTAGCTGTGCGCGCGACTTCGTCCGCGTGGAATAAAATTTTGGGCATCGTATTTATTTTTGCAAACTATCTCTTCAGCTTTATAAATTATAGCTGTTACCCACGACTTGAACCGTTTTCGCAGCGCACGCAACGGAAGCCCTCAAAGATGAATAATTTTCCCCGTTTTTTCCACATTTTCCATTGTTTCTTCGCTCCTATTAGTTGCAGCGTGATGTAATATGACCTAAAGCCACAGAGCTTTGAAGTCCATGCTTGTTGCCCTCGGGGGCGATGTGGCCCGATCGTTGTTCTGTGCCTAAAGCCTTCCTCGATAAATGGTCTATCCAACACAAAAAGAAATTTTCAATTTGCACCAGTAGTTTCTGAGATTAGCGCATTCAAACAAACAAACTCTTCAGCTTTATAATATTAAGTATAGATTTATATTGTTCCACATTACAACTAAATTTTACCTTAAAACCTAAATTTATGTAGATAAAAAGAAACAGTTCTCACTACATATTCATATTCTAACATAAATTCATACTATAAAACTTACCTCAAGTTGACTAGTGGCGAGGTACGCATATGTATTCGCCATAAATATCCCACAACTAATCTAAATTCCTGCAAAATATCATCCGAATCGATTCCACCGTTTGAGCATGATTGAATCAAGAAAAAAGAAAAGAACATTCGGATCTACACATATAATAAAGCAAAAGCCTGAACATAAAATATATAAAAACAAAAAAAAAATGGAGATAATTCGAGCAGAATATTAGAAATATTGTCTGTGGTGGAGCGACTTGTATCCATTATTTAGGTTCTATGTATTGTATTACTTTCTACGCATTATATTTAATTTCATAATTACCTTTCAAATGGACCGCTTATTGCCTACCTACTGGTGTAAATCGAGACAAAACCACTAGAAATGGAACATGCTATCTCTATCATAAAATGATATATAATAGACATAACAGTAGTTACCCATACAAGAAGAATTCAAATAGAAGACAGAGGTATATACACACTAAATATATTCAATTGGACAAAAGAAAGGCGAGCCTACTACTACTTCCCTCCTGGTGATATAACACTGAAGACACAGACATCCTACAGGTGGCTGGAGCGGAAAAGCAAGAGCTGCTTCCTCGAGTAATATGGAAAGCTATGGAGGAGGCTTTTACCGCCCTAGGCGGTCCCTATACTTAAAATAATAATAATAAATAATTTAAAACTAACAAAACATAATCTCACTAACATTAATGATAAGTTTCAAAAACTCTTAAAATTTTATAAGTTAAGGGAAAATAAAAGCTTTTTTATTTTAATTTTTTATTTTATTTTATTATTTATTTTATTACTGGTGTAAATCAATGAGTTTTTAGAGTCAGGCTATTTACACGCCACTCCAGTCTGTTTACCTGTTTATTTAAACGCTCATCATGCAAAAACGGCTAAACAGATCATCATGATTTTTGGTATGTACCTATTCGTAGGTACTCGTAGTATGAGGTCCCGGAAGTGTCATAGGCTACTTTTTATCAGGCAATAATGCGGGTGAAGCCGCGGGCATCCACTAGTTTCAAATATTAGAGTAGAGTATCATGTAGAATTTGAATCTATATAAAATTGGCTGTATTATATAAATATATGTCGATATATATATACATTTATGTCGATGTCTGTACAATTATTTATTTATTTATTATATGCAAATATTTAGTTATTTATTTACGTGTCAAATTCCCATTTGAAACGGCGTTGCTGAGGTAAATAGGCATAGATGTAGGTGATATGTTTGAGCCGTTTTTATAATTTGTTTCTTAAAAACTAATTTAAAAAACTAAATACTAAGAATAGAATAAAAACTTAAACTACATTTGTTTCTTAAGAAGGTAAAAGTAAGAGACGGTATCAGAAAGTTACCATTAAAATATTCAAATTAACCACTTTCAATACGAATTATATTTTGATTTGTGCAACGGCAACAAAAAAAGAAACTTATTACAACATTAAAAGGATCAATAAACTCTCTGCTCATCATCATCCAATCCTGTCCAGACCTCATCGAGGACAGACCTTTTACTTTGATTAACTTGAATTTGTAGCTCAGCGTAACGGTTTTGGTACATAACCATCTACAACATCACTTAAAAAAAAATGAGCAATAAGTAAAATTTCTAGAAAATATTATGTGGAAATCTATAACAGCTCCCTCATGAATACTCAATGAAACAAATAAATTGTGTTCATTTTATGTTGATTTCTTACATTTTTTTCAAACCTTTCAATAAAGTAACCTCGCTGAAAGATTAAAGCATGTCTATGTTATAGACCTTTCCCATATAAAAACATTATTTATCCCTTAGGGTCCACAATAGTGTCTCCTTTCAATTGGTACGTTACCGGCTGGAGCTGTACATAAATCAAAGCTGCATAAAGGGCCCTCCACCATCCGACAGGCTAAATCACAACGGTACTATTATATAGAGATACCTAACTTACTTACTTGTGAATTACATTCATATGCTAAAATGCAAAATTTGGAACAACCTGCACCGCGTTTCACAAATTCGGTAAATTTTTACTCGTAAACGAAACTGACGTAATTAACCAATGACAGTCATCCACCAATCATAAAAGTTTCAAGGGGTTCTAGGATTGGCGTTTCGTTTCCAGATGGAAAAGTTCCGAATTTATGTAACTATTGCATAACTGTTATTGCTGATAAATAATGAAAATTTTGATGTATGTATTAACGCAAGCACAGAGCTTTGAAGTCCATGCTTGTCGCCCTGTGACTAGAGGCGAATTCTTTCTTTATTCGATACAAAACAGGTGTCACCATTTACTAAAACTAACACACTTTCGGCACGCACACTACGACGCACGAGATGTTCATGTACACAGTACGCTTCAACTTCATCAGCTGTGCAATGTCGATATTTTTTTATCGATTATTTACACATTTACTTCGAAGATGGAAATATATGTCTTTAGTATAACTATATTATTTAAGTACAAATTATAGTTAACTAGCTATGGCCCGCGGTGTTATCCGTTGTAAAAAATTTTTCCGTGGGATAAAAACTATCCTATGTCCTTACCGGGGACTGAAACTATCACTATAGCAAATTTATTTTTATCTATTTTATTTAATTATCAAATCATCTTCAAAATGACTGGAGCATATTCTGGCATTTTTATGAGGAAACCAGTTGTATCTACCGGTCGCCAATATCCATTTATTTTTTAACACTGGATTTTTTGGAAAATGTAAATTAAGTACATTATGTGTTAAATAAAAACCGTAATCCAGAAACATTTCCATACAAATCCAGAAACATCATATACATTATATCGATTATCGATAATTTGCTAGGTTCCATTTACACATCACTTAGCTATCGAGAAGTAGCGTCGTCATGACAACGAATGTGTTAATGCCATTCAAAATGTCAAAAGTTTTATTTATTAAAATTACGAAATTTTACTACTTACCGATGGTATTTCACGCCGGTAACACTGGAACTTGTTCTTACAATTTTTAACTTGACACCAGGACATATTTAATAGTTTATCATTGTAACAACCCACTACCTATCTACCTATATATCTCTATTTTTTTTTGAAACTATATCTAACTTATAACTATAAATTGTAATTATGACTAATTAATAACTAACATACCGCTGATATACGTCTGATCATTGTATCTACTTTAACGAACCCTATTAGATAAGTATATGTGATGTCTTTAGTACAGCTGACCTAATTTTGTCGTCTTCTTGTTAATTAATCTTACAACTTACTTCTTCCCAATTGATATTATACTAATGTTTTACCGTGTACTCTTTCATTACCTCAAACCCATTGCTTAATTCCTATTTCTAACAATCTAGTGTTTAGAACTCTTATATAATAAATCACGTTAGTACAAACATAGAATCATACTGATAGATGTTTAATTATAATCTCTCTCACTAAACCCTGTTTATCAATGAGGTCAACAAAACTATATAGAGATTTACTTCATCCGTTCATAGATTAATAATGTTAATTGCTATCTTTATAAATGTTTATTATTTAGGCTCGCTTTTGCGTACCAATCAGTCAAGAATTTAACTGAAAAGCACAGAAAATGCTCCATTCCAACGCATTTTCCCATGGTAAACATATAATTTCCACGAGATCTAAACCCCTGACAAAAGCGGCCTTTCCTATCAATGATAACTCAATCTTTTTCTAGCTGAATGTATTTACTTTTATTTTTATTCATTTGTTTGATTATGACCTACCTAACAAAACCTCGCTCGAACTTTTGACATGATTCCCTACGAAATGTGATCGTCTAGTTAGTTAGAACGCCTAGGTCATACGTAGCAACCCTAATTCTTTAAGGATGAACAGAAAAGAACCATAACCTAGTATAACCCAAATGGAGTCTACTTCTCAAAGAAAACTATCGTAAATATAAAGGTCAGATTAATCCTAACAAAGTTATGACGAAGAAAAGTTAAATACATTTAGACATTCTAGGTAATAATTCCTGATCTTGGCTGAGTGTGTAGTTACTCATAAGTAGTAGAAAAACAACAATAATGTTACGTCACCTCTATTATTCACTTTCCAACAGCTGGGTTCCTGGTTGGTGATAATTTTGCCAACGTACGAAACCCTAGAAAACACTTCTGAATTCTACCGTATAACAAAGTGACCGAGATTAGATAACTTATCTGTAAATAATTAGTTATTAATCTAATCAGCCAAAAATAGGAACTATATTATAAAGGTCTTCAGTGTTATATCACGAAGTAAGGTAATATTCTCATAAATAAACAATTAAGTTATATTCCCTATTTATTTTGTAAAGGTAATTGTTTTCAAAATGATATTTATAAACCATATACAACTGTAGTAATTTTATCATATTTTTAAATTTATTATTTTGTCAATAAATATACTCCCAACACAACTTCTGCCTTTAAGCAAGTGTAGCTTAGTTTACTTTAATTTAAATCGCTTCAACATTTCCATCAGGCGCTATCTTGCGAAATAGAATAACTTACTTTTGTATTTAAAAGAGTCATAGTTTATATTTCTAGAATTGATATTCATTCAATAAATAGTCTCTCAACTTTATTACTGTCATTTAAGCATGCGTAGCTTTGGTTAGATTTTAATTGATAATTTGCTATGATGTTTTCAATAGGCAATAAAAGAACTTCGTTTAAATAACACATGTTCCAGATAGCAGCTCCCGCTGTTTATTTCAATTAATTATCCGACTTGTATTCATTATGACGAGTATTTATTTAATGTGAACTTGTAACCGTTCATAATCATAATTTCCAATTTTAGATGAATGTTCCCTAACTACCGCAACTTCTACGTTTTATTTGATATTACAAACTTTCTTCCAAAACTCAATTATTCGGTTCACCCTTAAATAACGCCCTATAATTTAAACGCAGTTGGTTTTATTAATTCCGCTAATAGCTCCGCGCTATTTTACGTCCCCGTCCTACTTCGTGAATCATACACAAACTTTCGTCTTATACCAAATTTCAAATAATTATCTACCTCCCTATAACCTATCATCCTAATCTAATGCAAATCTCTTCTCTAAATTTATTCCTTACTTCTTACTTACCTGTTTCTCCCTACGCTAATCCCTCAACTAAAACCTACTTATCAGAATGAACCCTAGCTTCTCCTATCCCTATCCCTGCCTACTCAAAATAATATATCAGGATACTAGCCGCCGAATAACCTAGGACGACCAGTGGAACTAGGGGGGAGGAATTTAGGATGCGGAATGATTTTCCCAGATTCCCCTAATCCAGACTCAGATTAGAGAGGGTTTCTACTAACCCATGGCCAAAGGTAGTCGCGGCCGAATCGGGAGGAAATGAAGGTAGACATACAACATTTATCCAGCGGACAGCCAGAATAATGCCGGGTATAATAACAATCAAGGGCTTTAAACCACGAGAGTTTAAAGGTATCTAATCTACTTTAGCAAAGCAGTAATTAGTCACTCAAATACTAATTACAACATGCAATTACTAGCTCAAGCGGGATCCCAGATTTAAATTTTACGGGTAAATTAACGCGTTCACTGGGTAATTTGGATCTATTATTAAACCTTATATCACATTGCCTTCGACTTTGGACGACTACTTGGTGAGCCTGACAGAATCAGGATATGCTTCAATCTTCCCAAATCCGAACGTCAAATGTGATATTTATACCATGACTGACAATTAACTCTGGCGACCACATCGTAACACTGATTGGATCAGCCCCTTCGGAACACCCAAGCCAAATGTCCGTCAAGATACCAGGTATATGCACTTAAATTGGCATACTTTCAAACTAAATTTGTGACTTAATGATTTTATCAGGAAAGGAAAAGCTACCAATATTTAAATTTAATAATTTTAAAATAAATACCCTATTTTCCATTACCTTCGACTTTGGGCGACTACTTGGTGAGCCTGACAGAAGCAGGATATGCTTCAATCTTCCCAAATCCGAACGTTAAATGGAAAACTTATACCTTGACTGACAATTAACTCTGGCGACCACATCGTAACACTGATTGGATCAGCCCCTTCGGAACACCCAAGCCAAATGTCCGTCAAGATACCAGGTATATGCACTTAAATTGGCATACTTTCAAAACTAAATTTGTAGCTTAAAGGTCAAAGGAACACTCCAAAAGTTAATCAAGGAAAGGTAGCTCAAATGTTATGGATGAAAGATGAGATTTTGCTTACTCAGGGATTGGACACTTCCGTCCTCCTCGGCGACCCAGCGATAAAAGAGAGCGAACTCGCGCCCCTTCCCCCTTTTATGCCAAAGTATAACAAAGGCTTCGCTATCTCTTTCTTTCGCTTCCTATCCCGTTTCCCCTAATCCTCTCCGGTGTGGTCCCATGTGACTATTCCCCAAAATTCGGTACATCTACCTAAATAAATCATCATTGATTTCCAAATAAGTAACTAATACAATAATTTATTATGAACTCCTATTATAAAATCCTAATGGTTTTTTTTAGCCTTTTGATATTTATTTTAACAATCTCTTTTTTTTATTATTATAAATTAATTCAAAACAAATACTTCAATAACTTTATGTGTAATTGGATTTAAAATATTATTATGTAATTACTTTAATGTAAACATACAAACTATGTGATATCATTTTTGATTTAATAACCTCTGTTTATAAATAACTTACTATGAACTATAACACAAATTCCTGTGAATAGTTTTACTAATAAAAATTATGTTCTAACATTTCCAATTTGTACAATGTAATTCGACCAAACCCGGTTAGTACTCGTAATGTACCGTACCCTCTATCCACAACTGGCAACCCTTTAAATATCATGCGACTTTTAATGACTATTCTTGGAAATTTGGCCTACGTGACTTTCAACACGCTAACATATTTCTCGGAACCCGAAGCCTTCGCGCACACAAAAAAACCTTCATTATTGCGCTTCCGTTCAAATCCGTCCTTAATCATGCAATGCATTTGTAACCGAAGTAATTACCCAATATCTAATATTGACAACCAACTTAATATTACTGAATATTATTTACAAGACTCTTGAAACAAATATCCTACGAAATCTCATGTCATAATAGATCAATTTTGACTAACAATTACTACTCAAACCGATGCGTCGTCCAAGATTACAACTGTCTTCCATATTACCAACCGTCGAGTAAATGGATAAATACGGCTATTTCCGTTCAAAAGATTATCTTATTATGTGAAAAACAGTTCTAATTGTCTATAATTCTTCTAATGATACTCATACAAGACTTCTTTAACATAGAAGATAATTAATGCCGATATATTTAATACCAAACTTATGTTTAACAATTAGTTCTACCTTTTTTGTACATCAATTGACCTCAACCTTCTTTCAATGTTGAGATGAAACCTCTCTCGTCGAATGTAGGTATAAAACCTTCTTTGTTAATTTTAACATAAACTCCTTCGTTGAATTTTTGCATAAAACCTTCTTTGTAGAATGCGAATATTGGGAAAATAGATTAGTATTTAGTTTTTACATGTGTATTTTTGAGATATATCCATATTTGTTATGTTTATATATTTTCATTTAATCGATTGCAGAAAATGAGAGGTATGCTCATTTTTGGTTCGTTACACTCGCCCCCGAAAAGAGGATTTAATAGCGGCTAAACCTAAATAGTTGACAGACGAAATAAAAGACTCTTTTCTTGTTTAATAAAATATATTTTATTATAAATTTTACCTGTTTACTGGTTACCTTTGAAAAACATTACCATTACCTTCTATAAAACAATATCATTACCTCACTTGGAATCGTCTCAAATTTTAAAAGAACCAATTAAAACTTCGTTAATCTTTTCATTTCCAAATCTAAACTTTACAGAATGTAGTGTGGCCCTAAGTGTGTGGTGTGTTATTTAAACCTAATGAATAAATAAAAATAAGCTCCCGTTTCGTATCTATAGAATAGCCTGAAAATCATTGACGCAAAATTGTCCTTTCCCCTCGAAATAACCAAAGTACCCAAAGGAATGAGTTGTGAATTCACCAACCGCTAGTCAGTATAGTTCTGACGATCCATCAACCCAAACCTGATTTATCCGCTTGACCTGGGATCGACCGAACCACCCTCAAATACTTTAGTTAAGTGTCTCTGGTTCAAAACAATAGATTGCCAGAAATAAACAGGCCTCTTACAGTACAAATCGTAAGCATATCCCAATTAATCACAAGGAGTTATGTGTAGTGTTCGATGATGCCTATTCTAGCATTTTATGATAGCTTCCTGTGTAGTTAAGTCTACAAAAAAAAAGTAGTAAACCTACTGTAAAACACTAACCTAACTTCACTCTCCTTTTTTGTAGACCATTGTAAGTGTACGAGTTCAATTTTGGAAATGAATTGACCTATTCAGAAATCAGAAATTCTGGTTTTGTCAAAACGCCACTGCACTCACACTGATACATCATTCAGAACCTACTTTCGTGGTCATTCATTCCACGCTTTGACAAACCCGAGAACCATCAATTTCCGAACTAGAAGATTTGGTTCAAAATTACGTTTAAATTTTGACAAAACCAAGCTACTATTTACCTTGCTTTACCTTTACCAAAAAGTTTATCTTACTTACTTTATTTTTACTATTGCGGCGCCTGATAAAATCAAGGCTAATAAAAATCCTCTTCTTTGTTCTGTCTCAGCTCCTGATAAAATAAACTAACACGTATTATGTAATACAGTTGATCAATAAATGAAATTCTTTTCATGTCTAAACCCCTGATAAAATTTAATGCTAGCAATTCTTTCTCATCTCCCTCTTCTCAATAGGCAAGTATCTATAAACTCTTAACTATTGGCGTACTTATACATCAAACATTTAGCGTAGGTATTCTCAAAGTTCATTATAAATAAAATAGGTTCATTAATTGACAAGACCTTTCTACAACCGCAATAGTGTGCAATCATCATTTTATTAGTTTTAGACAATAGTTGCTTTATATAAACTTCAAATATAAACAAGACCCGTTTACAGTCGCTACAATAATATGTCCTAATTCTGAAATAATGTGAATAAGCTACCAATTCTAGTTTTAATTTTTACCATGTGTATGGCAATCTTAATTATGTAACATTATCTGTGAAGCGCGATGGCGCGGTAAATTTAAATTTAAAATTCTCGTTCCGCACTCTGTGGCTAACTTTATGCAATTGTAACAAACTCAAACACATTGTAGTTTTAACCTTGATAATTACTATCAATAAATCTTCTTCTCTAATATATATATTTAATAATATAGCACAAATAGTACATTCAAAAATGTAAAGTTGATTCTACCTAGAAGCAAAACAAAGACGAGTCTGCCTTGAAATCAAGTATTACTTGGCTATGTATAACTGCGATATACTACGACATTATGGACAATAAAGGAATTCTATTCTATTCGGGATTCGGATCTATTCATTGCTCAAATAAAAATGTACTTTACACATATTTTCTAATATTATATTATAGGCTAATATTGTATATTTTAAAATGTTGTTTGTGTCAATAAATGATTTATTTAATATTTATTTATTATATTTATTATCTATTCTATTCTATTCTTAAAACACAAAGATACATGAAATTATTCTAAATACAAAACATCACTGTTTTTTTTTTTTATGAACCATATCTATTGGAAACTGTTTTATAAACCTACGAATGTCTATTTCAGCGCCTCCTGGGATCCGTAACACATGACCATATATGAATTCAAACCCAAACCACGTCACCGAAAAACGCAACAAATAAATTTGAACTGATAATCAAATTTATCAGAAAACCACGAACGCTAATTTCAACCAAAATTTATCTTACCCTAAACCATGTCTATATTAAGTAAATCTATGCCATTGTGTTTTTTTTTTTTTTTTTTTTTTTTTTTTAATATAAATCTATTTTATTATTATTATTATTTATTATTATTTATTATTATTATTTATTATTATTATTTATTATTATTATTTATTATTATTTATTATTATTTATTATTATTTATTATTATTTATTATTATTTTTTATTATTTATTATTATTTTTTATTATTATTTATTATTTATTATTATTTATTATTAATATTTATTATTAGTAACCCACTTTTATGTCTAGAATACAGATTTTTTTTTTCTATTGCAACATACCTAATTATTGTTAATAACTTTCCTAACCAACCTATATTCTTCTGCAACTGTTTCAACTAAATAAGCATCTTTGTTTAAATTACATCAAAGTCCTTATTAAACTTGATTTTATTTATTACTAATTCTAACCCATTCCCTCATAAGGTTACTCCGCTTTACTTACTCCAAAACAATATAACGGAAGAGCTGCAGACTAATTGTGAATAATTATACTTACTATCTGCTAGCCCGTATGACTGAAAAATTGAGTTACAACCACCAACCAATCCCCTTATTTTAATTCGTTAAACTTCAATGAATAACTGTTATATTATTATCCTTTTATTTGTCATCATTACTATTTGTACTATTTTGGTGTCTATCCTATGGTTACCGTATAATAAATTTAAAATTATTTTTATTTTCCCTCATGAATATAATACTTCTCATTTTTTTTATAAAACTTTTATTATTATTAATATTATTATTATCATTTCCATTCGAGGATAAAACTACACAATATTTATTTCCGTAAACCTAAACGCGCGTTAAGCTAAAATGTTCTAATCAAAAAGGTTTAATTAGATTTTGTGTGCAACCTCTTGATTAACCTAACATAACTGAAAAAGTTTACCTACGTAAAATAAAACCTCTTTGGTAGCATTTTTTTTCCTGCTTCTAATTCTTCAAATTAAACCTCTTCCTATAAAGTTTTAGTATGCGCAGTACTAACAAAAATTAGCTATCTATCCAATACTAACAATTGATACTGGAAACAAAAACCCCAAGGATCTCGGATAGATTGCAATTTATTAAACTTGTAATATCACAATTTAATGCAGCTTAATCAATTCCTAATCTTCATATAAAAATATTGCTCTTACTGAATAAACTTCGTATTACTCACAAAATGATACCTACGAATGCATAAACAAATTTACCCAAACCAAACCATAACCCAACTGTTAAAACCCAACTCTGGTGAATCTAATTTGTTGAATATTATAAAACCTCTAATCTGCCACTTCATTTATCATTTTTCTTTCATTTCATTTCTAATACCTAGCTATATCTAATATTTCCGCATTTTATAATTACTTTAAGTTAATAATCACTTATCCCTACCGATGACAACTAACAACCGTTTTTACTATTATAACTCATTATTTAACTCATTCAATAAGATTTTTAATTGTAATCTAATAACGATTTAACCAACGCGTGATGTTATTAGAACGCTAATTCTCTCCTTACTACCGTTAATCTACTATACAAATCAACATATCAACCTATGTTTGTTGAAGACCAATATTAACTCTTTCTATTTTTAATTTTAAGCATACTAAATTTAATTTCGCGTATAACTACATATGCTTATGCAATAACTATCTAACAATTTATGCACAATGAAACCTCCTTCGTTTTCAAATAACCTATTATACGCTCCCAAAAAGGTTTGCGTTTCATGCAAACTCTCTAGTGATTTTCCCGCGCAAAAGCCACAATTATGTTATCTGTGCCTATAAAATTATTTCTTCTCTCGTTTTCCGCGCACGCCCACATAAATTAAATATATTCAATTCATTTAAAGAAATAAACAAACACAATGGACCCCATTTTAGCTAATTTAACCGCCCAATTTCCCATTCTTTTCGATCCTTCCGATATTAATTTCAATAATCACGACTTACGCAAACAATCTATGTACAATTTATTAACAAAATATAATTTAACTTCTCCCACATCAATTTCTATATCGCAATTAAGACGAAAATACAAAGACCACATCCGTACAATCCAAAGTACAACACACCCTAATACGGTAAGTTCCTTTTTTTTTTTTTGTATGAATTCTTTTTTGTTCTCTCAAGTACTTCTGAACTTATATCTTGTTCCCTTTAATTCCTTCCAGAATCCTATCCCACTAAGCCCCCCGATTCCGTCCGCTCCAGCCAGTGAATGGATGATCGTCTGCCTGCCTGGCTTGTCTTCCTTGCCCCCCGCAGAAAGAGAAGCCGCCAGAGCGAACATTCATTCACTGGTGGCCCTACAACAACTATACCCGCCTTCGACGATTGTTATAACTCACCGAACAACTGAACCGGTAATAAACCTTTATCTATTTATGTATATGTATAGACGCAAAATATGTACTCCTTTTAGAAAACGACTCTACTTTAACCTACTACTTCTCTCCCTTTCCAGATTCCTACAAACTCAGCGAATCCCCCCTTGCCACCATTCCCTCTTTCTATCGATACCCGACGCGCTTATGACCCAATTTTATCAGTACGTATTTACTCATCTAAGTATTATTATTATGTCTCCATTCTACCATTTTCTCATTATTCAAGCCCCATACATAATGTGTACTTTCGATTACAGGCTCATCCATTTGTACCCACTATCTCCGATCTACCCCCGCCTACTCTGGTAAGTCTCTCCTGTCCCTGGCTACATAAAATATATAATAGCACTCACACAGTTAATAATTGACTACACCATCCCCTTTCCTTTACAGACCGATTATACGTCTCCGGAAATGGAATCTCTATTCGAAGATCTTTTCTAGAACTAATTCATTATAAATTATATAATATATTATATATATTATTATATACTAAGTTCTCCCTCTTTTATTTCCTATGTTTTCTATCTGCAACCGGTTTTATCTCTTATTTTCACCTAAAATGTTCACTAATCTAATTCAAATTTTCGCGGGTTCCAACTGTTGGTTAACTATACTATAATAACAATAGAATTTTTTGACTTGACTATCAAATAAATAAGTTTCCTAATGACTTTTTATAATAATAAAACTTATCAAACATTTCACTCATACAACACAATAAAATTATTATATATTACTCATAACTAAATTTTCCTATCAGTCGCGTAAAACGAAACGCCTATGAAATGAAACGACCAATCGTCCAATCAGAGCTCGCGACGTCACGTTCAATATCCAACATGTCCCGTCAAACATTATTTAGTGTTGTGGTAAAATTGAACAAACAACAATTTGAACTTAATCGAATGAAAACACAAAACTAATATTCTATATTTCATCCTTTAATTTACAAAGATGTACTGTCTCTTTGTAGTAAATGTTTATTCACTATTTTAATGTAGAATTAGTTTTTTTTTCTTTTTTTTTCTGAATAATAAAATATATAAATATTAACAAAAATATCAATCTCAAAAAAAAAGAAAACATAATTTAACATTTGAATAATTATTCTTCTTCTTGTAAATACAATAAAAATGTGATTGTAATGCAATTAATTAATTACGCACAAAAATCTCAACGCAATAAATCTTATAGACATGTTTTGTTTTCCCTAACTTCCAAGTACTAGCTATTAGAAATTCCTAAATTATCCAATTCTACTCAGATACCAATTGTAAATTATAATATTATCTAAGACATTTTGTTATATTTTTTTTTATAAAGCGTGAAAATACAATATTCAAACATACACAATATATTGTTTCTTGCAAAATAATCGAATCCATCCAAACACCTAGCCCCATTTTTATCGATTAATTAGATAACGTTCCCATCACTAAACTCAACCAGTTGAACGATGAGTTCACAAGATGTCGCCACTTCCGCCTGCTCTCAAATTTTATGTGAACGACCGGCAATGTTTGTGATGAAAAAAATCTCTAATTCTGTATATTCCAGCACAATACAGTGTAATTATAGATAATCTAACGCTTTTCGTGTACAAACAAAAACTACCTAGTGCCACCTGCGCCCAACTACCATTTCAAACTCCAAAACAGTGCAAAAAGTAGATAAACTTTACCTACAAAATTTGTCGTCACAATTCTACAGCAAACTACTCCCATGGTTTCAAAAGGTAAGCATACAATTCCCAACCAAACTATGTTCAGTGATAATAAGTGTCAGATCATATTCTATTACCTATCTATTGCTCACTATGTCAACAATATAACCCCATTCAATCTCAACATTAATACATGAAATCAACCCAATAAACTATCCATTTTATAATATACTTGAAAAAGAAAGTGACCCTATGGTCTTGCACAAAACTTCCCACTTCTAATCATGTCAACAAACCCAATGAAATTCCTAACAATATTGTCCCTATAATCCTTTTTATGTGTTGATAATTACCAGACCTTGCACGACTTGATATAACAATATTATATTTTTTTTCATGCTTAGACACATAACATTAACGCCCTTACTTAGATAAAGACATAAAAATCAGTCAAAAGGTAACCAGTCTAACTTAAATTTCATGTCCCTGAATAACCTAATTCATGCCTATTGTACAATGTGTTACAAAAGATATTCCCAAATAAATAAGTACTATCACACTACCTATTTTGTAATTATTCATAAATGAACAATAGAGCTAGACACCTTTCTTTAATTTTAACATCTTATCTGATCTTTCATTGTAAGAACTTTGATATTGGTTTTGACTATGAAAATTGTGCCTTTGCTAGTTGTATAATTAACCCTTTTACCTGATATTCCTAAAATATTTTACTTTTAATTTTAGTTACACCCTAATTCTCCTCTTAATAGCTTAATTTGTATAATTTTGACATTTATTCTATGAAGAAATTGATAATTGGTATGGAAACTCTCAGAAACGCCCATATAGACTGCCCTATCTTGTTCCAATAATTATTGTTCTATAATATACCACTAATTCAAACTCTACCCAGAATATAATAAAATAATCATCAAATTACATTAATACAACCTACTAAAATAATAACTAAACCTTCTCCTTTTCTTTTTTTTTTCAGGAATAAACACTAATGCACAATGGATGATCCCAAACACCCACCCCTTAATTTGAATACCATCAACACAAGTAAGTAATTAATGCCAACTAAATTAATTTGATTTTTTTTTTTAGAATTCTGTACACTATATGATAATTTTAATAAAGTCATAACGAACCCCAAAACCGCCCTAAGTTCCTCTAACATGGTTTTGTTATATCTTTTTCTATACAAACAGCCGAGTCCTACAATTCAACGCGACATCCGTCCCACAAAAATGCTCATTCTGAAAACCCGCTAATGCTATTCTCAACTATTTGTTTGTGTGTTTACTTGTTTGTTCGTTCAAATTGCTACAAAACTCTAAATATAAAACCAGATTCTTCTTTGAATAATTTCTCTACTTAACTACATTCTGACAGAACTTACTTTAAGCAATAAGGCCGCCATTTAGACTGTTACAAACTCAAAAACTATCTAAAGTAATTCTATATTAACACCAACTATTTGTTTTCAAATATGTGAACGGTGGCCCTTAATGTCAATCTAATTTAACCAATTCAATGTTCAAAGATAAAACCCTATATTTTTCCTTCTTTCACCTAAGCATCTTAAACATGAATTTATAATAAGGTAACAACTACTCAAGCCTATTATGTTTGATCTATACTTTACTTTATAGAAATAGATTACTACATAAAGAATAAAATATTAAAATAAAACTAAAATTATTATAAAAAGGAAACAATTATATTCAAGAAAACAAAAAGCTTAGATACATATTATAATGATTAACTTAGACAACCTTTCTTAACCAGATATTACATATGTGCCCAATTTTATTTTATTTCATACCATCAAATATTAATGTTTTAATGAACTTTATTTTTCAGATGCTGAATTATTCCACAAGCTGACATTTAGAATTGATGAAAATTGGAGACCCCAGCCCATTTGTATTTGTTACTTGTTTATTCAAAGGTAAAATTTATCCAAATTTTAATATTCATACTTACATATTTATATGATAGTGGATTATCAATTTTTGTGATATATGAGTCTATACTTGCTTCTAAATTTATTTAAATAATGTTTATATATAAAAGACTATAAGTATGACTAAATCCTACTCTATATTAATAATTCTTAAATATTTTTACTAAATTATACTAAATTCAGAAACATTTTTTTTTTTTTTTTTATATATATATATTCACATACATATTTATATACAACCTACAACTTTCTACAAAAGACTTCAACGTATGTGCTAATTTATTCTATTTATTATGGCTATATTTACAACAATAGTTTGTACAAATATCTAACATTACTATTTTTATCTTTCAGGAAAACCAACTCTTCAATAGCAGAAAGTACCAGCCTATGAAAACTAACGACTCGCCCCCAGACGTTTTAGTTTTAAACTAGCCTAATATAATATCTTATTCTAAACGTGTCCCTCTCTGTTATCCCTCCATTTCAAACAGCAACAAATGTAGCCAGACCGCTAGGTCTGACTATTTATGATGGCCAAAATCATGTCAAATATATTCCTATTTGTAGGTACTTATAACTTAAAATTACAATCCTAAAATCAATTAAATTTTAAATCCTGTCACGGCCACCCAATGTAACCACCCACTACCTATCTACCTATATATCTCTATTTTTTTTTGAAACTATATCTAACTTATAACTATAAATTGTAATTATGACTAATTAATAACTAACATACCGCTGATATACGTCTGATCATTGTATCTACTTTAACGAACCCTATTAGATAAGTATATGTGATGTCTTTAGTACAGCTGACCTAATTTTGTCGTCTTCTTGTTAATTAATCTTACAACTTACTTCTTCCCAATTGATATTATACTAATGTTTTACCGTGTACTCTTTCATTACCTCAAACCCATTGCTTAATTCCTATTTCTAACAATCTAGTGTTTAGAACTCTTATATAATAAATCACGTTAGTACAAACATAGAATCATACTGATAGATGTTTAATTATAATCTCTCTCACTAAACCCTGTTTATCAATGAGGTCAACAAAACTATATAGAGATTTACTTCATCCGTTCATAGATTAATAATGTTAATTGCTATCTTTATAAATGTTTATTATTTAGGCTCGCTTTTGCGTACCAATCAGTCAAGAATTTAACTGAAAAGCACAGAAAATGCTCCATTCCAACGCATTTTCCCATGGTAAACATATAATTTCCACGAGATCTAAACCCCTGACAAAAGCGGCCTTTCCTATCAATGATAACTCAATCTTTTTCTAGCTGAATGTATTTACTTTTATTTTTATTCATTTGTTTGATTATGACCTACCTAACAAAACCTCGCTCGAACTTTTGACATGATTCCCTACGAAATGTGATCGTCTAGTTAGTTAGAACGCCTAGGTCATACGTAGCAACCCTAATTCTTTAAGGATGAACAGAAAAGAACCATAACCTAGTATAACCCAAATGGAGTCTACTTCTCAAAGAAAACTATCGTAAATATAAAGGTCAGATTAATCCTAACAAAGTTATGACGAAGAAAAGTTAAATACATTTAGACATTCTAGGTAATAATTCCTGATCTTGGCTGAGTGTGTAGTTACTCATAAGTAGTAGAAAAACAACAATAATGTTACGTCACCTCTATTATTCACTTTCCAACAGCTGGGTTCCTGGTTGGTGATAATTTTGCCAACGTACGAAACCCTAGAAAACACTTCTGAATTCTACCGTATAACAAAGTGACCGAGATTAGATAACTTATCTGTAAATAATTAGTTATTAATCTAATCAGCCAAAAATAGGAACTATATTATAAAGGTCTTCAGTGTTATATCACGAAGTAAGGTAATATTCTCATAAATAAACAATTAAGTTATATTCCCTATTTATTTTGTAAAGGTAATTGTTTTCAAAATGATATTTATAAACCATATACAACTGTAGTAATTTTATCATATTTTTAAATTTATTATTTTGTCAATAAATATACTCCCAACACAACTTCTGCCTTTAAGCAAGTGTAGCTTAGTTTACTTTAATTTAAATCGCTTCAACATTTCCATCAGGCGCTATCTTGCGAAATAGAATAACTTACTTTTGTATTTAAAAGAGTCATAGTTTATATTTCTAGAATTGATATTCATTCAATAAATAGTCTCTCAACTTTATTACTGTCATTTAAGCATGCGTAGCTTTGGTTAGATTTTAATTGATAATTTGCTATGATGTTTTCAATAGGCAATAAAAGAACTTCGTTTAAATAACACATGTTCCAGATAGCAGCTCCCGCTGTTTATTTCAATTAATTATCCGACTTGTATTCATTATGACGAGTATTTATTTAATGTGAACTTGTAACCGTTCATAATCATAATTTCCAATTTTAGATGAATGTTCCCTAACTACCGCAACTTCTACGTTTTATTTGATATTACAAACTTTCTTCCAAAACTCAATTATTCGGTTCACCCTTAAATAACGCCCTATAATTTAAACGCAGTTGGTTTTATTAATTCCGCTAATAGCTCCGCGCTATTTTACGTCCCCGTCCTACTTCGTGAATCATACACAAACTTTCGTCTTATACCAAATTTCAAATAATTATCTACCTCCCTATAACCTATCATCCTAATCTAATGCAAATCTCTTCTCTAAATTTATTCCTTACTTCTTACTTACCTGTTTCTCCCTACGCTAATCCCTCAACTAAAACCTACTTATCAGAATGAACCCTAGCTTCTCCTATCCCTATCCCTGCCTACTCAAAATAATATATCAGGATACTAGCCGCCGAATAACCTAGGACGACCAGTGGAACTAGGGGGGAGGAATTTAGGATGCGGAATGATTTTCCCAGATTCCCCTAATCCAGACTCAGATTAGAGAGGGTTTCTACTAACCCATGGCCAAAGGTAGTCGCGGCCGAATCGGGAGGAAATGAAGGTAGACATACAACATTTATCCAGCGGACAGCCAGAATAATGCCGGGTATAATAACAATCAAGGGCTTTAAACCACGAGAGTTTAAAGGTATCTAATCTACTTTAGCAAAGCAGTAATTAGTCACTCAAATACTAATTACAACATGCAATTACTAGCTCAAGCGGGATCCCAGATTTAAATTTTACGGGTAAATTAACGCGTTCACTGGGTAATTTGGATCTATTATTAAACCTTATATCACATTGCCTTCGACTTTGGACGACTACTTGGTGAGCCTGACAGAATCAGGATATGCTTCAATCTTCCCAAATCCGAACGTCAAATGTGATATTTATACCATGACTGACAATTAACTCTGGCGACCACATCGTAACACTGATTGGATCAGCCCCTTCGGAACACCCAAGCCAAATGTCCGTCAAGATACCAGGTATATGCACTTAAATTGGCATACTTTCAAACTAAATTTGTGACTTAATGATTTTATCAGGAAAGGAAAAGCTACCAATATTTAAATTTAATAATTTTAAAATAAATACCCTATTTTCCATTACCTTCGACTTTGGGCGACTACTTGGTGAGCCTGACAGAAGCAGGATATGCTTCAATCTTCCCAAATCCGAACGTTAAATGGAAAACTTATACCTTGACTGACAATTAACTCTGGCGACCACATCGTAACACTGATTGGATCAGCCCCTTCGGAACACCCAAGCCAAATGTCCGTCAAGATACCAGGTATATGCACTTAAATTGGCATACTTTCAAAACTAAATTTGTAGCTTAAAGGTCAAAGGAACACTCCAAAAGTTAATCAAGGAAAGGTAGCTCAAATGTTATGGATGAAAGATGAGATTTTGCTTACTCAGGGATTGGACACTTCCGTCCTCCTCGGCGACCCAGCGATAAAAGAGAGCGAACTCGCGCCCCTTCCCCCTTTTATGCCAAAGTATAACAAAGGCTTCGCTATCTCTTTCTTTCGCTTCCTATCCCGTTTCCCCTAATCCTCTCCGGTGTGGTCCCATGTGACTATTCCCCAAAATTCGGTACATCTACCTAAATAAATCATCATTGATTTCCAAATAAGTAACTAATACAATAATTTATTATGAACTCCTATTATAAAATCCTAATGGTTTTTTTTAGCCTTTTGATATTTATTTTAACAATCTCTTTTTTTTATTATTATAAATTAATTCAAAACAAATACTTCAATAACTTTATGTGTAATTGGATTTAAAATATTATTATGTAATTACTTTAATGTAAACATACAAACTATGTGATATCATTTTTGATTTAATAACCTCTGTTTATAAATAACTTACTATGAACTATAACACAAATTCCTGTGAATAGTTTTACTAATAAAAATTATGTTCTAACATTTCCAATTTGTACAATGTAATTCGACCAAACCCGGTTAGTACTCGTAATGTACCGTACCCTCTATCCACAACTGGCAACCCTTTAAATATCATGCGACTTTTAATGACTATTCTTGGAAATTTGGCCTACGTGACTTTCAACACGCTAACATATTTCTCGGAACCCGAAGCCTTCGCGCACACAAAAAAACCTTCATTATTGCGCTTCCGTTCAAATCCGTCCTTAATCATGCAATGCATTTGTAACCGAAGTAATTACCCAATATCTAATATTGACAACCAACTTAATATTACTGAATATTATTTACAAGACTCTTGAAACAAATATCCTACGAAATCTCATGTCATAATAGATCAATTTTGACTAACAATTACTACTCAAACCGATGCGTCGTCCAAGATTACAACTGTCTTCCATATTACCAACCGTCGAGTAAATGGATAAATACGGCTATTTCCGTTCAAAAGATTATCTTATTATGTGAAAAACAGTTCTAATTGTCTATAATTCTTCTAATGATACTCATACAAGACTTCTTTAACATAGAAGATAATTAATGCCGATATATTTAATACCAAACTTATGTTTAACAATTAGTTCTACCTTTTTTGTACATCAATTGACCTCAACCTTCTTTCAATGTTGAGATGAAACCTCTCTCGTCGAATGTAGGTATAAAACCTTCTTTGTTAATTTTAACATAAACTCCTTCGTTGAATTTTTGCATAAAACCTTCTTTGTAGAATGCGAATATTGGGAAAATAGATTAGTATTTAGTTTTTACATGTGTATTTTTGAGATATATCCATATTTGTTATGTTTATATATTTTCATTTAATCGATTGCAGAAAATGAGAGGTATGCTCATTTTTGGTTCGTTACATCATGCTGTAAAACCGAGTAAAACGACCGAAAACTCTCTCTCGCTCGGACTATGTTTGACAACAGACTGACAAGCGCTGTCGTAGGTTAGGTTGGCCTGTTTACTGGTCCAAACGAGAACCACGTATTATTAGTCATTTCGCTTCTATGGGGGGGCGCGCGCGGGGGCGATGTGGCCCGATCGTTGTTCTGTGAACGCAAGTAATAATACTAGCCCTAAATAGTAATCAAGAAGAATATTCATTGTTCATTTACTCATAAAAAAATTGTACGTCAAATTCTATACATTCAATCAATCAATCAATATAGCTTTATTATACACCAGAAAACAAAAATACAAAACAATTTACAGTAAAGTTACTTAACCTAGGTACATTGGGCGGCCTTATCGTGTAGAGCGATCTCTTCCAGGCATAAATATTAAGAAGAATACATTCATATTAAGAAGAAGAGTAATTATGTATATTTATTTGACATATGTGTACCAGAACTTTCCTTTATTATGAGAGGTTTATCTAATATGATGTCGTAGCCCCACGACCCGACAGGTTCCGTCATGTGAAAGCCTTTGTGGAGTCTCCTTTACGGATTTACTGACGGAAGGGTAAAGGCACAAATATAGTATTTTGTGAATAATGTACCGCCTATTCTGGGATACGTTGTTAAGTAACTGGATGCTGGTATTTATGGAAGTTTGGAGGACTTTTGTATTCAATATGATACTATTTTAAAAATAGGTTTACCTTAACTTAAGAATTAGCTAGTAATATATGATTTTGCAATTTGTTTTGATCCGGTATTTCTTTTTCTTGAGCTAATGTTCCTACCAACCAATTAAAAAGACATGTATTTTCTGTCAGGTTGCTCGCATTTTTTCTGTAGGCGTTAGTTTTTTTTTTTATTTGCAGAATAAAATTAAACCAATTTCAATAAGGCTTAGGGCCCATTTCCAGACTCAAGCTGGACCACATTTAGTCTGTTTCACTCAAAACTTAAACTTAAAAATGTTTATTGGTTTCATTCATACAATATGTAGGTACTTAAAATTAAGAAAAGATCTAATTACAAAGATGCAAGCGGTCCCTATCGTCTAACTAGTTATACTATTTTTATAGGTGTGTAGATGATATAATCTGAAATTCAGTGCATCAGTGACGACCAGTACTATCAAATATTACATTAGTACCAGTAGTATGTATCTAGCTCGCACCACTGAGCTTCTAGAACATTCCCACCGCCCCAGCGCCCTCTGTCCACATTTCCCGCTGTAAATCTGTCAGCAACGCCCCGGGGGCGTCCATTTACATGTTTATAGGCATTTTGTGAGCGTATCTTCGCACGATGGATCGCCAATTGCCACGTCAATGTGCGATTGATGAGCAGTCAGCGCAATGTGGCATTCATTTGTATAGTTAAATCTATTTGTGTTAATTTAATATACTAGTTAGTATTATGACGGACGAAATCAATCAATTTATTCATTACGATCAAATATTTTTGGTAAAACGGCTGTCCGTATGCTTGCTCCAATTATTTACAACAAACTAAGCAAAGTAATTGAAATGGTTAACCTGACAAATTATAGCTGTAATCAAACACTAACAAATTACCTACTCACACTTAACTATGACACAACGGAGTCCCTCATGGAACACAAATTAATTTGATATACTTAATATGTCACTGACTACACATCTTGTAAGCCCAATACACCTCAACACACACACACACACTCTCTCTCACACACACACACACGTACACAAAAATACTTAACGATTAATACAACCACGCATAACATCACCGCATACCACTACAAGTATATATATTATATTATGTTCTTTATGTTTTGTTTTGTAAGTTAAATTAAAATTGTGCTGTTGTGGTTATTTCTGAAACCTTGCTTTACAGGACCATTTCGGTATCTAGTGCAAGTTTTCAGGGTTTCTTCGCGTACCAGATAATTCAGTGCACCTGTAAGCTGTACTTACCTAAAGAATGTACGTATTAAGTCTTTTGTAAATAAATAAACAATTTGAATTTGAATATGAAGACATCAGTATTTATAAGGAGGTGGCCAACTTTAGTAGTCAGTACTAAATATAATTATTCAGAGTTCTCGTTTTTAGAGTAATTAAATTAAATAAAAAAAGTATTATACATTACTTTTTTTAATTGCTTAGACTATATTTGAAGCGGCTTTCCACAGGATTTTATTTTGATTTGATCTGTGTAAAACTCGTTAATTTATTAGTTTACTGATATACAGTAATATTTGCTATGGCCGGACAGGTACTACTTTTTTTATCCAATCAGCGGTTTTATGTTATATGAAACTTACGACAGCTACACATTTTGATATCTTGAGCGGGTACACGAATAAGTCTAATTTATAAAACCTTTCTATTCGTATCAGTAGTAGGGACAAGTACAAAATACTCAAACTTAGTTCTGCAAATACTTCTTTACACTCATACGTGTACAAATAACAATATTCACTGCAGTCCATCCTCAATTTTGTCGCCAATTCACGTCAAAAAGTTCTCCCCAAAGGAATATCAAGCAAAAAACTATCCTCACAAAACGTAGGAAATTCGCTTGCCTTTCCCAGAAGACGTACCTACTAATATGAATTGAATATTTGGATATTTATTAACATACAACTCATAAAAATCCTTCATATGTGTCAGCAGTTAAAAGTACAAACCACTCAAACTCAGTTCTTCTAATACAACATTACGGTGACGTACAAACGTAGCAATATTTACTCCAGTCCAGTCAATTGTGTCGCTAAGTCACGTCAAAAAGATAAGTTCGCACCCAAGGAATATCAAGAAACTATCCTTACAAAACGTAGGAAATTCGCTTGCCTTTCCCAAAGGACGTACCTACTAATATGTTATCTTCCAATTCATTTGAAGCGTACAAAAAGAGGAGGAGGAGATGTCCGGTCGACACAATACTCTGACGGGCGACTGGCTGCGAGTGCGACGGAGGGATGGGGTGTGGGTTTATCGATAAATCTATTTATGTACATATTATAAAGCTAAAGAGGGTCGAAAGTCTGAACATTAAAGATAATAAAAAAAATGTTTCGAGATACTTCGAATTGATAACAGAACACGTCCCAACTATTTCTAGATTTTTTGTCTGTTTGTCTGTTTATTTAAACGCTCATCACGCAATCGGCTGAACAGATCATCATGCTTTTTATTGTGTAGGTAGTAAGGGTCTTAGGAATGTCATAGGCAAATTTTTATCCTGAAATAATGCGAGCGACGCCGCGGGCATCCACTAGTAATAAGATAAGGGTGTATGTTTCGTGCTAAAAATTCTAATAACATATGTATAAAACATAACCATTTGAGTCAAGTAGAAGTAGTTGTTTTCCAATTTAGAATAGAAGGATAAGAACTATAATGCGGTAATTTTGATTCTTCTACGAAATATGTATATTATGAATAAATAAGCGTCATTTTCCATTTCAAAATGCATTCTAGATATTTCGTTGTCAATTTTATAGCGATGTGAAGTAGCGAAACCCGGGCTATCAAATCTATTTGAAACCGGCAGGAGAGATGCGGATGCGTTTGCCTCTCTGAATACATGTTGCTCACAAACAGATTGTCAGGAGAGATGAGTCTTTGAAGAAAGTAGCATTAATATAGCATATATTATGTAGATATATTTAGCTAAGGCGCATTGGATTTAGTCCGTAAGGCTTGTACTTATGTTATGCAATAAATAAATAAATAATTTCCTGTGATCCAGTCACAATATCGATATTGGAGCTATAATAATCGCTGACCGCATCCCATCCCTACCCGGCGGCGTCGTGATGTTTTTGTTTCGCCGCTTGCATGAATTGCCGCCTCCTTTCTTTCCCATTTCACTGAACTACTTGAGTCGACGCCTCAGAGGACGATGTTTTTTCATATTTTTGTTTAATGTTTATTGTCGTTTTTTGTACTTCTTGATATTTTGTACTTGTGTTTTGTGTTGTGTTAGAGTGGACAATGTTTAGAGAATAAGAAATGAGTAGAGATATGTTGGGAGTGGTTGTGGAAACTGATAGGTTTTAAATGGTTAATAGGTACTTTAAGTAGTCTCATTTGAGAAACAGTTACTCGTACATTTCAGTACAAACATGGATTACCTTCAGCCACAATGTCGCTTGTGCGGGTGTCGTTTCATGTGAACAGATGGAGAAATTCATGTCTGTACAATGAAAAAAATATAGTTAAGCATATCCTTAACCAAATAGCTTGAATTAAAAAATGAAATATTATGCACTTCAAATAAATACGACTTTCATTCCTACAAATAGTTAATTTGATAAGCTAAACTTTTTATTGGAAAATGAGCGAAAATAATCACGACCGGCAGGATTCGAACCTGCGTATTTCGGATTACCGTCCCGAACGCCTTAACCACTAGGCTACGGTCTACTAACTGCCAGGCGCGAAAATCCACACTCATTTCACAAAATTAACTCATAATTTGATAAGCATCTTAAGTAATATTCCTGCGGTCTCTAATTTATGATCAAAAGGAGTCCTCAGCTATTTATAAAGCCTGTCTCTCATCCTTGGTTGGTTTTACTTTAATGTTATTAGCGTACCTAGACCTAAAGTCTAGACATCCAAGCACCTATAAGTAGGCACCTAAGTAGGTACCTAAGTTGGTACTTAGAATGACATCGACACGGTGAAAGCATCTTGAATGGTAGGTTTTTAATAACACTTTAGTAATGTTAGCAAAATGTAACATTTTGATGACTTATAGGCAGTATTGTTTTAGAGTTTCTTTGATAAATTGTATAAAATGTGGATTTAATCATTTACTAAATTATTTTAACAATACCTTTAATAACTAATTAAACATGATATCGTCTGAACAATATTCTAAAATAAATAGTACCTACTATATATTTATTTAACCTGCCACATTTAGCTCGCAAGCGGTTAATTAAATATTTGGTGTAAGTTGCAATAAGAAAAATATTCAATAAAAATGTAAAAGTATCACTTTCGGGTATGTAAGTAATATCAATGAGCAACTGCAAGACTTGTTACAAGTGCAGTTAACACAATCGAATTCTTAATAGAAAACCGAACGTTCTCCTTTCTTTAAGGTCAGTTAATAACGTAATACCGTTATGTTCCGAAAAATCTACAACAACGTTTTAAGACAACAATGTTGCACGTTCATACCTAAAAGACCATTTACTCGATATCTGCACAAGTGGCAACCACTACCGCACAAAATTCAAATGACCATTGACAACAAACCTACATTCCAGACTAGACCAGACAATAGGAGAACCTAATCGAACTAAACAAATATCGTTTATCTGACAAAATAGCTGCCAACTACCGTACCGATATCCATTTCCATAATTTCCCTCGAGTACAGACCTTGGCCACTTTACCTAGACACTTACAATCACCCTTATATCTAACATGTTAAGATTCAAATTGATTTATCTTGTAGTTCAAAAGAAATTGTTTTTTGGAGTCTCTCGGAGTTATAAGAGCAAGCCAATAGGAGTATTAGACGTTACTTGTAATCCAATATCTGGAATACTGATGACGTTTCGGATATCGGCTCCGTAATCGACGCGTGACGTGGATGAGGTTAATGTTACTTTTTAACTTAATAAAGTTGGTTTGGAAAAATAAGTTCTCTGAAAACGAGATGATTTTCTTCAAGAAGTCAACCAGTTCTCTGGACCGTTCGGGTTATTTGAAACTTGATCTTTCAATGGCTTTTTTGCAAAGCAGCTAAACTATTATATATTTATATTTTAAGACTTCTCAAACAATAGTGTCGGACATAATAATAAGTACTTACGTGTTATGATGCAAGAATGCGTTAATCATAGTAAAGTTACAAGTGTTTATTATACACTTTAAATTAGTCCAAACTAAATTCTCTCTACCTGGCACATCTTCGTCGTTTTAACCTAAAACAAGTTATCCGTTGAAATATAAAAAAGCTATTTTGCCATCATCAAAATCAACCTTACACTGACAGCCCATCAATTTATAATAGTTTAATCACTTCCTCAAAATGATAAATGAAACTTAGCAGCCACAAGACAAATTGGCAAAAGAAGTAAAAACCTCGTGAATCAATCTTCACGAGCTCAATTCAGGTACCGTTGACAAAAACACCTCCCGTACCGCGTACGGTCTGCAAAGAAATCCGCCAAGAGTAAAAAGCCATGAATAGAGTTGGTAACGTATTGCTGACTTATACAGGTTAACAGTAGCTTATCTTTAAGTCTATATGCATTTTTATGAGCAATTTTTTTATTACATTAAATTTGATTCTCTGGCGTTCGCGGAACCAAGGGATAGAGTTGAATGATGTATTATTGATATCAATATTGTGTAAATAACTTATACGTAACACTACATAACAATGAGCACCCTGTGGTGTTCACCTGTAATCCGAAATAAATGTAGCCTATGACACATAGGCTACATTTGTTCGTGGAGATAGATTTGAACCTGAATAAATGTAGCTTATGATACATAGTTTATCTTCATAATCTATACTAACTTTCATCCAAATAAGTCCAGCTGTAGTGTACAAAATAGATATTGTTAAGCTATGTCAGAACCTACTTCACGCGATAACACATGCTAAGAGTTTTTTTTAACACGAAGTAGGGTTACGTTTGACTATAATAATTGTTATTATTATACTATATTTTAAACCACAATAATTATTATTATTCATATAATTATTTTAAATTGACATGTAATTGTACAAATTATTAATAAATTGTTTATCTTGTTTATAGCCTGCTTGATGTTAATCACCATTATAGACTATGACGTAGCACGCTTGCCTAGAAGAAACCTATTTACCTAGTTTAATACCAGAGTTTATCTTCTCAAACGTTTTATTTACTTTCTTATGCAAGTAAACCTCTGTAACTGTCTCTGTATCCAGTGCCGCCGCTTCCAGACCTCGATTCTATTTGTCAATGTACGTAAAGACAGATCTGCCGACTCCTTTCCTTTTATATTAAATACAATTTCGCCGTGTATCGGGACTTTTCACAGATAAATCGCAGTTTTGGGAAAAGCGTATGTCAGTCTGCTTTATAGTCAAACTAGTGAATCTTATTTACTTACTCACTTTAATGAATTACTGCGGATTTGCTTACGATATATCAGGTTAAAAAAGCTTATGCTACTTTTAAGATTCTATACTATCCTATATCCAAAATCACAATGATACGTCACTGTGTTGTGGCGTGACACATGCATTAAATCGTTATATTTCTTTATTTATTCATTTATGATTCCACAATCGCCCAAATAGTCAATTTGACTAATTAAATGTTTAATAAAATAATAATAATAAATTGTTTATTGGGCATAAAATACAGTGTTGTACAGCTTTGAGTAATAAAAACTTACATCAATTACATGGGTGTCATACGTTGGTAAGGTTTACTGAGTCTTGTACAAGGTACCTCAAGGGTCCTGAATTGCAAGACTGCAGTACCTCCCGCCGCAGCAGGCTTCTTTGCCTATATTTACACTGATTTTAGGTTTTAAAACATAATTATACTGTCCTAACCATAAATAAAAAGATTACAAAAATATGTATTGCTATTTGCTAATTATTGTAAACAAACTTTTAGTCAGTGATACCAGCATTGAGGTAACAAATCCGTAGAATGTACATGGATTATCTGATTTACTGACCGCCAGTGTAAATTTTAAAAACTAAGCAAATTTTCAGCCTAGCTAGATACTAGCATATTTAATGCGGCTGAGAACACGGTACTATGTGGTGTGTGTGTGTGTTAAAAGTTGTGATCTGATTGTGGGTGAGTAGGTATTGTGTGTAGTTCATATGTTTGCCTTGATGAGTGTTTGATGATTGTGTGATTTTTAATATTGTGTGAGTGTGTGTGTGTGTGTGTGTGTGCATTTAGTTTCATTAAGCGATTCCTTTGTTCCTGTAGTTGAGCTATGTAAGCTGGGCGTATGTAATAAATTGGTATATACATAAGTAGATGGAGTATATTTAGGTACGCAAACTTATATTCAACTTTGTTGGGAAACAACATAATACAGTATATATAAGACATTGTCAAAAAAGGAAAAAAAATAAAAATAAATAAAAAATCTTACTATTCATTAATTTGATCTAGGTATCACTTGTTAGTGGGTAATTTCATTTTATTATTTATATAAAATGAAATTACCCACTATTATTATATATTATATAAAAAAAAAACATTTTCAACACTACAATATCTTTTCATACATTCATTTTGTAACTACGATCACGATGTAAAAGATAAACATATCGATCCACGGATCCATTCATAGTTTCACAAACGGGCCAAAAAATAAAGACAACGCTTTTTGGAACATAACACGGATAAGAGATAAACCTTGCAATAGGACACCCATTAAAACTGTATGAATTCGGTATCGTTTTTGATGGTGTGTTCGAGTGTGGCTTCCTTTGCCGTGGCTGATGGTGGCTCATTACACGGGATTACACAATATCCGTCCAATTAGTGACGTGCACGCCACCTGTGCTATTTACTACTACAGACACGATTATTTCTATTAGAAAGGTCGACGCGGTCCTTGGATGGGTGACCGAAAAGTGGCATTCTATTTATGGCGCTACCTTGGGTCGGATGATTTGTTTAATACGGCAGTCGTTGAGCCATGTCAGAGGCCCTTAGAGCGGCTTGATAAACTCTCGACACTAGAATTGTAACCTGTTCAAACCCTTACACACTGTTTCTGATTATTTAGAATTTCATACATTACATTAGCAACCACTAGCTTACAACTATGATGAAGATAGTTTTCAGAATATCATGCCATTTTTTTAAGCAAAATAGGCTCACGCTTGGCCACAACTGGTTAAAAACATTGTTATCGCCTACACATTTCAATGATATCAATTCAGTTGATTCAATGTCATTTAAATTTATTGTTATCTCTTATAAGTACGACATATTGCTACTATATATACTACTATGACGTAGGTATTGTTTCGTAGCTTGTCTACAGATGCTACGTGGGATGCTACGCCGTAGTACGTCATGAGTTTGTTTTTTTCTAGCACTTGGTTTTGTCACCGTCAACGTCATTATCAAATTTCGGTGTCTTATATACAGTGAAACTGTCTAGTGCCAATTTGTATGCCTACCAGCAAAACAAAATTAGAAAAATGAAAAAGCCAACTTTAATACCTATGATGACATCTGTCAATGAATAGGAATACAATTACTATAAAAATCGTGTTGTCAGTAGTAAAAGCCTTTGCAGCTGGTGTATCAAGGCACCAATTTGGACGGATTACGGTCTATTCAGTGAATCGCTTTATAGAGTTTTTATGCGTTCGGTTGATGATAATAATGATGCACAGTAATGAAAGGGTGGGTTTGTAAACAAAAAAGTTTGTTATATTGCATATTTGATCTTTAGGCTGAGTAAACTAGTATTTAGTTATTTCATATCAAAATATGGCATCAGAGATTTTTTTTAAAACATAATTTGCTTTAAGAAAAAAGAACAATAAATCTTTTTTTTTTTTTGGCTTTGTGACTTGATTTGATAGTAAGTACAATGAAAAATATCTTTTCATTACTCATACTCTGAAAGTAGGTCTGAAGTTGCCTGAGGAGCGGGTTGAAAGTAATACTTTTCATCCCTAGGGAGAATCGCTTTCAACTGACAGCTGTCAAATTAACATGTAAAAACTCTGCACGTGACTGGCGGCAGCACTTATGCCAAAAATTGGCCTCTGATGCAAATTGCAATCAGAACATTTTAGTTCCAATTTTATCCGCGCGCAGAGTTATCTTGAACTCTACTAACTTCTTTACAAAAACAAATAGTTCCTATACCTATATTCAACAAAAGAGTTCTTATACCTACATTTAACCAAATAGTTCTTACACCTACATTCAAAGAAGTGTTACGTCACAATACGTATAGCAGAGATTTTGTACCTATAAAATGAGTTCATCTGATTTTAATATAAATTTAACGCCTGATTTTATAAAAGAAGAGGCTAAAGCGGTAGTGGAAAATCATCATACGATTTGAGGTATCTTTGTTTTGATTTGGGTGGTAAAATAAAATTTACTCATATTTTCTTTAGCTAATTCATGTTTTTATTTTTACTTTCCTCGTATTTGTAATGAAAAGCACAGTGTTTACCTCGGGTTAAACACTTATGTAGTCCCGAGACGGGGTTTGGCGCCCGAACGCAGTGAGGGCGCCAATAGTTCGAGGGACTAAATAAGTGTTTAACCCGACGTGTTTACTTTCACCCCTAGGGTAACAATGTACTATTGTAAAACAAATACTGTATACAATATAAAACTTTGCTCACATAAATAAATAATGTTTAACAAAATATCATCTCTCGCTACATAAATCAAGTAATTATTTCGTTTACTGTGGAAGAGACCCGTTTCACAAACAGAGATTTAAAACTAGGGCAAATATTTGTGAAGTTCTCGCTAACGATGTTTATTTAGTGCTATCGCAGAAAAAGGCTTTACGTCGTACAAAGGGGATGCGGGGCTGAAACAACCCTAAGTGCCTAGGGGCTTACTGAGCGAACAGTATATCAGGTAGGTTGCTAATATGTATGTATCATAGCTATACATAGTATACCTATAGTATTATATTATATTAGATGCTACAGAGCCGTTCGAAAACTCTGACACCAAAGTTGGCCGCTCTCATACAAACTTATATACTTTTAATATTATCTGTGATAAACGTTTTGATAGTAATTAGACTATTTGGTAATGAATTCTTTAAAGGAAGTGTGCTTAAGTTTTTATTCATCAGCTGCTGGGAATAAGTTGCTTATGAAGGTACCGGTAGCCATAGTTTATGTTAATTTTAACTCCGATAAATAAAACATGGGTAAAAAGTAATTATGATATCACATGCGAATATTTTTTTTATCTAGGTGATTTAACAATCATTTGTTATTTTCAAAGGCTTGCAAATTATTATGATAATTGCTACCACAGTGACCAAACAAATAGGTATTTATTGCTTTTATAACACTCAGCACATATGTATTACAACACTGAGTATTTTACAATTTGCCAATAGTATACAATTTCACAAACGCTTCATTAAATACCTACCGGATGGATAAAATACCGTGAAATTCGAGTAGGAGGTATTTTACATTGCACAATAATCAAACAAACTATACGATATATTTGTTATTTGAGCTTTGCTTTGAGCTATGTAATATCCGGCCTGGCTTAAATTATGTTTATGATGCGAATGTATGTTTGTGTTTCTGTATATCATCATTAATGACAAATTAACGTGTCTGATAACAAACACATTATGCGTGTCAACCTTTCTTTAAATATTGTTTTAATTCGGATTTATAAGTTTTAATTTAAACTAATTTTCGATCAATAAACTAAGCTAATAAAATCGTAACTTTATTGTTATACAAAAGTCTGCCACAAAATTGAAACCAATGACATATTAAAAGAGAGGCATATACATAATTATATCTGCGCAGTACTGGGACGAGTGCCGTACAAGAAGAGAGGCCTATGCTCAGCAGTGGGCGATAAAAGGCTGATGATGATGATGATACCCTACCATATAAACTGGCTGCTTAAGATGAACGTTGTCACAAAGCACCATATAAACGCGAGTAACACCAAAGAGCGTAGCGAGTATGTTTAATAAAATGAAACGGCAATGAAACTACAGTTACCGAGAATTTCGGATGAAAATGAAACGTGCAAAATATTCGCAACTCTTTGAGGGTTTAACTTTTGTGATGACAAATACTATATGTGAGTACATACCTGGATCCCGGAAAAAATCAAGGTTTTAAAGTACGGGATTCAGCCAACTGGCTGAAAAATAAAACTGCATGCAGTTATATTTTTCTGAATCTATAGCATATTTAGCGGCAGTGGGTTTTTAGCAAAGCGAAAATTCGTTCGAATTTAGAGGTAGTTCAATCCAGTACAGGCATGGTATGCTTATTGGCAATAATTAACTGCATATGTTTGTGTTTCATTAATATAGGTAATAATGATAATTCACTATAGAGGAGACTTCCGATTCAGATTGAATCATCAATTTTAATAATTAAATTTAATTCTTATTTTGTAGCACCACAATGAAAAAAAATTTTATATTACATCAAAATGCCCCCCTGCTAAAATCACATAGCAACTCCTGCAACAGTTGGTCATTTCAGCCGTCCTTCCAAGCCACCTCTAACGAGTCTAGCAGACACAAGTCACCCGAATATTATCTCAAACTCCTCTAAGCCCGTCTAACCACCCGACCGACATCCAAAATAATTTAAAGCGCATTAAAACCGATTTATAATCGTTTTGTTTGCCTTGCCCAGACGACGATGGTTCGATAAGACGTCTCCACTGCTTTACCGAAATCTCCACTTTAAATTTATTTAAGCAATCTTGGCAAAAGCTGGATCTGGTTGAGGTATAGTCTTAATTAAGGAGCGGTAATTGACCCATAAATAGTGGTGAGGCGACGACCTGACGCGCCCCACGACTCTGGCAGGGCTGCTAGCCGCGAGTTTTAAATCTACTTTATAATAAGTAATAAGTAAGTACCACACAGCCGACCACTGATTTTGCTTACTTCATCGAATAAGGCCTTGGCACATAAACAATTTCATCTAATATTATTGGCTTCCTATGCGATAATTTGATCAAACCAATATGTATTTTTTTTATATTAGTCATGTGAGGACGCATCAGTAACTTACCCGTAGGGAATACGTTCGCCGTAGCCGAAATCGGCTTGGAATGCATCATCATCATCATCCTCAATTTGATCAAATTTGGTCGGAGGTATTCACAGACTATTGACGACGCGGCTCGTCTCTGGATGGGTGAGCAAAAAGTAGTATGGTATTCAATTTGTGCGCTGGCATGATACGTCGTAGAACAATGTTAAGCCAAGTATGTATATACCACAGTGCCATAATAATAGGTGTGAATGAAAACTTATGACACTAGACTTGAATATTTTCTTAGGAACTTATACTGCAGTAAAAATAAGATGGAAATTAATGCATTTTACCAAATAGGAAAACTGTATTACGTAAATAAATGGATTAAGTTATTTTATTTCAGCCCAACCCTAGAAAATTCTTAAGAACACAGTCATGTTGTGAAAACAAAATCTTATGTGTGCGGAAATTATTTTAGTTTCCACTTGAAAAATATGTTTGCTTTTACTAAGATACTTAATTAAAATACGTAAGTTTAAAATGATAAATATTTGTATAGAGCTATTTGGTTGGAAATTCTGTTAATAACATTATATTGAGGTCGTTGCGGTTTACTGTTAAACACAAAATAGCAAACATATGTTTAATATGAATGCCTATAAATCGTTTTTACAACATTGTTTGTACTAATTAATATACAAAATTGCAACATTAATTAGAAAACCACGTATTTTAAGATAGAAATAGATTATTTTTTTATTTAGTTATTTTTTACCTTACATGTTCGAGGAACTAATCAAATTATGTAACACAGATTTAAACACAATCAAATGAGAGAAATTAAATAATCACCGGCACGAGGTACACAAAAAATCAGTCATCCTGCTCCCCATAACAAACAGTCATTGTCTCCCTCCATTCGGGCGATAATGCACAAATTACGACATAAAGGCCGGTTAATAATATAAAACTGGATTGCGAGCGCTCCTTCGGGACACGACAGTATCAATAAATATGAAATATTCCATTCATATGCAATTTTTTATTTCAATTAATAGCGCATTTCGGAGTATTATTCTGGCGCGCGGGCACGCATATCATAAATTTTAAAATTAAGCCGCGCCGGCGAGTCATTAATAACGGAGAATCAAACGTAAACAAAGTAAGTAAACGTGGGCTTGCACCCGACTGGATGGGTGGCCATGGCTCTTGTAAGTTGCAGGACAAGGTTGGGGTAGTTTTGTAATGTATTAACTACAACAACAACTAGTCACAGAAACTAAAAAATCTTCATTAAGTTGCAGAAAAATAGCCAATATAGGTATAAGTTATACATAGTCATTTTGGGCGCTTCCGTGGCTCGGATGATATGTTAAATTGTAGATCTTGGCTGTTTGTCTAGTACGGCAGTTGTTAAGTCATATCGGAGGCTCTTAGGGCGGCTTGATAAACTCTCGACACCTGAGTTGGCCACTCTCATTCGATAAGAAGAAGAAGTATAAGTAGATAGGTTTCTTATAAAAAAGCCTCCACAGTAGTACCTCAGTTTTATCTGATTCGAACTTGAGCAATACAAGTTCGAATTTTAGAAACGGGTAATACTTGATAGAAAGAAGAGTAAGAGTTGGTACCGGCCAAGCACCGTTCAAAAACTTTTTACTCAATATTTTTTAAACTAGAATCCTTACAAAAGTCTCTCTCCACTCACAAACCCTAGCCACCATACCCCAGTCCGCTCGCATCTTGTTTGCATGCATAAATACCTTGTTTGATAAGCCACGGCGGTACTATTGGCGCTGCGAATTGGATCCTCACATGAGATGTAATTGAAACGCGCCGGAACAAGCGTTTGCGTAAGAGCTTGGACTGTTAAATGAGTAGAGAGAGAAGGTTTACGTGCTAATACTAGGGTTACTATTATAAGCAAACCTTATTAAAGGATAAGGGAGTCAAACCTGATAATGTAAAACTGTTTAAGTAGGTAGTAACGATAAACTTTTAAAAAGTAAAACCAATGACAGTTGCAAGTTTGACAGTTTTAGATTATTATTATCGTTGCCATGGAAATAGCCGACTGAAAAATAATTTGTACTGTGAAATTAATGATATGGAAAATGAGAAATATGTCTGTATTTTCATGTAAATCTTTGTTTAATTATTATGAGATTAGCGTAGAGCCTATATATTGATAGTTTAGCTAACTAACTAGCTAGCTAGCTGTGCTAGAGTGTTTAGTTTTTTATAGCTCTTTGAGTCGCATTTCCTCATGACTGAGGGTCGTGACTCCCCCGCAGAATTAATTCGTTAGGGGTTCTTGGGCAGATACATCGTGGTGGGCGCCCAGGTCCTTCCACGGAAGACAAATGTCTTCGGATATTGTGGTCCTCAAACATGTCGGTTTCCTCACGATGTTTTCGTTCACCGCTAAGCAAGTGCAAATACCCACATACCTAGAAAAACAAGTCATTGGTGACATCGTGGCATCGTCAAAATTAATCTCATATTAATCAAGTCATTACAAAGCTCCATCCAGCTTTAAAAGTGCCTCACACAAAAATTCGAAACCAGCGTCAATTTAGACAAATCCACACAAAAATCTCTTGCACCTAATGAAATACCACTTGTGTATCACATGCAAGTAGTAAGGGCTCGCTACATGTTTGCACACGGGTTCGCTCGCATAAAACTATTTATATTTGAATACACAACTGTTCCGTGGATCGCCCGCGGCGTTTTCACTAATTAAAAACTGTTGAGCGATTTAATATTTGACTTTGATTCACCAAGCGGAAACGGAACTTCGTTTATTGGAAGCACACGGCTTTATTTGCATTTTAATAAATGGAATTGCAAAGACAGACTTAAACAGTTAATAAATTTAATTAAGCTGCGAGGTAGTCATGTCCGGCTTGATCAATGTTTTTGTGGTTTATTCTGAACACTAAGTCTTAGCTCAGATGAGTACATGAATTTTAAAGAACAGGTAAAGAAAATTTCTGAAGCAAAACGTTCCATATTCTGTGTTAAAACTAAGGATAGAACCAGTTTAACCAATATTTATTCCTATTGCATTGATTTAAAAAAAGTAAATGATTTAATCAAGTGAACAATAGCATTATTTTTTAACCAACTTTCCCATAAGACAAACATATCTCATAGGTTGTTGAGAGTTTAGTCCTTATTTGATTGCATCATTAAGTTACAAGAGTTCACAAAAATTTGTGCGTTGTTTACTTTTTATACTTATACTTAATTTTAGTAAAAATTCAAACCAAAACCTAAGAACTAACAGTATACAATCAACATAAAAGATATTATCACATTAATTTCAACAAAAATGTTTAGTAAATAACGTCTCGATTTATCCTATATATTTCTCCCCTAAGGCTGTGTGTCCACTGACCGCTTGACATCACGTTACTTATCGCCCTATTATGCTCGTGAGGAGAACATTATATTTTGCTACTGAATAAGTAGATTTGGAACTACGAATGTTCGAATATGGCTTCGATTTAGTATTCCGACTTTTTTTTTTTTACGTGGGATAGGTTTACTTTTGACTACAGCCTGCCTGATGTTAGGCATTGCTGCAGCCTAGGGTGTAACACGTTTACCTAGAAGATACCTATTAACGCTAGATTTGAAAACCCCTGGATTGTAGTTCGCAGGAAACACAGCTTCTGGTAAAGTGTTCCAAAGCTTTGCCGTCCGTACAATAAACGTTAAAGCCAAGCGCTGTGTTCGATACTTCAGCACTTCCACCATAAAACGGTGTCTACCTGCGGACTTTCTGCTTGTTCGGTTATAGAAGGGAGCTGAGGGAATCAGTTTTACCTTTTAATTATAAAAGCTACAATTGTTTTTTTTCGTTAATTTGATACTCTACGTATTTTTGAATATGGTGACGATTGTTTTTAACATCCGATTTATAAATACATATAAGGTACAGGTCAAATTTTTAACCGACTTCAAAAAACCGGCCGAGTGCGACTCGCGCACGAAGGGTTCCGTACTATCATCTATTTTAAGTATTAGTTTAAGTATTTATTTTTATAGTTAATATTTACTAACAAATATTCAAGTTTCTATCTGTTTATTATGATCTAGTAAAATTGCTTAATAATTACGTTTGTTGTATGGGATACCCTTTAATATATACTTTATTGTTATTTAATTATTTATTTTGAAACGTGTTTTTTTCGTATTTTTGCTCAATATTAAAAACGGTACCAGGTAGGCGCTTCAAATTTTGACAGAATATTTACTTGTATATTACCTTTAAAAATAAATAATTAGCGCAATTTTACTCGATCTTAATAAACAGGTAGAAACTTGAATATTTGTAGGTAAATATTTAGAAATATATTAACTATAATATAAATACCCATTCTAATACATAAAAACTCACAAAATGAAAATAATCCGGGCATCTAAAAACGCCGCGCCGCGCTGCGGTAGACTAAAAATTAGTATACCTACAACAGTGATTTTCTATTATAAACGCAACCCACTTGGCAGGTTTTTATTTTTAACTCGTCATGTTTTTTATATCTAAGTTTGTTCTGTATTAAGAAAAAGAGCATAGTTTGTATTTTGCCATTATAATATCAAAAGTTTTTAGAAGTCTCGTAAAAAAAAATTGTAAGTAATAATAATACTTCCCTTCTCCAAATCCCAAAATTTTCCTACATCTTGTCATTTCTGTGAAAACCTACCAAAATATGTAGATGCGTGCTCATGATACGATGGAGAATAAAAATAGGGATAGTGTGAACACCGCTTAAATCATGCGCGTGATTTATAGCGGCCAGTGTGCGCGCGCCTTTACACCGGAGTGTTTTTTACCGTAGAACAGAATATTTAAAGATATTTTATAAGTGACTGATATTTAGCACCAAAACTTAAATCTTAGTTTTCTGAAAACCTTTATATTATTTACCACAAACTAAATTATTTGTATCTAATTTCAGTAAAATTACTCATTCATTTAAAAAATAAGTATAATACTGAAATATTTTCTTTAAAAATATACTATTATTCTGACCAGTGCATTCATTAGCAGATAATTTTAACGGAATTTGTGAATTTTAACATTCGAACTTATGAAATCAAGGAAGGTTCAACAATTTCATTTTTATTTGCTGAAACTTGATATATAATGAGCACTAGAAAAGCAGTACATACAATAACTTTTCTCTTTTTTCTTAATAAATTCTCACCAAATTTACCATCACATTTCCTACGTTACATCCACGCTATCTATATCTATGTCAGTCACTAATGTACCGTAGATGTGAAATATTATTACGCGTTAGTGAAATGTTGGCTTTTTGCGGAAAAATCTGTTTGAACGAACCAAAGTCAAGGTTGATTGGGGCAAGTACGATAGAAATGGGTTTTCCTCAACTATGTATCAATGTTATAGATAGTGTATTATTGTAAGATATTTTATTGTCTACGGAAATTCGTACCGTTTTAGTACGAATTTCCCTAGACAATAAAATATCTTTCAATAATTAATTCATTAATTCTAGCTACATTTTGATACTGTAAGTTGACATGATGGCTGATGTAAACAAACATTAAACTATTATTATTATTAGTTAAAAAATATGTAAAAGTTTCACTCATCATCGAAAGAAATAGACTTAAAAAATCTAGTTTGTTTTTTTAACAATTAAATAAATAAATAAATATTTCAGGACATATCACACAGCGCCATCTAGCCCCATACTAAGCTTACGCTTGTATCATGGGTACTAGATAACGGATATAATACATATATACTTTTTCTTTTATTCTTTCTCTTATTTTTTTTTTTTTTTTTTATAAATTATTAGTAGCTGTAAGTTACTAAGAATTAATTGTTTATTGTAAGACTTAATTGTTTATTGTAAGACTTAATTGTTTATTGTAAGACTTAATTGTTTATTATCTGATGCGTTGTTTATTATCTTATAACGGAGTATAATTTCATCATTATATTTTGTATGTTTACGCCTATACGGACTATAAATCAGTATAATGTTTCTAATCGAGCGAATGTACAGGAAAAATGCTTATATTTCTAATAAGAACTTACACTCCACGACTGATGATAATAATGAACGATTTAACCATACATATCATCAAAACTATATATTTCACCATCCATCCTCAACTACCCAAAAACGGCAGAACAAGTTGGCGACAGTGGTCTGGTACGAGACAAGCTCGCCTCCCGACTCCGGCTGCGATCCATCATGCAGAGTGCAACACGTACATACAGTCCGTCTGCTCGATTAATCACGTGTGTAGCGTGCTTAGTGCTAAGTATTCGTGCTGCGACTTTCAGAAAAAAAATTGTATTAGGTTTTTTATGTTTATTACAGTCAAGCACTTGTATTAATCTTTCTTCATACTACCATCCTAATTAAGAACAATGAAAACCGGAGTGACCTGTTTCTCCACATTTTATGTTTAGTTTTACACGTACATAATATTACTTACCAAACTGTGGTCAACAATTCAGTGTGCAATTCACTTTTAGTTTGAAAACGTTACACTAACATTTACGCTAGAAGGAAGTTCAAGAAGAAGTTCACTTCATAAAAGACAACCATAAATATTTTACATCGACAAAACATATACGTCACATACATACTTAATATCTTACTGTGACGCAACACCCGCAAAAATAAAGTCGCACCGTGAACAGCGAGCTTTAATTCCACGTGTACACGAAATTCGATTAAGGTCGTGTTTCCATCGTTTTTGCTAAGTTTCGTCTGACTGCAGCCCCCACCCCCCCTCTACTGTATGTATGGCTAAATGACAAAACAGAAAATTGATGAATGCGCTAACCAGATTGTGTATTGGTTTAGCAAGGATTGCTCTTATTGGTTTGAAAAATTGCTGAAATGACTATACAGAAGGAATCATCTGCTACAACACGAGAGACCACTTTCTCTCAGCGTAGCAGCTGCTCGACATATATTTTGTTTACTAAAATGTCCTCTTTTAAATTACATTATTAATAAGTGTTAATGTTATAAGAATTTGTGTGTCCAATAAACATTTTTATTATTTATTATACACAGTACCTTTACAGTATGTGATAACTTGTACTTGCTAAGTTAAGTACTAAACATAATTTTAGAACCAGTCAGTTCAGTGGACACCGCAGCTAACTGAAGTGAGCCGTAAAGTTTTTGCCTCTTCTGCTTCTTTGCGGAGACTCCGTAACTTTCTGCCTATCACAACTAAATTAGCCCTTGTTCAATCTCTTCTTCTGCCAATATTAGATTACGCTGACGCTTGCTACCTTGATGTAACCAATGAGCAGCTCGATAAACTCGAGCGCCTCCAAAATTTCTGCATACGGTTTATATTTGGTTTGCGCAAATATGACCACATATCCGAATTTCGAAAAAAACTCAAATGGTTACCTATCCGCTTTCGCCGTAATGCTCATATCCTATCCCTTTTGTACAAAATGCTCTTCAATCCTTTCACTCCGCTTTATCTAAAAGAAAGATTTTCTTATGTCACGGCTTCCCATTCCGACTCCCTGCGTACTTCCCGTGTCCTCCGCTTGTGTATCCCTGCCTTCAACCATTCCAACCTTTTCTACCACTCTTCTTTCACTATGCAAGCTATTCGCTTGTGGAATGACCTGCCACTTCATATTAGGCAGGCCAAATCCCTTCCTATTTTTCAGAACTTGGTTCATAATTATTATATGCATGACTAATTTGTGGACTCAGGTTTTTTTTTCCTTCTTTTTGAGTAGGTTTATTATGTGTTGTTTTCTTTTCTCTGTTTGTATAGATGTAAATGTAGGCATTTTACATGTTTTTAGGTTTTTAGTTGTTCTATTTGTTAAGTATTATTAAGTTGTATTAGTTTTAGTAGGTACGCCAGCTTTACTGTTTTCCTATCGTTGTTTTCCAAACCAGGTTGCCTGGAAGAGATCACTTTAAGTGATAAGGCCGCCCTCTGTCCCAATACTATGGTTTACATATTTTATTCATACTTGTGTTCTTTTGCCATTGGTGTACAATAAAGAATTATTGATTGATTGATTGATTGATTAGAATCCACAATATTCTTATTAAATTGATAAAACCTGCGCCAGCCATAATACGACGTGGGTTTGTTTGTTCCTCTCTTAAACTGCTATAAGCAAGAGATCATCCCGATTTTTAGTATGAAAGAAGTTACCAACTACATAGATAAAAGTGACTGGACTATATAGTCTCCGTTCTCTTCCGCTACAACTCAGACTAAGCTATGGGCATATCCACTAGTCTTATAAAAATACTTTTTTAAGCATTTCTAGTCTTATACTATAAAAAAGCGAGTGTGGCTCAGCGGTTTCAGTGTATGCTTTTCATCCAGACGCACCCTGGTTCGAATCCGGCCCTACACTAATGACTTGTATTTTCAAGTTAAGTATGGATTTGCACTCGCTTAGCTGTGAAAGAAAACATCGTGAGGAAACTCACATGTTTGAGGACCACGATATCCGAGGACATGTGTTTTCCGTGGAAGGACCTGGGCGCCCACCACGATGTGCCTGCCCAAGAGAACTACCCCAACGAATTAATTCCGCGGGGGAGTCACGACTTAAAGAGAGTCTTATACTTTGAGTTTTTCGTACAAATATTATCGTCTTCCAGTCTTTAAAAGCAGCACATGCAGCCTGAACCGAGGACGATCAAAATTCGCCTCTAACGAGTGAGAGCTCATTACTCCAAACACGGGATCAAACGCTGCCTCGCCGCTGTTTATTTGTGAACACGACCTAAGCGGTGCTGTGGAGACCAGTAGCTTACCACTATCTAAAAAAATATACATAAATTAATAAAAATATTGTATTTTTTAATAAAGTGGTATGATTAAAAATATAGAAGCTTTTTAATTACACTTATACCCAATTCGTCGTTAAAAATAAATTGGTATTTGGCATTATTTATTTAACAGATACTCATTTAATTATCTTGTAGGCAATATTCAAGTTAAAGTTTCGGTCATCTTTTAACTTTGTTGTTTGATAACAACAAAGTTAAAAGACTCATTATTAAAAGACTCAGAAGAAGAAAGAGTTAACTCGATTTCCTATATAGATAGTAAATTTTCCGCTATAGATAGGTAATCGAGTCACCGAGTAAAACTACGACAACAGATAATTTTGTTTATCAAATATTATTACAATTTTCGAAGCATTTTATCTATGAACTTTACTAAACACAACTTTAGGTACTGTCTCCACTTACATATCCCCCGAGATGCGACGGAGTTGTGCTAACGACTGCACTCCCATATAATGACTAAAAAAATCCTCGCGATAAGAACATTCAAGACTATCGCTAGTCGAAATCTCCCAGTGTACACCCACCTTAATATTCATAGCTTATTTTTGCTTCGTGTGAGTGAAGAATTATACCTGAATGCCTGAAAATGAGATTCTGAAAGAGTTCTTTGAGAGAGGTTTAATTTTTCTCGTTTTGTGGCTTCTAAAAGGCTTTTTCTGGAGCTTTGGATAAACGTTTGCTTTCACTAAATATCGTCCGTTTTGGTGAAATAGAGAAGAATGTACTTACGAGTTCAAATGTGTGAAAAGAGGTTCGTTAGCTCGAGATGCTTTACCACGAATTGGTAAATTCATTGTTATAAATACATAAATGTCTCAAATTTATCAATAAGTTTACATAATATGTTTGAAAGTTTTGGACCTATGTTTCATATTACTCATTTTTATTTTTTGGATGTGACGCTCGCTTGCAAATCTGTTTGTTTTCGAAAATTGGAAATAAAATAGTTCTTTATTATTCCAAAAAGTTCTTATCTATCTCTGTACCAAATTTAATCAAAATTGTTTGTTTCACATAAATTTACAAGTTTTGTTTCTTCTTGAAAACTACTATTTATTAATTTTATATCCAGTTAAATTTTTTACATTCATAACACACAGCTTAAAACCGCCAGCTAAATGAAAAAACCCGCTCGACGTCCTCAAGACTCGTCGAGGCTCACATGCCGTCTCGTGGACACTCCACTCGCGAGCTGTAACTGTTGCGTGTAATCGTGCGCCCTGGAGAGTCCTACAGATGGCCGCACTAACGACATAGTTACAAATGCTACTGTGGTGATAGACCCATCATAATGATCAAAATGCTTTGTTACACATATTTTAAAACTTAACATAAAAGTACCCGTGTGATGTGCTAATCAAAGATTAAATGTACATATCAAATCAGTACAGTCATTCAAGGATGAGTGATCAAGTTGTATTAACACATATAGGTATCTGAAATCAATAGTATAAGAATAAACTTTGCTTGGTTCAAACGTAGTAACTGTTGTCTAAAACGGATTGATACTGCCGAAAGTACGTATATTTTTTTGATCAGCAAACAGACTACAATAGTTAAATAGATATTCAAGTCGAGAGTGAGCCGGTTTTTTTAACTTGCTACATCGTAGATTATAACGTTGCTTAGCAACAGGCGAGTCGTAGTCAAGCGTCCAGCAACCTAGTATAAAAAACACATTTTTAATAAGCAGTCTCTCAGTTATCAAGTCTCCGAGTCCTACAGACTAGGGGGCGATGTGTGCGGTTAAAACTGCGGACTTGTTAACAACTGCGAGTGAGAACAGCCGAGTAGTTACGAACTACCAAACATGGTTCAAGAATTCTTAGCTGGAGGGAGTTTTTCCAATAATTGTCCTTAGGCTTAGTAACAAGGAAGCCTTGAAATTTAAAGCATTCGTATAACTGCTGGTTCGAATCCGGGCCTACCAATGACTTGTATTAAAGTTATGTGGATTTGCACTCGCTTAGCGGTGAAGGAAAACATAATGATTCATCTTTTAAAAAAAATAAGGAAACAAAATAATATTATGTACAGTAAGTTACAGCAACATGTCTTTGTTTAGTACCAAAGTATTCATTTATTAATGCAAGCCATCAACTTTAACCATTAAAAATCATAATTTTTGAAAAAACTAAGTTTTTGTTATCCTTGACACTTGGATTCTCCGATCTCATACGAATATAAACAAAAACGGTTTCCTCTAGTGTAATGTGACTTGCGGTCAAGTAATACGTTTTTATATCAATTTCGCCAGATCGTAACGAAAATTAAAAAGTATTTCTCTTCCAATAAATGTGTTATTTTTATATTTTGCAGACTTTCAGAAACATTTTCAGCGAGAAAATCTTTAGCAATTAGTCGCAGATAAATTATGTTTTTGGTTCGTTAAAATGATTTATTCGCTAAAATTGGAGCAATAAAGATTTGGCAATTTACGTTTGATGTACGGCTTCGAAGTGAGTTGAATTCAATTACATTTTGTGTAATATTTTTATCGCAACATAAATTATTTATTTATTGATTTTCGTTCACAGATATTATGAACTTATACAAGCAGGTGTAGCTTAGTGAGTTTACGTTCACCTTATAATCTGTAGATCGTGGTTCAACTCCATCTCTATACCATTATGATTTGTTTTTTCAAACATATTTGGATTTACATTTCAATTAGATCGAATCTTTTTTTTCAAAGTCACTGAGTAACCTTACCTTACTCCATTTCAGCCTCGAGAATCTCATCTCATTACTTCAATTCTATATCCACTCTACAACCAAGGATGTGACACGTAGAGTCCCGGTGCGAAGTCCCGGGATGTCCCTAGTCCGGGACATTCAGCCGTCTGCGCGGGAAACGCGTTGATTACGTTAAAGTAAATCACGAGAAGACATATTGCTAAGTGCGGGTGTTGGGCTAGAAAACACGCGTGTTGTTATGTAAATGTATGTTGTTCTTTAAGAGAAAACGGAACTTTTGTACTTCTCTCTTGAGTCGTATTCCTCATGACTGAGGGTCGTGACTCCCCTGCAGAATTAATTCGTTAGGGGAGTTCTCTTGGGCATACATTGTGGTGGGCGCCCAGGTCCTTCCACGTAAGACGTATGTTCTCGGATATTGTAGTCCTCAAACATGTCGGTTTCCTCACGATGTTTTCCTTCACCGTTAAGTGAGTGCAAATCCACACATAACTTGAAAATACAAGTCATTGGTATAGGGCCGGATTCGAATATAATATTCGAATTTCGATTTGTTTTACATACAAACAATTTATTAAGAGCCAAGAGCAAACATCATCAGCTCTAAATAGCATTTAATCGCTGTTGTCGTGGCTCCGTCGGATCCCTGATTTATGCGGTACCCATATAAATGCAATCTGCTTAATTGCTATCTGTTGCCTACGATAAGTCGATAGTGATGTGCTCACTAATCGACTACACAATCGATTGATTTCTATAAATCGATGTTAAGTATGTAAATTAACTTATCTTAAATCTATCACAAATACATATTTTTAATATCTTAATTTTCATAAAATGTATGAAAATACTTTAAAATTGAAAAACATACCTTCTATGGACAATATAAAAGTAAGATTATTACGATCAGAACTCATTAATTATTTGATTGAACATCATTTGGAAAAGATGTAATTTCTTAGATATCCGTTGAAATTGTGTAATTACGAGACAGAAAAATACTAACAATTAGAAACAAACAGAAACACATTCATCACTCAGTTGCTTTAATTTTAATAATAAACCGGACTATATTTTTATAATGTACTTATATAATTATTCTGTTTTTCGAAAAAAGAAATTGGTAGTACTAATTTCATCTGTATCGACTAAACACTTCAATCACATGTCCCATCCCTACTCTCACCTCCAATAGTTCCTGTAGGTGGCGCACACCCGTGTGGGTCTTAACGCTAAAAGTAATAGTTTTCATTCGATTCCGCCTGAAATACTGGAGCGGCGTCGCGCATACTAATAGTTAATGCTACCACACTACAGGGTTACTCGAGATAATGCTGGTGGTTGAGTGGTTACAGGCCGATGAGATACATTTTAATATCAATCTTTTGAGTCGTATTTCCTCTTGACTGAGGGTCGTGACTCCCCCGCAGAATTAATTCTTTAGGGGAGTTCTCTTGGGCAGATACATCGTGGTGGGCGCCCAGGTCCTTCCACAAAATAATTATTTCCTCAGATATTGTGGTCCTCAAACATGTCGGTTTCCTCACGATGTTTTCCTTCACCGTTAAGCGAGTGCAAATCTACACATAACTTGAAAATACAAGTCATTTGTGTAGGGCCGGATTCGAACCAAGGTGCGTCTGAATGTAAAGCAGACGCTGGACCCGCTGAGCCACACTCGCTTCTTAATATCAATACCAATAGGGTTCATCTTATTCCCCAGTACCAGATAACCCTGTATACCCAGTAATGGGTATAGGTAGGTCTCGATTAACGGCTTATGAGGGTATACTTTAATATTAATTCCACAGTTACCAACCGAAGGGGCTGTTACTAGAGATATGTCCAAACTGGGACCTATAAAGGACCTATAAATTTGCTACAACACTAATAATATGTTAGGTTATAGGAAGCAAATATCTGGCTTTTTTCGTGTCCTTTTATCAAGGAAGAATTTTGAGGTGTTACGTTAATTTTATTACTTCCGCTAAATGGATTTAAAGAAGCCGTATCACGTGGTTTCATAAAAAAATTCAAAGTAACTTCTGTGAAAATAAAAAGCATTTGATTCTAAACTAAAACACATAAATACTGGTTCAAATAAAAAAAATAATCAGGTGATAATGTATAAAACAGATCTTTACGTTTTAGATTGTAAACCCACTCGGGTAGAAGCTAGAGAGTCTTCCTAAATGTACATCACTATCAATTTATTATCTCAATAAATAAATAAATAATAAATACAACAATCTAAATCACCTAGTTCCAGACAATAAATAATAAATATATGTATTTCATTTCATTTTAGTTGGTGTAATATAACGCCAAAAATGTAGCATAGATGTCAGCGTAATAGAATGACTATTACCTAATAAAGAAATAATTTAGCAAGTTAAGTGAAATTTTACCCATGATTTATAGCACAAAAGAGTTAAAAGCCAATATCTAAATATTATATAGGTACTTAGTAATTGACTAATGATTTATACTAAAAAAGTGATCATATTGAATTCAGCTGTTCGACATTCTCACAAGAAACTTACTTACCTATTTCCTGTGAGGTAAACAAACCCCTGACGCTGCTTTCAGTGAACATGGCAACTACCAAGCCACGTCTCATCATAAAAACCAGAAAGTAACCGCGTGCACCAAAAAAGGAACCGCAAAGGAAATGGGATAGAAATACCGGATAGTGTCGTGAAAGCATTAGGGCCGTTCCATTATATCGATTTCACATTTTTTTCGATCTTTATTCGAGTTATCGCGGTATCTAATGTGGCCGTTATATTCTATTCGATCGTAAAATATAACAGTTTACAATTGATGCTGTCTGTATAGAGGTTTGACATGCCATGGAGCTGTTACGCGGATGCCGGATAATTATATCGATTGTTTATCGTTTATGTATCGATAAAGGTTAATTTTGTGACGTGACGTTGTTTGGGGTCGGGCCGTTATAGGGATTCGTTAATTTGATCGGTCACGATAAGATGAATTACGAGATTGAGATAGAAGGTGGCTTCTGCGACGGTTATTATGCTTTATACCGTTACGGTGGATATATTAGCGTTTATAAATTAATGAACTCAATATTGGATAAACGCAATGGTCTATGGTATTTGAACTCAACTGCCAGGTGGGTAAGTCATGCAAGAATGTTATGTGACATTTGGATAGATAACATGTTATTTATTTATCATGAAAAAACGTTAGACCATATCAGAAACCCGTACGTTTGAAAACTTTTTAGTTAGTAACTCTTTATGATTCATCATAAAAGTCAACAGATTTATATTTATTTGCACGTGCATATCATATTCGCGTGTATATTTGTAAATGCAGACGTTTTAAAGACCCTCACCTGTCTGCCAAAATATCCCTTTTGTTTCAGCGAAAATCGAAAAAAATGTGGTGTTCATTAGGGGAGGGTGTAAGTTACACGGGGAACGGGGACTTATTCTAAAGCAGGCAATATTATTATATGGTATACGATATTTTCAGATACGGGGCGATATTGCAGAATATGGCCGGTATTTTTTGGAAGTGGCTTTGGGCGGTAATGGAAGAAAACTTATAGGAAAGGGAGGGAAGTCAGTAAAAATGTGTATTTTGTGAATGCAATCATAATGCTTAAGATATTGGTTAGCAGTAATGTCCCTTTACTGGGCAACACTCGTATACGATTGTTTTTAAATACAGACTTTTACGACTTTCAAAATCATTCTGCTATGTAAATTTCCTACAAAAAACTATCTTAAAATTACTAAAAGGAATCATCATCATCTTCAGTCCTTGTTGATCCACTGCTGGGTATACGCCTCTCTTTAAAAGGATTATTTAGTCTTATTAATGTGTCAGTTTTTTTTTCAAATATATTTCTGACAAAATACTTTAGGTGTACCTAATCGAAAACAGTCTGCCATCAGAATACACCCCGGAGCATTTTTAATTTGTACTTGAAGTAAAAACCTGAGGGCACACGGGCGGAGCCAGCGCACCAGCACCGAAAAAAAAGACATTTTGTTTTGACACAACGAGGGTCAGACAGGTCTCTGATTGAAATGCGAGAAATATTCACCGGCGGTTGAAAAACGGCCTAATGTTTCGGAACGACTGAATCTGACAACAGTAACTCGAAATAAAGTCCAATTGAAGTACCTACGTTGTTTTGAAGAATTGAATGGTCTAAAGTACTTTTACGACGACAGTACAATTTTAAGCAAATTGAGCGTTTGTTTTTTGTTTTGTCAGATGATTTAATGTTGATTGAGTGGTTTTATGGTTAGTTACTTTTCTGTTTCGGATACAAAACATATTAATCACTTCGAAAGATAATTCTTTGATCTTTTTTAACGCCTTGAAAATATATCTTATTTAAGTTTACTGGCAAGATATTGCTATATTTTTTTAAGCAGGCGTATATTGATAGCTTGTTATAATTAAATCAATAAGTACTATCTAAATTTTAACTACAGTAACTGATTTTGAAAACTATAAATAAGAATAATTTCTAATATGAAGTCAAACAATGAATATATTTACTATACGCTCATATATCTAGTATATATTACTTTAACTTACCTACGGTACCATGCCAATACCTATCTTCTATTCATACTATTTATTCCGTGATCTACAATAACAGTAAATTTCACTCATATTACACTTTAGCATCACAAAGAGTCCAGTACTTCTCAGCATGAATGAAGTAACTTGTAGATCCTTGCATTAACCTTGGCCTTCAAGAAAGGATCCAAGGTCTTACTTTATTCAAGCAAACATTGGATTTCTCTATGACTGGCAAAGAGTAGACGGTAATGTATGCAGATAGAACTTTGTTTTCATGAAAAAATTGGGTAATTTTAAGCATTTTGCGTATACGTGTATATTGTTTTATATGGATATTAATAATCATAACAAAAGGGTACATGTGTTACCTATAAACTAGACTAAGTCAATGTTTGCTGAATAAAAGAATACTGAACTGAAACTAGCTTCACCCTATTTTAACTTGAGGGGTCAAAGAGAATGCTTAATAAGCCCATTAATTTAACAGTGCAGTATCTCAGCTTGCAAGGCTAAGCGTAGGTAGTGTAGGGATGCGATTACCAATTTACAAACTAGAGTAACTTGAAAAACTCTCGACAACAATCACATATACCACTCTCATTTGAATAGAAGATGACTACGCGACGGCGGGATGTTTTAATGAAAAAGTTATCATATACATATATTCTGATAGATATACGTAAAATATTAATATTTTATTCTATGACCAGAACAGTCTGTGGGTGGCGCGCCCTACACGTAGACCTTGGTCTCCGGAAGGTCATCCCAGCAGGACTTTCAAGGAAATGCAACTCTGATTCATTTGTTATGACGTCACTGTGACGTCATAATCCTAGCAGATTACAAGATTTATTTTGTTTAAGATACAAGAATCAACGTTTTTTTTACATTAGATAGGCTCACGCTTGACTACAACTTGCCTGATGTTAAGCAACGTTGTAATCTACGATCTAGCACGCTTGCCTAGAAGAAACCGGTTTACTCTATACGTTGCTATATTACACGTATTTAGGTAAAGTTTGACATTTGTAACTCAGGGGAATTGATAGTAAAATGTTATTCTATATATCTATCAGTATTTTGTATCTTTTATTAGCCGTATAGTGTAGAAAAGGATTGGGTGGAAGAAACACAACCTTCAGTAATGAGAAATACGACCCGAGCAGGAGGAGGTAGAAAGGAAGGATGGTTTTGTGATGTTGTACTCAGCTGTCATGTTTTTTTTATGTTATTGAAGTCTTCATAGTTCTATGTGTGGTTTTTACATGTTACTAATACTAACAAGTGTCTTACATACTGCAACAGCATTCTCAGGAAAGAATATCAAAATATTATTCAGCAGGATTATCGGGAAATAGCCCTTTTTATCGTTGGAGGTCGTGAGGTCGATTATAGCTAACTTCAAATCCTTCCCCTGGGCACTGTGGGTACGAGGCCGCAAAATATCAAGTTGCCAGTCCCAAGGCGCTCTGATGACTGATTAGGAAATTGCAGATTTACACGTGTACACATACACACTTTATTTTTATGTAAAAACACAGTTTGTAGTGGTAGATTGATAAATAAAAAATCTATGCAAGACCGTCTGGGTTGTTTGCATACTCTTGTGCCAGTACATTAAAATTGTGATGTGTTAGTTAACGGCTTATTAACAAATTATTATGCTCATAATAGTAGCCTTATCTTAGCTCCCGACGAGCATATTGTTTTTTTTTGTTGTGTATTGTTGTGTTAAGTTAAATTTGGGCGTCATTGCATTAATTGAAACTGACAAACTCGAATATTTTTGTCAATTTATCCTTTAACCACCATGGAGAGAAAGAGAGGGATGAAAATCCATGTTAACCAGAGACACAAGCCAGATAAAAATGTTGTCATGTGAAAGAAAAACATCTGTCAATATTATCGTATTCGTCCTATTTATTGATGTTTCATCATGTTGTAATGTTGTTTTGTTCTCATGGCAATAGTTGAAGTTATGTTTCTGTTCTTTCTTTCTCCATTATCTCATTCAGTATCCGTATATCTACTTATGTGGTTGATGAAAAAGGATTACCGGGTAAAAGTGTAAAGGATCGCCGGCGAAAGTGATCAATTTTCGTTTGACACGAGCCGATATGATACTCTCCTAAAACCTGCTAAAACCTTACGAAGGAGGATCAGGTTGGATATCCTTTATCTACCTGACCGGTTCCGGCTTCAGCGGCGCATTTAGCCTCTTTGGTTTGTGATATTTTGTGAAGAGGAAAATAAGGATTGAAAATAAATTTTAAACGTAATTATCAAAAATTACATAAATTAAAAAATAAATAAATTTAAAAAAAAACCAGGACATTGCACACAGCGCCATCTAGCCCCACACTAAGCTAACGCTTGATAATATAATAATATGCATATCTAATATGCACTAAAAGAACGTATACAATACATATTATATTATATTATATATATATATAAATATTATATCGTTATTGTGTTTAGCCTTTTATATATCAGACTGACTATTGATTTATAATTAGAATGACCCCTGAATTGCAATCCAGTGAGCTACAAAGCAAGATTGATTTGATCTTTACTGGGTAAGCATTATTATGAGCACAATGCATCCTAGATTATAATGACTTCTTACCATCAGGCGAATTAGAGTCAAGTGGAAATTCAGTGCGCCAAAAACATCTTTATTTTGTAATCTACTTCTTTATCTTCTTTCTTTTTTTGCAATGATGAATAGAATCTAGAGTAGGTAGTAGAAATCACCTGTTTATACAAATGTAATAGACTGATAACCGTTTTATTGCTATATCCGTCATCATAATAATTATTTTATCATTTTAGTCCTTTTGTTAACCTTAATTACTATACAAAATATTAGTTCAAGCCAAAAGAGCTTTGAGTAGTATTGTAATTATTTTATGTGGGCAAATAAATAAAATAATTCAAATTTATTCAGTTAGTGAAAACTAGGTACATAACATCTTAAAGTATAATAATAACTAAAATAGTTCCACTAGTTCCTACCCTATGAGGGTTTACTAACATTTCCTAAATATCTGTTACATAACATTTGTCAAATTATTTAACTAAATTAATACATCATAAATTTTAATTATTGTTAAGTATGTACATTCATTAATTATTCTTATATTATATCATGTCAAATATATTTAAACTAAGTCGGTTAAAATGAGTCAACTTTGTAGTATGCTTTTTCTATTAAGAACTTATAAAGTAACTTTTTGAATATACCCATGTTTTCTTCCCTTTTTATACAATACAGTATAAATAAATATATATTATGTAAATTTAGTAACCATCTTCAACCACCAGAAACAGGTAAGTATCTTCGTCTAATAGCTTCCTAATCCTTCCTCCGATCTCGAAATCTGGCATAACTTAGCTAAGTTCGACACTTACAAGCGGCAGCTTTAGAACTACTTGAATGTAAGTACTTACCTGGCAGAACAGAGGTATTCTGTTCTCTCAATTCTAATTATCTTACCAACAAAGCTTCTAGTATTGCATACGCTTGGGGTACCACTTGTGTGTATAGGTGGTTTAATGTATGGAAAGGAAATTATCATCATCATCAACATTTACGTCTGCTGCTGGGCATTGGTCTCGTGCTTCTTGCGTCCACTCTATGTGAAAAGGGTAAACTATATGTTTGATTTTCCTCGAATTAAAATGGAATGTTCTGACACCCCCGCCGAATTACATTTTCGATTGTTGGCCAAATATTATATTAAAAAAATTATTGACAGTTCAGTTTTATTCCAAGGTCTAACCTTAATATCGTTACCAATATGTATAGGTATATATTATGTTACTGTAAAAGCCCGAACTATGGTAAATCCTAGGACTTACCGACACTCAGTCGTAAAAGTCCGAAATATTTTTTTATAAAGGACCGTTACCACTATTCGCTGTGTAAATCTTAAGACATTTAATTTACGGGTAAATCCTAGGATTTACTTAGTTCTGGGTTTTATGGTAACGTATACACTTAGATAGTGTAATATTTCTTTTATACTGTTAGTTTTACATAGGAAAAGAGTAAGTCAGTATTTCCCAAACTAAACCTACTGTATTTTACACTCTCGAGTTGCAATTATCTCTTCAACAAAGCTGGTATCTTGTCCAGTGATGTTTGTGAATGTAGTGTACTCCAGGGCCGGCCACTAAGTAGCGGCCACTCGCTGCGATCCGACGCTAAGCTCATTTCGTTTTATAAAACTGGCTAAATTCTTACATGGAACTGTGATTGGAGATTGGGAGATGTGGCAAATGTAACAACAAAATGACACAACTGTAAGGTTATTTTTAAATGGATCTAGTTTTTCAATACTGTAATTGTTTTTTTATTTATTATCTGCCATGCTGCGAATGCCAGCACCTTTAGTCATTGCTCACAATAACATTAAAGTGTCATGACATGAACATGGTTGAGTATTTGATTCTCAAAGACTAGCAAAACGGTGAGTGTTGCGATGACATAGAGGTGGGGGTATTTATAGTCGTATAAAGGCAGGAGAGAGACCCGCGACGGGGTTAGTCGGCCGTTGGAGCTCGAAAGAGTGTTTTCAATAGATTGTGAGCTAGGAATTTAAGTCAGATTGACGATTGTGATTTAGAGTAATAAGTAAAGATGAATTATTATGAAATAATGAAGCTGGTGTTTAATTTATCCCTGTAAAGTAAGGGTTATCTTACACAACTAATCTCACTAACCTAAATTAAAATTGTCTACGTGTGGTCTCTATATTCTGTGGTGTGGCATGGAGCCAAGAACGCTGGCTGCATTCCCATGGTGGTTTATTATTAAAATCCACTGCAAAAGGAATCAGCCAGCGTTCTTACCTCAAAGTGATGTCGTTTTATCTGATTTTTAATTTATTTACTTTTGGTGCTTTGATCAACACCAATTTGAATAATTAGTTTCAATGTCAATTTATTTTGTTGATAATTCTATTCCCAAATACCACATCCAAACTCTTTATCGTCCTCTCCTCATCTCTGTCCGTCCGCAAGCCGAATGAAATTTCAGTAATTTGCTAAAGCGAATGCAAGGTACGGGAGCGCGCGGGATTTTCTTACAATCCGCGCTTTGTTTGTATGCTGTGTCCAGCCAGCGCTGACCTCTCGGTACCAGAGTGTTCTAGGATCTGGGAAGAGCACGCACTAGTATAGACTAAAGGAGTGTGGCTCGGCAGTTCCAGTGTCTGCTTTTCACCCCGACGCATTCTGGTTCATATCCGGGCCTACACCAATGACTTGTATTTTCAAGTTGTGTGTGGTTTTGCACTCGCTTGACGGTGAAAGAAATCATCGTGAGGACCGACATGTTTGAGGATCACAACATCCGAGGACATGTGTCTTCCGTGGAAGGACCTGGGCGCCCACCACGATGTATCTGTCCAAGAGGTCTCCCCTAACGAATTAATTCTGCGGAGGAGTCACGTCGCTCAGTCATGAGGAAATACGTCTCAACAGATGTTTGTATTATAGTCGATTCTTTAGAAGAATTACTAAAATTGACAATAACGATCCGACCAATGACAATAAAAAATGCAGAGATATTTTTAGAAGTGGTGATATTTTACAGGCAGATATAATGTAACGTTATAGACCGCAAAGTTGCAGTAAGTAGTATCTGGTTTGTAAATTCTGTATTATGTGGTTATAGTCAAGTGTAAGCTTAGCTTGGACACTAGTTTGTTAAACCGCCAATTATAACGTACATATCTTAGTTAGTTTCTTGATTGTGAGTGAAACACACAAAGAGCATTGACGAGGTGGTTTTAAAATTCAATTCTCAGGGTATCATTGCAGTAGAAATTAGCCAAATTGGTAAGTTTCATCAGGTATCTTGCTCGTTTTATCAATAGGTATCACTGAAAGAGTCTGTTACTTCTTTTAATATTTTTTTATCTACTAAAGTTTTGCGTTGAATCGACTGTAGTACGTAAATCGAGCGGCGATTTTTACAGGTCTTTCTAAGTGGTCGAGAAACTCGCAAATATGCAGTAGCTGAGCGGCTTATTATAACAATAGTAAGAGTCATAATAGTTTGTGTTTGCGCTCGCTCACTTTCCACGGATTAGAGAGAGTGAGAGAGAGACTGGATTTCGTGTTGAGCTGTTTTCCGTTTTGATTATTAGGTGCCTTTTGTAAACCGCTGAGACGGTTGACGCGTTTAATTGTCTTATCGTGGTATTTGTTTGGCTTATAAAGTCTTTTGTATGTTGATTGTACCGTTATTTAATTGTTATATCAGGTTCTGTGCAGTTTCTTATCAGAGTAATGGTTCGTATGCATCTCATTGATTTGATGAGTTTTTATAATCTTGGAAGATATCATTTTAAAGAAGTACAAAATTGTCGGATTAACTCATAGCATTAAATCATAACATATTTTTCATATATTTATATTTTTCATTTCAAATTGACATAATGTAATGTATTCTACCTTTGACATTCACAACATGTACCTATATATATTATCATCAATTTACTGTAAACTTGTACACCGTTTCCCTCTAATCCTGACACAGGCAGTTAATCATTTAATCTCAATCCAAATTGTCAATTTGCCGCAGTTTCAATATATGCACAGTTATAATCTTGTCTGTTCATCTGACGTAAATTATAATCTCTATAATTAACCTGTGTTTCACCGCCGAACAATGATATTTATTATATTCCATAGACACCTCACTAGAGAAACATAATTCAGTGTATATGTGACTTCCGATAAAAATACTGGAGTTTTATGTTAATTTTCTATTAGAGTTACAAAAAAGTTATAATTTCAGAATAACACGACTGTACTAAGCCATAATTGCGTACGTATAAAAAAAATGATTACCTCAGACGAGTTAATGTTTTATTTCCACTTTGTTTGATCGTTTGAAGCGATAACGATATAAAACACACGTTGATTCAGAAGTAACTTAATTTGTTTCTTTTAAATAATACATCTACATGCTTAATAATCCATCGCCATAGACACGGTATAGATCTGGCCGCTGATTGGTTCACACGTGGCATAAGAAAGACAGATCAGTTACGATGCGAAGTAATTAGGAGTACTTATGTTATATTGTCTGAGCCGTCGACTATTATAGGGTGGTTGGGGGAAACAGGACCAATTTGGACAAATTTGGCTACGTAAGTTGTAGATTTAAATTATTACTATCCTATTTTCAATTTCAATACAAAATGGATAGGCCATAGCAGGCCTGGTAATTATTTCTTCGTTTTTTTTTCTAAACTAGCTCTTTGATAAATTTCATCGTTATTAGCCTAGCAGATTTTTCTTCTGATTATATGTTTATGTAAGTGAGCTAGTGAGTTTATTTTACATAAAAGACTCGTGTTTACCATTGAAATTAATTTACTTATTTAAAAAAAAACTCATAAAAAAAATATACTCGTTTTTTTTTACGTGGGATAGGTTTACTTTTGACTACAGCCTGCCTGATGGTAAGCATTGCTGCAGCCTAGGATGTAACACGCTTACCTAGAAGATACCTATTAACTCTAGATTTGAAGACCCCTGGATTATAGTTCGCAGGAAACACGGCTTCTGGTAAATTTGCTGGTCGCTCGCGGTTGTAACCCATGTTACTTTCGGAAACTTTGCCATCATACTATAAATCAATAACTACAAATGACAAATCATGATTACATTCCCAGTAGGTTATGGAAGTAATTCAACTAGTCAGAAACAAAGGCCGCCTATTCACTGCGACTTCCAACTTGTGAACCAGTTTGCGTCCGATTATTTCCGATTGCAAGTCAATCGCGCGGATGATTACGGTAAGCAGTTATCCGAAACTTTCGCACTCTACGCCGGTTAGTCGGGAATAGATTCTGTTATTAATAAATAGTATATCCTCCTACAATCATATTTCTTATTATAGAGACTTCTGATTTCCCGCAGAATTAATTAATTTCGGAAGTTTTCTTCAGCAAATACGTTGTGGTGGGCGCCAAGGGTGTCCCATCATGGCTCCAAATTTTGTGGATCTCAAATTTGTCGGCTTCTTCACTATATTTTCCTTCATCGCTAAGCGAGTGAGTAATCCACACATTAGTCGAAAACAGACCATGATGTTAATAGATTTTTTGAATAACACAGTACACATCACTGGAAGAGATCACTCTAAGTGATAAGGCCGCCCTCTGTCCCAATACTATGGTTTACATATTTTATTCATACTTGTGTTCTTTTGCTATTGGTGTACAATAAAGAATTCTTGATTGATTGATTGATCACATTACAGTAATCATCTTGTTATTTCGCATACCTACTTAAAATTTCATAAAACCAATTTCAAAACACTTTACCTACTTTTTGACAAAACAGCTCAACATAAGCAATTTAAGAAAAACATATTTTGAGATTTTTTTACTACTAAGATATGGTACATATAAAAATATCCGAAAATATGCTTTATTCATGATATTTTGAATTCTGGTTGCGCATAGAATAATTATCTCCTTTTCCACGTGATTGCGATATACGAATATGGCTTGGTAATCTACGTCAGCCCGTCAGAGCATCATCGGTTATGAACAAACCTGCTGAGCAGGCTTGATTAGCAATATTGTGCGTCATTGGTCAGCATAGAGCAGCGACCCACGGAAGCGCCCATAATGGAATGCCACTTTCCGGTCACCCATCCAAGGACTGACCGCGTCAACCTTTGCTTAAAATTAACTTTTCCACGTGATTGCGATATACGAATATGGCTTGGTAATCTACGTCAGCCCGTCAGAGCATCATCGTTTATGAACAAACCTGCTGAGCAGGCTCGATTAGAAATATTGTGCGTCATTGGTCAGCATAGAGCAGCGACCCACGGAAGCGCCCATAATGGAATGCCACTTTCCGGTCACCCATCCAAGGACTGACCGCGTCAACCTTTGCTTAACATTAACTTTTCCACGTGATTGCGATATACGAATATGGCTAGGTAATCTACGTCAGCCCGTCAGAGCATCATCGGTTATGAACAAACCTGCTGAGCAGGCTTGATTAGCCATATTGTGCGTCATTGGTCAGCATAGAGCAGCGGTTAACTGGCTACTGAGATAAGTTTGTTATAATAACAGTAAATAGTATTTGTTGGTTGTTTGCTAGCGCAATTATGATTAGTCTCAAATAAAAGTGGTCTATATGCCACTTTATGGAACGATCCGTCAAAGAACATAAACAAACAAACCATAGCGAGCAATACGCTTTGATTTATTGTATTTGTAGTATTTAAAATCATTTGATTTATTTATTACCTTAAGCTCAGGAATTTGATTCGAAAATATCTTATCTATCTATGTACATTTTTTTTTTAAATAACGATATATAATAAAAAAAAAATCCACGAAAACTCATAGCAACCGGGGTGTGAGTTCATAGTATAAAATTATAAAAAAATGTGAGATGACCTCCACAAAACATTACTTTTATGGAAACTTAACTCCAAGTGGGACCACGAAGGTAGATTCCCTACTATTACAAAATTCACGAATTTATTCCTGCCCTATAATTGACCAAATCCCCTTACTGCTACTTACCTACACTCGTCCAAAACGAAGCAACAAAATAAAAGATTAACTCCCACCTCCTCATTTTTTGTTCCCAATAAAAAGTTGCGACCGCCGATAGTGGGGCATCCACAACTTTCTAACGTATAACGAGCCAAGTTTACCACAAAGAAAACTTTGGGTGAACTTAGAACTTAGGGGGCTGGATGTGGCAATAGTATATAAGTACCTATATAGTATATAGTGATAAGGCCGCCCTCTGTCCCAAGCTTATGTTTTTATTTTCGTTAAACTTGTGTTTTTATGTAATTGGTGTATAATCAAGTATTTTTATTTGATTTGATATATCTGTCTCTAAAATAATAATTTTTCGGTAAGAAAAATTAAGCATTAACTGTGTGCACCATTATGTTTCACAAAGTTTTTCAATTTCATTGTTTTAGTAGGTCAATTGACTCTTTTCATTTTAGCCAACGATGCACTGTATGGTTATTTTCATTGTTTTTCCTGTCTAATAACCAGACTAAGAGCAAACCACACTTTTCTGCAAAATCATCATAGATTCTCAGAGTCATAGACCATGGTTAATACTTCAATTGTGCCCTGGACAATGGTGCCCTGAATTGTGCGGACTGCAAGCGGACATTTACTGCTAAAATTTTTATACAACAGTTTTTATAGCCATATATTATTAAACACAAATCAGACGGGAATATTGAAAACCTTCTTTTATCAATGGAAACATATTATTGATATCTTATCCAGTTACATATGATGGTGAATGTAAGTTTTGTATCGGAACGAAACTGTCAGCGGCAGGTATGGCAAGACTTGTAAAACTTGTGTTAGTGTTGCCAGTTTCTTTTTTGTTAAAAAACACCCGTGCATTTGTTATTAGGTTGGAGTTTGAGGCGTTAGATTGTTTACATACATTATAAAATCAGTTTTTTAACTCCTAGCATCGTATTTTTTATTTGATAAGCAGTATTCTATACGTCATACGAGATATAATAGGACACTGGCGACGTAAAAATTGAATTGTATCATTTACGATGAAGTAAAAATGCTATCACAACTAATATAATACGAGAGAAATTGAGAGGACTACAGCGAGTAGATAAGATGAATATACCGTAGACGGTTTACAAGAGCTACGCAGACGCTACGCGCGTAGCAGTGACGTAGCAGACACTGGAATATGTAGTATATTATGTTATCGATAAAGAATGATGAATAGGAACCTATATGATTCTTAGAACTAATATACAAGATTTTTGTAAGTGCTTTGCTATTTTTGTAGTAAGAAGTAATATATTTTGTTTCTTTTCTTGTTTTTCTTTGATTATTAAAGAGTTTCATAAAAAAATATACAAGAATATATATTTATTATGGAAGTTATAAAAAAAGCATTTGTTTATCATAAATAGAAATAAACCTTTTGTTTTTTTGGTGAGAATTTTATGGAAGAAACTTTTATATCTTAAAAAGAAAAGTTAATCCAAAATTAATCGCTTCTTCATAAAAGTTTCTGGTCACCCATCAATAACCTGGAGTGCATAATTATATTTTCATCCCCATTACATTTTACGTTTAATCAACAAGCCAATTATGAATTTTATCTACTAACAAACACAGTGCTATGTACATAAAGACAGACATATCAATTATCTCGGACATTTGGCTAAATTATTGCCCATTAGGCCACTAATTAGAGGCACAGATTATATTACTGCCTACAGGATGTATGTATTTATAGTTATTGAGATGTATACTCATTGAGATGGAGTAAGGCGTGTTAAAGCACGTAGTAATTATTATTAATTTTCTTGCTAAGGTTGCCTGGAAGAGATCACTCAAGGTGATAAGGCCGCCCACTTGTGCATTCATTTATAGTTTAAGTTCATTTCATATGGTATGTGTAATTTATTTTTGGTGTGCAATAAAGTTATATTGTATTGTATTGTATTGTATTGTAATTATGATTGATGATTAATATATGTAGAAAATAACGTTTTATGGATATGATAGAAAAAGTTGGCTTTTGTAATTTGTATTGCTTAAACAAATTCTATATTCTTATTTAACGACTGCATGTTTCACTTAGATAGCTCATAGAGATTAATTTGACGTTTTATGTAAGTTACTCTTTTACATATTTTTTATTTTCTGTACGTATGGGTGACCCATCCATTAGAATCAATCTTATATCTATCTATCTTATTTATCTTATCTTAGGAATTTGTTCTGGATCAAAACCAGCTTTAAATGTATACTTAGCTTATTTGGGAACACATTCTGTTTTGTGTACCATTATAAATAAATAAATAAAATATTGAACACAGCAATACTAACCAAACTTTGGAAATCACTAATGAATACATTATTCAAATTCCTCACAAACCGCTTCCACCAATATTTTACACTTTTTTATTATTACTCTTTTACTACTACTACTCCTATGGTGCAGTGACCCGCAGTGGGTCTTGGCCTCCAGCTCATGTGATTGGTATCGGTCTTGGGAAGCCACTTGCCAACTTTACTACTTTCTCTTGATTGCTCTTTTGAATTTCTAAAATAATTAACAGCAATTAAAATTAGCTGAGGAAACTCAATAAATCACGCAACATTATCAAGAGAATAAAAGACCACCATCCAACCTTAAGAAACACCATTTAAATACAATCGAAAGAACCCCTATTACCTTCTAATGGCGGACCTCGCTATAAATCACCAAAAATCTTCTCCAGAACAAAATGATTGTTCCCCGTCTAGTGTGTTATCAATTTGGCAGTAATGCCCCAATTTGGATTCAGTTGGGACCTCTCAGATAATAAAATTCATCATGAAACGTTTCCCGTTAGGGCAAAAATTAATATTCCCATGATGTAACTAAAAGCAGTCTTTCGAATGGACGGAAGATGTGGGAATAGAGCGTTTTATTTTCAAGAATAAAAATAAATGACACATATTGAGACACAAAACAAGATCTTCTTCTCATCGAATGAGGGTGGCCAACTCTGGTGTAGAGAGTTTATCAAGCTGCCGTATTGGCCTCTTACATGGCTAAACAAAACAAGACAAGATTATAATTGTATAATAATAGATATACACAGGTACAAGATTCGTGTCACAACCCGGTCCCAATTCAGCATGTGCTGGGTGGAAGCATCCGGAGTTGGGTTAAGCATTAATTATTTGAGTCGTACAGCGTATGAAATATTTACTTAATTATTATTTATACAATATTTTGCTGCGCATATAAAATGATCATTGAAATAACAAAAACGACAGACTAATTTTGTTTTGCTATCAAGGAGGAAACGTGAGCTTTCTTTTTTGCCGCTAGAATATTGTTTACGAACTAACCTTTTTTGTAACTTGCACCAACCTCTCAGAACGACTTCGATGAAATACTGCAAATTAAAATTGTTTAATGAATCAACTTTATTGCCTCCAAAGATTTGTTTTCGGTTAATTACATAAGACGCCTTACCGAAGGCGACTTCCAATTTTAGCGCAGACTTGGCTATTTTAGTATTAATTTATTTAGTCAGTAAGTACTTAAGTTTATTTTTTTCAATGAGAGTCCTCAAATCACCCGAAGGGTCTTTGGTATGGTTTGATTGCTGTAGTGTGAGGATTAAAAGCTGAAACATACGATTCTATGAGTTTTCCGACCAAGGTAATGGTCCAGATTTATAAACAATTTACATACCTATATACTAAAGTTAAGAGAAACTTTTTCGTGGGCTATCAACCCACTTTGACAAAGAAGTAATGTTACATGTTTCATATAATATTATTTTTTTGGAATAATCACCGATTGATCAGTTTTCTAACAAAGAAAGATGTACAGAATAATCTTGACGTACCTACTTCAACTTTTGTCGTTTCCCTAAATTGTTACTTAAACTTAAATTTCAGTATTCCACAATATAAAATGGCCGAGAAAGGTATCGCTTCTCAATTTACACATATAATAAAACCTTCAGCTCCGTTGAATTTCAAATATTCACATCCACTTTACGAGCAAAGAAAGTATGTTGAAATTAAAATAAAATTGAATTTTCTTCCATAAAGCTAGTAAATTGTTAGAGCTGCAGTAAAACTAGCTTATCCGAGCAAACCCGGGCACGCACGTGAGCACATAAATTGTATCTTGCATGATTTAACTAGTGTTAGCACCTCGGCCGCCATTTTTGTTTTATAATCGCCATTAAGGTACAGTCGCGTAGACAGTTATGATATTCAAAACTCACATATCGTAATTTCCTATGAATCTTGCGCTTGGTAGTATTTTGTTGGTTAATCATACACTTTATCCAGTTTGTTAACAAATATTGAGATCAATTGTTACAGATAGAAACATTATCTTTGATACGACCGGTACATATATAGGTAGAAGTGAGCACAAATGTTAGGATTTCTGATTCCCAATAATTTTATAAAGATTTTTTTAGAATACGGACAGTATGTATAGGTATACATACATTGTGTATGTTTATTACTTTTAATATATTATTTTTAATTGGTTTATAAGGGTGTAACTTAAGTTTTTGAAAATAAAGTAATTTTGTATTTGTATGTAATTGTATTGTACTTCTTTACACGCAGTAGCTTTTACACAATTATGTAATTTCATTCATTGACAACGTGAAATTTGGCATGGAGGTAGACGGTAACATTGGTAAATTTTTGAACATTGCAAGTACAATATTTTTATTGCATAACTAGCTGTCCCGGCAGACTTCGTACTGCGACCTAAACTTTTGTATAATTTTTTTTTCCCTTTTAAACCTTCCCTAGATCTCCACGAACATTTCAAGACTAAGATAAGATAAATCCGTTCAGCCGTTCTCGAGTTTTAATCAGACTAACGAACAACAAAACAAGACTGGCCTGTTAGCTTAGTTGGTAGTGGCTCTGCCTTCTAATCTAGGGGTTGCGGGTTCGATTCCCGCCTGACACAAGTATTTATGCATTTTAAAAATGTATAATTTCTTGTGTTGAGTCTGGTTGTTTGTATGTATAATAAGTATGTATTTACAAAAGAAAAGTATATAAGTATTATATCCATTATCTAGTACCCACGACACAAGCGTTTGCTTAGTGTTGGGCTAGGTGGCGCTGTGTGCAATGTCCCGAAATATTTATTATTTATTAAAAAAAAAAAGCAATTAATTTTTATTTATAATTTTTTTTTCCCTTTTAAATTTTCCCTAGATCGCCACGAACATTTCAAGACTAAGATAAGATAAATCCGTTCAGCCGTTCTCGAGTTTTAATCAGACTAACGAACAACAATTCATTTTTATTTATAAAGAAGATTGTAAGAACAAATCCTTACAAAATCTAAGCATTTTTGAAACCATCTGTACATTCATACATGCATACATCTCGAGGTTCCGCAATACATTACCAAGTATAATACCACCATAACTAACTGTCCGATCCACTGTCTACCCTCAAATCTGAATAAAATTCGCTGCGGTATCACTACGAATTAATTTAGAACTAAAACTTTTTACAATTTTACAAGTTGTACAGCACAAGTGCTGCCACTATTAGACTGAATTTTTAAGAGCTCTTTGATTTAACTTCATGGGTGTAATAATGGTGTTTTCGATGGTTTTAAGTAAGTTATTGGTGTTTACTTGAAGTGCTAGTTCAATATTTATTCAGATTTCTGAGAGAACTTTGTCTAGCGTTTATGAGTCAGAATAGTGGAATTTTCTCACAAATATTTTATTTTAAGTAAGTACATATTCAAGACAAGTAAATTTAAACGAATGTTTTGATAATTAGTTAAACGAAAGTTTTCATCCAAAACGTGTTAACGCTAGCTTAATGCGATAGTTTTTGATAGTCGAAATGATTTTTTGACAATTATGCTAAAGATAATTATACTTTTCTGAAAACCTTATAACTATTATCAGCTTGTTACATCATCATCCCTTTTACCCCCATAATATTTTTTTCTAAAATGTCGTCATCATTATCAGCTTATTATACTATCATCCTATTTACATATTTTAATAATCTATACTAATATTATAAGGCTGAAGAGTTTGTTTGTTTGAACGCGCTAATCTCAGAAACTACTGGTGCGAATTGAAAAATTCTTTTTGTGTTGGATAGACCATTTATCGAAGAAGGCTAGGCTATATAACATCACGCTGCAACTAATAGGAGCGAAGAAACAATACAAAATGTAAAAAAATGGGGAAAATTATTTATCTTTGAGGGCTTTCGTTACGTGTGCTGCGAAAACGGTTCAAGATACCAAAAAATATGTATGAAAGAATTAGTCCTCTTGAGATGATCTAACAAAATGTTTGTAACAGTATGCCTATCTTTTAAGATTAACTCACTAGAACCGTTTTTATGGAAATAACTATTCTATGCGGACGAAGTCGCTGGCACAGCTAGTAATTCAATAATAAACCTACCTTTTATGACATAACGAAGGTCAAACAACTCATCAATTTCATCTCAATTCCATCTGTCATTAATAATTCAGCACACCATTTAGTCTGTAAATATTTAACAACTCGATTATTTATCCATTACATATTCTATCTGAGAGCCAAAATGTACAAAGTAACACTTATCCAGCCCCGTGGTTAAGGCCAGACCAAATCTTCTATCCTAATTTGGTAGCAAAGAGAATTCGGAATTAAATCAGGGAAAGAAAGGGGCGAGTATTTAAGGACAGTTAATTTATAGAAAGGGTAAAGCTTTAACCAAATCTATTTAGGATTTGGTGCAGGTGGGACCCGACAGGACATGGGAGATTGAAGTATTGCCGACTGGTTTGTGTTTGTAAGGTTTTCTGTGGAAAATTGTTTAGAGAGTGGTTTAGAGAGTTGTTTTGAGAGTATCGTTATTATAATGTTAGTTTAGCCTTAAAATTATGTTCTTTGTAAATTTTTCGTTTGACAGGCAAGATAAGTATTTTGTCTTTATTTTTATTGCGATAAATTAGGTCAAATATTATGTTAGATAGATAAACAATTAATTGATAAAACAAAATAAAAAAAAATATATATAGTGAACAATTTAGAAAACAAGTGCCACAAGCGGCAGCCTTATCGCTGTAAGAGATATTACAATTAGCACTTTTATATAGGTTATTTAAATACATTAATTATACGTAGTAACCATTTTAGTGAATATGTACATTTGTTACTAAAATTAAGTAAATAAAGAGTTATCTACTATAATCCAGCTCTTATTTACGAGATATATGATAAAACGAACGAAATGATCGAAAATCAATTAAATCCAAACAGCATTTGGAGCAAATCGAATAAATCACATTGTAGAGTCAGCAGAAGCGGCGCTTAATAATTTAAAAACGAAGATCCATGGACTTAATGTTATAGATTAGAATGAATTTACTAGTTTTAATTTTATTTTGATGAGTTCTGTAAGTCATTTTAGTTCACACTAAGTTTGTAATCAAGTAGTCAGTTAAAATTTCGTTAATTTGCGCTTGAACAACGTTGTAATAGATTAGGGGCAAGAGTTGTTTTGTTAATTATCCATGCAGCGCCATTTTGAATTATCAAATAAGTAGGAAGTAGGAATTCTATCAAGCACTGAACTATGAAAAAATCAATCTGTTTTTAATATCATTTACCATGGTGGCCAAGAAGATAAGGTAGGTTCTTTGATATGACTGCTCAAACAGTTCAAAATAGTTTCATTATACAAGCAAACGTATCATTTTAGTTAAATTTTACTTTAATAGTTATAAACCAAACACTTGTCAAATTTTCTCTATTAATCCAAACTTCACTCCAAGAAAAGTGCAGAAAAATCTTCTAACTCTGCGACAGGTCCTTAGATTGCGGACGAGGTAGCGTCAGCAAATATATACGTCTTACTATCGGCTACTCACCGCGGTGGATTTGTCAGACTGCAGCCGTGCAACCGAGGTAGGGATGGCAGAAAAATCAGTGTGGGAGAAATATGTGTGATATATATATTTCTGAAAAAGTAATACCAACGAAGATGTAGTTTAGGTATAAAACTTTGAAAAATTATTCATGTATAAAAATCTGTAGATAAAAATAATGTCAGAAAAGTTATTAAGCTCATTTCTTGTAAACTAAAAATTAAACTTATATTTTTTTTATTGCAAATAAAATAACATTTGACCAATCTACATTTCTATGTACTGTATTTTGCCGGCTGTTCAATTACGCATTATGTAACACGTTACCTGAACCTTTAGGTTAAAGTTTTATTATCTAACTTTTGAGGCCATATTATGTTATATGTAAGTATGTATGTAAAACAACACCTTTTTGTTTTACATACCTACGAGCTGAAAAACAGTCCCAGCGGAACAACACTACATGTCTCTCCTGTTCTCATCATTTGAAACGATGATGTTAATTAAGCTTTTATCTGTCAAAATATAACTAAAAGTGTCCTAAACTCCTTCTGCCATCGCTACGCGTGCTTACGGGAGCTCGGCTCCCTTTCGGCCAGGAAATTGAGTGAATGTTTTCCAATCTAATCGCATCTGCACTGATACCCGGACAGTCTGTGTTTTTCAAACACTTTAGCGCCGAGACGGCAGCCAGGTCAAATTGCTACCGATGTAGGAGGCAGGGGCGGGCTTGGTCGTAGTGCAAGGGGAGAGGTGTTCTTGAAGAGTAACAAGTTTCTTAAGTAAGGGCAGACTTGGCTAAAGAAATGCACATGAATGTTTTATATACAAAATACAAGTAGTAAACCTAGACGGATCATAAAGTAACGATTCACTTTATGCACTTCCGGCTATGCAAAAGCTGGTCAGCAAAAATATTAGATCAAATCAAGATAAGTATTTTTTTATGGATTTTAGTCAATCGACCGATCAACATGTAGAAGCTTGAGATGTTCAATAACCTCTGCTCACATTAGACGATTTGAAGCGATGTTAGGGCACATAAAGATGGCTGAAATATTGCTAGTCTTCAAGGAAGTTGTGATTAACGGCAAGATAAATCCTGCAACCTCTTAATTAACCTCTAAATGTAAGTATGCACATATGCCGAGATATAGGTGCCAGTCTCAAGCCCTAGGAGCATTTTGCACCCGCGATCTGGTCTAGATCCATCCCTATACTTAGAGTAGACTATTTGCCACCGACGACTCGGATTGCTATTGAAGTGTTTCAGCTTTTTGTGGAGAATAAATAGCTGAGCTCAAGTAATGTTTGTACAATCGTGTTTGTATTACCTACGTGTGATAAGATACAGATCTAGACGGACATATTGAAAGGTAAGTATTTTTAATAAGTTTAGTTAAGTAAAGATTACTTGTTTAATTTTTACACATATTTTTAAGTTTTGTTTGAAGTTGTATTGTTTGATGATAAGATGGTTATAAGTACGCTGTGTCTAAATTTATAACTTTTTTAGCACACTAATTATAATATAGTTGAATCATAATGACGTTTTTTGTTACTGTCCTTCGATAATAATGAAGAAGATAATTTGCATAATAAACACGATGGATTTGCATTATTGTGAATAGCTATCATATTTTTGCCAGGCACTAAGTACTTCTTACTTATGAATTTATGTAGGTACTAAATTACCGAATAATTATCAGTTTTTTTCCTAATATAAGGTATTCAAATAATATACAGCGTCATATTTTTTTTTACGCGGGATAGGTTTTCGTTACACTACAGCCTGTCTAATGCCTGCATTGCTGCAGCCTAGGGTTTACACGCTTAAATAGAAGATACCAAATTAGTAATAAATTAAAAAAAAACAACCTTTTAAGGGCGGCATTGATACATAATCATAACTTTGTTCCATCTACGACTCTAGTTAACTCAGGACCGACAAAATTATCAGTACCTATATTACTCATGTACATGATAAGTTACTTGTAATTTACTAATTTAAGGCAACCTTATTATATATATAGACAAAGAAATTATTTTAAAATACCTACGTATTTTGAAATAGCGGCCATTTTCACCAGCTAAAGCTAGCGTGCTAGAAATAAACGAATGGAATAAACTGTTGAAGAAAAAAGAAGCAAAACATGTCCAGAGTACTCTTTGGCCGTAAATAAATAATCAGGTCCATAATTCACACGTAGCTCCACTAATTTGTCCACTAAATTATGCACCACTAGTGGGCAAGTGGTGCAGGAGCAAACCAGATCTAGTAGACGTCTCAATAACAACCTACGATTTTTATAACCTATTTAATAGGAATCCGTGATTTGTATTTGTAACGTGCCTTGTAAAAGCCTGTTGCATTTCTTGAGACTCATAATTCATCACATAATATTTTTTTAATTTTTGAGATCGTTTCCAGGCTGGTATTGTTGAAACGACTAGTTATGTCTGTCAACCTAACTATTTATAGAAAGTGGCTCTATGTTTAGAATGTTTTCTGTTTCTCTAGAACTATTAATTTATCGGCCCTGCACACAAGAGTTAATCAGTTTTTTTCTTGGTAAGCGTATTACATCATACACAGCATGCTTAAAAATCAGGCGAGTGTAGTCAATCGTAAACCTGTAGAGAACAAAAAAATTTATGAGTCTATAGAAATTTAGTCTATCACTCTGGCAGTGGGCAGGGTTGTCGCGTGAAATCCTTCTACAGCAGGTTAAATATCATTAAACATCGCCACGCACGCATCGCCTCACATGTGACATTAGAATGAAAATACTAGATATATTAATCATTATGTCTTCTTAAAAAAACAGTATATACTTATCAGGTGGCAAAGTAAAAACATGTTAGCCAAAATAGAAATAGAAGTTACTTTATTAAGATACACACAATTGTAAGCGCAAATTACTGCTTTAGTATTGACGGATTTTATTGTACTTGACTGTAGTGAAACTGTACACTTGGATATTTTTACATAAAGGGTCGTCGTTAATGATCCTCCAAACGAATTAATTCCTTTTTTGGACATCGTCAGAATATTTAAAAAAAAAACAGAAATTAGCTGTTTTCGAGTCTTGCTTATATATTCTGTGCTTATAGTTTAAAGTTCGTTTCACGATTCTTGGATCTATATTATTAAGTATTTTTCATGGAAATGATGCAACAATCAAGATAAAAAAATATAAATTCTACCATTTAATAAACCGGTTGAAACGATCAGTTCCTGGGAAATGAATCCGATAATGATGTCCTAAATATTTACTTCCTGTTATATTTGTTTTAATAAAGCTATTCCGTTTTTCCCTGGCTTAAGTACCAGATAATTTGTACAATTATGATATGGTTATACGCCATGTGATAGTAGGTGTAATTTTAAATAGCAAAGTACATTAAATACTTATTATGTTGCATATTATATTTTCTATATATACTTTACCAGAAATTAAAAAAAAAACATTAAGTATAAGCAATTATCTTTTTACATAGTTAAGTTGTCAAAATTATCATTGCATGTCTATCGACAATGTTTTCCCCTGAATAATGATTTGTTTGCAATCAGATAGGAGTAGAAAATAAACTCGTTCACAAGTTAGGTATACGATGCATGCTTGCTGTGTTGCCAACCAATTTATGTGTTTGTTTTTTAAAAGTGGGCTAGAGATGGCTGTAGAGTTCGCGGAAAGGTCAGTCTTACAATTTCATTATTAATCAGTCTTGAAATTGTGTCACGTAAGTACAGCTTTGTGTTAGATTACAGTCCACTTGATGTTGTCTTCGAGTTTCTTACTTTGGATCTGCGCTCGTAGCTTGGTTAGCCACGATACAATGAGACATTAATATTACTGGATGCCCCACGGATATCGTCTTCTGTGGATGAAATTCGGCAAATTATGTTACTGATAACAATGACTGCCACTGCACATAAGGTGAAAAACGTTTACCCATTTGCATAATGCACTTGTAAGTATCAGAAGTAATCGCACGTCATTACCAAAGCTAAGCAACTGTCAACTAATAAACCTTTTCTAACCAAAAAGTGGTATTCAGTTTGAGCGCTACTTTGGATCGAATGACACGTAAAACTATTAATTCCAGCGGTTTATCATAGTACAGCTACTAAACCATATTATAAACCACTAGGACGGATCGAATAATCTAAACACCTAAACTAGATACTATCATTTAAGTTAGTAAGTAAGTTAGTATGAGAGTGACCAACGTAGTGTCACGAGTTGGTCACTTTCATTTAAAATGGATACTAACCGGACCAAGACTCAAGACTACCAAGGCCCAAGAAAGCCCACCCCCTCCCTATTCCGCAGGGCCGAGTCAACATGCATTTATAATTCAATGCTGCAGCCGTCGTTTGCCTTTGTCCCGTACTTACTTGTGTAATCAAGCCAGTTTTCACTCATTAACTCGCTGAATGCATTAACCACATTAAAATACGAGCGCACACAGTTTGTTTAATTTTTACGATGTTGTTATACTTTTGGTTATCTAGTATGTTGATCTGTGAGGGATGATATATGAGATATAGTAAAATGTATCATAAAATTATATAACATTTTATTTTTTTTCTTTTCATAAATAGACACACATCGAGTGAAAACCCATTCTTTGTAAAAAAAACACAACACACACACACACAGTTTTAGTAAAAAATCGCACAATGCTACTAATTGTAAACTAATAGATAGACATAGACATAGTAAATGACTTCATATTTGTCGATAAAATATTTTTTCTTATTATAATGACTGGTTTCAAGAGTTTTGAACCTTGCCCAGCAATCGCGGAATACTAGAAGGTCCGAAAAAGTTAAGAAACTCAGTTTCACTCGACTTTTTTAACCACTACGTGTCGTTCCATATTTCAGTTACAGCATATTTTTCCCTCAACATAAGTTTGCTTTTCTAAACCGGTCCGAAATCACCGAATTTCGGCGCGCGACACAATTTATTTCTCCAGTAATTTATTCGTATTTATCACCTACCATTTATCCATACCTACTCGTGTTTCGGAAAACATTCCGCCATATCGTTTTCCAATACTAAATCACAGTCAACAATTTAACCAAACTGTGCATTCCGGCGCTCGAGAGCGAGGAAAAAAACCGGCCGCCCTCGTCAACCGCCCGCCCAAATGAGTAATGTCGGTACGTGGTCAGCATTCGACAGCGGGGGCGGACCCAGGGCCCCGGCTGGACACTAGGCACTATAGACACTAAGGCTGTTTCTTCTGGGGTTGGTGGCATTTGTGGTATAATAGATAGATTATAAACAGATTTAGTTCAATTGATATCAATAAAACTTTCGACAGAAAGTTTTATTTCATTTTTCTTCTTCTTCTTATGAGAGTGGCCATTACTGGTGTCGAAAGTTTATCAAGCCGCTCTAAGGGCTTCTGATATGTCTATACCTACAGTTTCAATTAAAAAAGCATAACTTTGATTTAGTTAACTTGTTATATACTATTGTGTATGAAGAGGTACAGCACATTGAGAAATATTCATACCACTCACATAAAAATTTCACCCTTTCTAGTAAGTTAGTGTAAGAGTGGTCTTCTCTGATGACAAGAGTTTCTATTTTGTTCCAGCAGCTATACTAAGCTAAAAGTAGTTATTGGTGTGTACTATTTTGAAAGTTGACGTTGCTATATGCATTTTTACTATCAGCCTTACTCCATCCCCGTCCAACAGTGATATTTCACTGCTATATGCCGTAGTATTTAATAAATTTTTATGCTCGGGGTGGTTTCCAGCGGTTTTTATTGGCGGGGCGGCGGCGGCATCTTAATACATGGCGCGATCAAATTTAAAGTGCTAAATGGTTAGGGACATAACTTTGCGCCCGTTTTGGCCATAGCGTGTGCAAATGTTGTCGTATTTTTGAACGCATTTCGGTTTCATGTCCTTGCTTGGTTTGAAATTTTACGTATAGTAGTCGCAGACTGTAAAATGGCTTAAATGGCTTGTAAATTAAATAGATTACATTACAAATTAAACTTTCCTGAGACCAGTTCAGTTTTTTAGATATGATGGAAAGACAAACATACAACTCATAAACAAAGTTTCACTTGCATATATTATAATAATATTAGTGCAATAAAGTTAAGCGCGCTTACAATCAGTGTCTTAGATTACCGAAAACCAGTAAGAATGTACAATTTACTTCATACAAGAAGAGACATACAAAATAAACGTCTCATTTATATTCGTATAACACGATTACATCCATTATAAATACTCCAAAACATATTTGCAAGTTTCCGCCAAAGAGAAATGCAATTCCGTGCATAAAAGCAGACTTCACTATGCAAAGATGTGACAAGTGAGAGCGTATGCCAAAACTTCACTACAGACACAGAATATTATAATACCACTTATAATAGTATACTAGTACAGGTAAGTTCACATGAGTGTTGTATGTATACGCACGCACACATCGATGGTGAATTTCAAACTTCCACAGCGTCAGTAAACCTTTGGCGCAAAGATTGGGAACGGGTTGGTGCAGAAGGTTGATCCTGTTTATTAGCGCATACTTTAAAGTAGAAATAATAATAATATAGTAAAAATTAAAACAAAAGTAACGAATACATCCTATATCCTCTTTGATTCAGATTCAGATTCAGATTCAGATATTTATTCATAACAAACAGCAGTTACATGTCAATACTTAAAATCTAAAATAAATAAATCAAATATCATGTCATAATCAAAGCTTTAAAGAAAAATCAATGTGCTACATATTTCATACATTAATCAAAATTAATCCACAAGAGGTAGGTACTCATTGTGTGAATAAAATGTCTTCTCTGTTAACCATTTTTTAACCCTTATTTTAAAAGCTTGTTTTGAAGGAGCATTTTTAATTTGTTCAGGGATAATGTTGAATACACCTGTCGCCATCACATGTATTAGTTTAGCTGCTTTGACGCGGCTGCGCGGCACCTCGCGCAGGTGTCGCGGCCGCCTCGTGTCCGCCGCCAGCCTCTCCCCGTGCTGCTCGTACTCCCCCAGGAAAACTAACAGGTATATGTAAACTGATTATTCAGACATTTAATCTTTAAGCCAATTAAGACCTTCAATCTTTTTACAAGTCCCGCAAAACGCTAGGATGTAAAACGTCTTCACAAAAGTATCCAACTACTTCCGTTCAGTAATTATAGGATAATAAATAAATAAAAAAACTATAGAGTATGTAGCTTAAGTTAAAAAAACACACATGACAATCACAATACAAACTCAATGGCTGGTATTAGTTTCGCTATGAACTGATAGTTTGTACAGTGTACTGTGTGACCGTTTCTATTTTGATCATGTTGCACAGTTAATATAACAAAAAAAAACCTTTCTATGCATCAATACTCTTTGCTATCCAGTCAGTAGAGGTAAGCCGATTACCCCACTCGTCTACCGCGAACTAAGCTCAGGGGCTAATGCAAAATTATTTAATAAATATTTGCCATGGACCGACCTGATGGGTACTCCATACTTACTTATCTATTGTCGGGATTTATATACGCCAAATAGAGGTGGGTAATAGGGAATACTAGGTTAATTGTTGGTTGTTAGGTGATGTGCTAATTGGGATTGAATTTGGGGATATGCTTGTCAGATGAGGACATGCTCCGTTAGCTTAGTTGGTAGTGGCTCTGCCTTCTAATCTAGGGGTGCGGGTTCGATTCCCGCATAACAGAAGTAATTATGAATATTAAAATTTGTAATTATTTGTGTTGAGTCTGGTCGTTTCTATGTATAATAAGTAAGTATTTACAAAAAAGGAAAGTATATATGTATTATATCCGTTATCTAGTACCCATGATACAAGCGTAAGCTTAGTATGGGGCTAGATGGCGCTGTGTGATATGTCCTGAAATATTATTTATTTATTTATTTTTAAAAGAAACGTGTTTGAAAAAAAGCACTTCGTAATATAAACGTAAAAATAATGTAAAAAATGAGCAAAATATAAAGCCATTTCTGTATACAATATCTTATAAAGAAATGATGACGAAACACATGCAAAAGTTTCTGATTTAAATTACTAGTTTCATCATTTAATAAATATTTAGATATGCTAGATGGCGAAGTGTGCAATGTCCCGGAATATATATTATTATTATTATTTGCAAGTATATTTTTAAGTAAAACTCATTTGTTATGATTGAAAAGATATCTGATTTTAAATTGTCGTCTTAAAACAACAGCTGCGATTACCTTCAGGTGCCTGCTTTCAAGTTATTGTTTATTGATCCATAAAAATATAATCACAAAATACATAACCTAAAGAAGCCGTAAAAGTTCAGTGCGGCATAAAACAATTTTAGCGCGAAAAATAATTTTAAAAACCATTTGTGTCAAAACTTGTACATCTCATTCGTAAAACATCGTTTCGACACAATTTCCCTTTTCGTGTAAATTGATTTATTATAACAAACCATGTCACTGTGAAACAAAGGAAAATCAAACCAAAATATAATGCAACTTATAGGAAAAAACAATACCGACAAAGTCCTTCAAAATGTATTTAGTAAGAAGACACAAGCAAAGATTCATCAAATGCAAGTCAGTACAGAGATCAAAAGAAGCTCTTTCCTTTTTCTGTCCCGTGATTTACACTACTGACGTGGAATCATTAATAAAATGTTGTTTCTCGCAAACGCGGAAAGAGTTATGTGCTGAAAATATGCAATAATACCGCTCATTCTATATTAAGTGTTTTGCGGGATGCGCTCGCGAGCGTGGCATGATAGATGTATCGGAATAAATATTACGTTATGCAAAAATAAACAGAATACAATCGCAAAAAGCTCAATGTAAGGTTAGTTTTTTTGGGTCTTGTAATAATAGTAGTTTATGCAACTGTCATATAATGAAGGGTATTAAAACACGAGTGTGAGTTTATGAAACGAGAGCAGCGAGTTTCATAATAGTAACGAGTGTTTTAATACCCGTGTTATATGCAGTTGCATACACTACTTTATTTTCACTAATGCAATTTAATTTATTAAATTAAATTCACGCGTACGTGTATTGTCACAGTGATTTTGCCGCCATTAAAATCTAACCAATGAGTGCGCAGCTGCGCGCATTAATAAAACGCGACCAACCTGATTGGCCCTGCAATCAGGTTGGTCGCGTTTTATTGATGTTATAATGAGATATTACGATATCGATGTGGATATTATACCATCATGTGAAATTGCTTAAATTGAGTGTTTTGTTGTCTGCGCTATAACAGTAGTAATTATAAGTCAAGTATTGGAAACATAAGTAGAATGTTACAACATTAGGTGCAGATAAATACATTTAGTTTGTTTTTGAAATTTAGTTACAATGTAACATTTGTATATAGGTATATAAATGTAACTAAACATGTCGAGATAATTTTTCGACGTATTTTTTAACGTAAGTACTAGCCGGCATACCTTACGGGAATTTTACGAGTAGTACAGTATGTATGTGTATGTTAACAAAACAACATATACTTTTTTTCTCATGTCTAAAACCTTTATTTATCAAATAAATAAGAAGTATGTGACTAGATACTTATATGTAGATAGTGTTGAGTTTCCAATGTTTGGTTTGCATGTCATATTTCACTTTGCAGAGAGATTTAAAAAAAAAAGCCGATTAAAATGAATGATAACAAATTGATAAACTTGAGACCTAACTGTTAACATACTCGTCGAACAACACAAAAAAAAAACAAATTGAAGGTCTCTCAATTCTTTTATACGTGTTTGAAATCAATCTTTTTTTCACAAGTTAATCACAATGCGAAGCAGGAAAACAGCCCATACAGAATAGTTTCCCAGAAATCGGGAGTTAATTTCATGGTTAGTTGACTCGGTTAACTGATGTAAAAATGTTTCGGTTTGAGGACGAATGGGTGAACTTAGGATCACTAATTGAGGTGATTCATACAATTTAACAATTTATACAAAAAATGGCTACATTACTCAGTTGAATTACGCAGAATTCAGATAATATCTATCTGGCAAAAAAGTGTAATACAGTTTATTTCTTGATGATGAGCAAATTACTCATTGCTATGCGTTTACGCGCTTGCTTAATTTATTTAAATATAATTATGTCTATAAAATTATACTGTTGAGTTTAAGTAGATATATTTTTTACAATAATATATTTAAAAAAACTTATGCTGTATAGCAAATTTAAAATGTTAACAGACTGGAGACCATAGACCATGATAAGCCATAGACACAGTGGTCGCCCACCGATGCGGTGGGTTGACGACATTAGAACAACCGCAGGGAGCACCTGGATTCAATCTGCGCAGGACCGGGACGAGTGGCGTGTTAGAAAAGAGGCCTATGCTCAGCAGTGAGCGATAACTAGTGGGCTAATGATGATGATGGTGGCAAATTTAAATATTATTTAACCAGGCATGGCTAACAATTAACATTTCCGAGTCCCCTACGAACCTACATTGTCTGTTGTTGGAAATAAAATTTTCCCAGTAAATTTTACGTTTCAACTTTCAACATAGCAACATAGATGCTACCGCAATTAAAATAGTGAAAAAGGTTAAATGTTTTATAAGGCATTACATAGAAAATAGATAATTCTTTATTGAAATAAAATAAAAAAAATGCAAAGAAAGAGATTAAAAAATAAAGAAAGAAAGAAAGAAAATATATTTATTGAGACACACACATAACTTTAAACCTATTTACTTACTAAACTTACATGCTAAGAATGTGATGTCTCAATACAGCCGCAACTAAATAACTAATACTAGTGCCACAAGTGGGGGCCTTATCGCTGAAAGCGATCTCTTCTAGGCAACCTTTGGATGGAGAGGAATGAATACAGAATTATAACGGAGGACGTAGCATTATTATTTATTCTCTCTTATTATCTGGAACCAATCATGAGCTAATTATGTAAACCAAACAACAAGATTTTGCAAGATGTTCAATCGACAATATTGCCTCAAAAATTTTCATGAAATATTTGCAAATGACTTAGGGCATTGCACTCATTAGCGGAAAGTCGTGCGTTCAAAATCACGAAGCAACTGAGAAAATTAATTAGCATTACTAAAATCTGTTTCCAAGAAAATGCACAATAAAATTATCTACTGCATGATAATATTTAATTTCACAGAAAAGTACCGTATCGCATTAAATAAGGTGGGTTTTTATTTTACAGTAGGAAAAGTAGGTAACTGACATGTAGGTACATCTTACCCATACTTTGAGTTAAAAATAAAATAAAAAGGCTTTACTTTGACTATTCTTAATAGATATGACACATAACAATAAAGAAAACTTAAGCACTAAAGTGATTGTATAAATTAAATGTAGGTTATATACACTAGTACCTCAGTTTGTATGCTTTTTATAAATCATCATCATCAAGTTCCATCTTCAGTCCATCATTTACAGTAATGTGATTTTTAAATATTAAACTGATCATGTATATTTATAATTATTGAATGTATAATGAACATGAACATTATATGTAAAAAATATGACGTATTTATGAATAAATGAATATTTTGATTATGATTATGATTCAGGAGGTCAGATGGAAAAACTCCTACATTGATACAATGATAAAGTTTAATTACTGCTTAATATAACTTTTAAGGTAATAATTATTTGTTTATTTGTGTCGCTCATAGATCACAATACTTTGTATTCGTTTATTCTTTAAGTTAAGTCTCGGGAAAATAGAAGGATAAGTCTTCAACGATTGACATGACTAACTCATTGTATTTAATGCTTGGATGGGTGATCATGGCATTTTTGGGTACAACCGTGGTATGAAAAATTGAAATCGTAGATCTCGGCTGTATGAACAGTACCTAGTCAGAGCTAATTCAGATAATTTTCTATAGCACATGTTATTTTTTTAAATCTGTGTTTTATAATTTCATGTTGAAGTAAAAATATTCATGTAAATTTTGTATAAGCGTAAAGAAAAAAATGTCATGGCTTAAGGCAATGATTAAAAAAATAATTACTCGATTAAAACTTATAATGACAAAGTCACAAGCATGTAGTACATTACAACAACAAACAGCGCGCTGCATTCGCTAAACACCTGGCCAAATATTTGCAATACATCGCTGCCATTGGCCAGGACTAACCGCAGATTCGAGATGTAGACTAGGCTTATTAAGATGTGTGTGATAAATTCGGAAATCGAAAACATCGGAATAAATTTCGATTTAATTATTATGGGCTTTCAAGTTAACTGTTTTTCAGACTCCCGTAATAACACCTGTTAGTGGAAGATATAGCAAACAAACGAACTATATGAATTGGCTAAATTTTGCCAATGCATGGTCACTAATAGATTAAATTGTTTCGTTACAGATGAAGAGAACTAAAAACTTCTTCAGTCTTTTCTAAGGTTTTATAAAAAGGCATACAGTTAATACGATTGTAAGCCAACTGTAGTCTAAGATGTGGCAGACTGTCCAGAAGAAACCTGTTTGTTCTGCATTTGCAGAGTAGAAGATATAAAAGATAGTAATAATAATCATCATCATCCAACAGTCCTTAATATCTTACTGCTGGACATAGGAATCCCTTTTTAGGATTGCTTTATGTCTGTGGTAAATGCCAGTACATTGTCAGTAGGTTGCACCACATTTTACTCCTGTCTGTTTACAAAGGCCCTTTTTGATAACGGGGCGTTTTGTGACTCACTGAATTTCAGGACGGGACAAAGCAGTAGCGGAAGCGGAGTAAAAAAGAAAAAATCTATTATAGACGTGATTCTTCTTTCTTTCAAGTACCTTCCTAAATTGCATTATTGCTCTGTTAGCTTAGTTGGTAGTGGCTCTACCTTTTAATCTAGGGGTGCGGGTTCGATTTCTGCATGACACAAATAATTATGCATATTTAAATTTGTAATTATTGGTGTTGAGTCTGGTCGTTTCTATGTATAATAAGTATGTATTTACAAAAGAAAAGTATATATGTATTATATCCGTTACCTAGTACCCACGATACAAACGTAAGCTTAGTATGGGGCTAGATGGCGCTGTGTGATATGTCCTGAAATATTTATTTATTTATAACAAAAACTCCTTGTATAGCACTTCAATTAATTAACTTCGTACACCCAAATATTACGCTTTTTTTCACAGATCCAAATCCGAACGCGACTCGAATGCTCTTTTAAAGTATTTGTGTATAATACCATATACCTATACTATAATACCTGAGACTGTTAGAAAGCTTTTACCATACTTTCGGCAATTTTTCTGTCAAGAATAGAAGAACTTTAAGAAGATTTATTATTATAATAAATGTTACCATATAATAAATAATAGAAAAACTTACTACAACTTAGCATAATACTGGTTGCGTGTGTGGAATTAACCTAAAATTATCATCAATTGAGACTGGCTGTCCAATGATATTGAATATGAGGGCAGAGATCGTGCGTTTGTAAATTGTCCCACAAAGCAATGAAGTGTAGTAATTAGCTCAGTGCGATCAGCAGAATAAATCCGCCGGTAACAGCCGAGAGCCGAGCTATGTTTGCAAACCAACGCCGCCATATTCAGCTAGATTGAGCAAATCTACCACGTCCCGCTCCCGATTCAGACATTTTGGATTTTGCTAATTTGGTGTTAGTTAATTTTCTTTCGTAATTTGGGGTTTGCTCGGAGCTAAATGTATTGATCGTGCAGAGCGAGGTCTTAGAATCTAGTGGTTCGTGTCAAAGTTTATGCGATTGCAAATGTAATAAAGTTATTTTGTTTTAGTATATTAAATAGGTAGACTTATGTATGGCCAGTATTACATACGTTGATATTATAATAAATAATAATAATAAATATTCCGGGACATTGCACACAGCGCCATCTAGCCCCACACTAAGCAAACGCTTGTGTCGTGGGTACTAGATAACGGATATAATACTTATATACTTTTCTTTTGTAAATACATACTTATTATACATACAAACGACCAGACTCAACACAAGTAATTATAAATTTTTAAAGTACATAAATACTTGTGTCGTGCGGGAATCGAACCCGCGACCTCTTGATTAGAAGGCAGAGCCACTACCAACTAAGCTAACAGGCCAGTCAATATTGTAGATTTAATGGTAAATAGATATCTATAAAATATGTAGGAGGCGATGTTAATAATGAAAAACTTCGATCAATTATACGTAGATCACGCGTAAGCGCGCCAAAAGTAACCAAACTAAACAGTGCTTAAATCCACACTAAGCACTGTTTTGCCGTCAGTGACGCGCCGACCGTCAAGTGAAACAATGCCGAAGTGTGCTGTGAAAAGTTGCAAAAATAACACGCTTACAAAGAGAAAACAACATGGGATTTCGTATTTTCGGTAAGTTTTATACTTTTTACAAATACTTACAGTGATTAATATTCGAAATAGTCCAGTTATCATCTCCAAATTAGTAATTCTAGAATTTAAATCCTTTTGTATTTGCTTCGCAGTTGTCTCTTTCGCACGCATAATAGAGTTCGTTCGTTTCGTCAATGCCGTAGCGAAAACGCCATAAGGTGGTTAGGTCATTGTTGAAAACTAAATCTTAGCGTACTGCAATAAGGTTTATTATTATTAAAATGGCTTTGTGATACTAAAGTAATATGCATGACATGAATGTATATCTCAATAGGTAGGTAGGCATAGTAAACTCAAGCCGCTTTTTTGCGTTGTGTCACTACGGAATCTTGCATCTACGTATAATTGATCGAAGATGAAAAATATCACAGAATCGTATCAACATAATTTAGATTTTTTAGGTGTAAGTATAGTTTTGTTGCGTAAGCTTTTATACGATTGCGTTGCGATTCTAGTGACAATAATGTATTCTCCGAATAAGTTAGGTTATAGAGTCCATTCCATTTCATTAGCCGTTCTTGTATCGAGGATTAGCTCAAGATTTCGCTGGATAAATACTTAATAGTTGTTGAGATTTTTATGAGAGTGTCTAACTCCGGTGTCACATGCTGTAATTATGTACCATGTATTTTTATAACTTTTTGTTCCATCGCTACTTGGACAGGTTTGCGCAGTATGATCGATGACGTCCACAGGTGCATCCTTACTCATTACCTTATCGCGTGCGTTCAACATAATCAGAGGACAAAGGGCCTATATTTAGTGCAGAGCCTATATGTACTAATTACTCATTAGTCTTCTTTGTCTGTAAAATTGGATAGGTATAGGTAGATCTTTGTTTTGTACATATAGCGATATGCCTAACAAGTGGCGCCGTGTGGAGCTATATAATCTTTATAAATAAAAATGAATTGTTGTTCGTTAGTCTGATTAAAACTCGAGAACGGCTGAACGGATTTATCTTATCTTAGTCTTGAAATGTTCGTGGAGGTATAGGGAAGGTTTAAAAGGGAAAAAAAATAATTAAAGAAAAAATACAAAAGTTTAGGTCGCAGTACGAAGTCTGCCGGGACAGCTAGTCTAGGATAAGAAAGTAACCTATGCGTTAATCTATAGTAGTGTACAAAATTTCGTACAAATTGGTTAAGCCGTTTGAGTATGTAGGCAGAAATAATATACATATATAAGTTCGCTTATAATTAATTAATATTAGTAAAATGCGATGACATGTAATTAATGAGATTATAGGTACTCACAATATTAAACATAGTCACAATTTATACCAAACACACTCACATAGCGCCTATAATGAGTCACCCGTTGAGTCAGTTTTATAATTAGTTAGTACAAGCCGACATGCAATGACAGCGGGTGATGGCTCGGTGATTGATCGGCGGACTTGTTGGTAGAACGACACGGGTTCTGTATGGTTATCCGTTATATGGTTTATTCTATAGCTAGGCTATTTATCTTGTTGTTTTGTTATATTTTGTTTATTTGTCACAATAAATGTCTTTCTTTCTTTCTAAGTATTTATTTACTTGTGAATGTTTTGTTAAAGTTATGATGAGATATAAAATGACCTACTGTTAAAATCACAAAGATCCGTTTTGAGATAAAAAAGAGTAACAAACAGGCAACAAACACACTATCTAAACGTATTTAGCGGCAAATTTACTCCTAGCTTGTAACTCTCTTTCTTGAGTCGTATTTCCTCATGACTGAGGGTCGTGACTCCCCCGCAGAAATAATTCGTTAGGAGAGTTCTCTTGGGTAGATACATCGCCCAGGTCCTTCCAAGTAAGACACATGTCCTCGGATATAAGCTTGTTTAAACATGGCTAAATGTGTGTTTAAACAACTCTTTGTTAAGCAAGTGGGAAATATTTTGTTTACCAAAAATATTTTAGTCTCTTGATCTCTACAAAATCTCTATTGCAAAACCACAAAACTCGTGAGTAATCGGTGAAAACGTTCACGGAAGACCTTGGTACTGTCATAATTAACGAGCGACTCCTGCGCAGGACTGACTCACTTTGTAGCCGATTTATAGCACACTAGTGAAAGCCCGAGGTTTCACCCACCTTGTATGGGGATAAAAAGCAGTCTATGTCTCTCAGGACTATATTAAATGTAAGCTAGTATAGGACTGGTCAGTTCTGGTGTCAGTGTTTTCAAACTGCCCAAGGGCCTCTGAAATGGCTTAACGACTGCCGTACTATGTTGTGTGTGTTGTATTACAATCATCCGATTTTTATACTACCTGAAAAAATGATTTAATTGTTCCAATATGGAAAAAAAGATTGACTTACCCAAGAAACTAACAGAATCACGTTGACTTCTATATAATGGTATGAGTTATAATGTACGTTTTAACTGTTATTATGTTAACCGAGCGCCAAATTGTGTGAGCAATTAACTATTTTGGTCAATCGCGTATCTTTCTATTTGTGTATTTGACTTGTTTTTCGAAGATGATCTTTTGTAAGCGATTAATTACTACATTGGTTTTTGAGGTGATTAAACAACAAAAATATATCTACACCATAGTTAAGAATATAGCTTTTATGAGTTATCCAAATATGTGTAGGTTAATTCTTATGGTTAAACTTTGATATAAAAAAAGCAACACAAAAAAGAAGGATTAAGAAATATATCTCATAATCCTTATGAACAATTTAGTGTAAAATGGATAGTAAAAAAACCGGGAAATATCTTCTAGCATACTAATACTTCTAGCATTAAAAAAGTGCATATGCATTCTCGAGTATTTCATTAGAAAACCATTTTAACAGGCTCTGAAACAACACCCATGCTAGTAAAGGACTGGTAGCTATTCTAGTGCATGCCAAATAACAATACAATGTAACTTTATTGTAGCCCAGAAAAATGTAAACAGAAAACAATTAAAATAACATAAATTAACCCAGGTTCATTGGGTGGCCTTATCGCGTAGAGCGATCTTTTCCAGACAATATGGAAAAACAGGACCGATGTTATGTTGCTTTTTATTATTTTTCTTCATTTCAGCAATTAGTTGTTTATTTCTGAACATAGGCATCTCCAGGTTTTCGTCATAACTCGAGATCTTTTGCTCCAGCCATCCTGTTTTAATGATAAAAAAAAAATACTGGACTGATAATTAAAAACGCTAATATTCTTTTTTATAAGTCTTCCTCTCTGTAGTCGTATTTCCTCATGACTGAGGGTCGTGACTCTCCCGCAGATTTAGTTCGTTAAGGTCGTCTCTCGGGCAGATACATCGTGGTGGGCACCCAGGTCCTTCCAGAAAAGACATAATATGTCCTCGAATTCATTTGTTGCTAAACAAATTTAAATCCTTTAATCTAGTATTGATTCACTTCTATTCACAGGAGCACAATTATTGTCGGATACGATTTACAACGGAAATAATGATTAATATAAATTAAACTAGTGGGTGCTCGCGGCTTTTCTCGCATTAAGAAGTAAAACTTGCATCCCCTACTTCACCCCTTTAAAAGCGGCGTTTCCAAAAATCCTTTCTTAGCGGATGCCTACGTCATAATATCTACCTGAATTCCAAATTTCAGCCCGACCCGTCCAGTGGTTTGGGCTGTGCGTTGATAGATCACTAAGTCAGTCAGTCACTTTTGAGTTTTATATGTATATTTAGATTAATGAACAAAGCTGCTAACAACATTGTCCTGAAGTGTACCAGTTAGGCTCCAATATTGAGCAATGACGAGGCAGGACGCGCGCTGACTGACAATGGAGGCCTTTTTCTATGTTTATGCAGTTACCTTGAGTTGGGAGAGGAACGAGGGGGAATTATTTCTCAACGGGAGTTGATATTGTATGTGTTTGTGTGTGTGTTTTAGTAATAGCCTTACGTTTGATATCTACTTTATAATATACTAGTGGGTGCTCGCGGCTTCGCTCGCATTAAGAAGTAAAACTTGCATCCCCTATTTAACCCCTTTTTCAAACTCAAACTCAATTTTTTTTTATTGGTTTCATACAATACTTAAAAACTAAGAAAAGATATATTTATATCTAATTACAAAGTTGCACGCGGTGTGTTGGCGTCCGGACGAGAAATATCTGTATCCCGGATACCAACGTCTTCCCGTTATACATGTTATTTTGTAATGTAGCAATAGGTATAGTAAAATTACAAATAAGGGTACCCCTTTAAAAGTGGCATTTCCAAAAATCCTTTCTTAGCGGATACCTACGTCATAACATCTACCTTTATTCCAAATTTCAGCCCAATCCGTCCAGTGGTTTGGGCTGTGCGTTGATAGATCACTATATCAGTCAGTCAGTCAGTCAATCAGTCAGTCAGCTTTGAGTTTTATATATATATAGATAGATAAGGCGGATTATTGGCCTTGTATTACTTTAGTCGGCCACTCACAAGCAAACTTACTTATGTACGTATTTTTACAGAGTTAAATGGAAAATTCGTTATGTTTATGTTGTTTCATTGTGTAGTACCTAATGAATGTAGATAAAATGAGTATGTACTTTGAATATGCGCAGTAAATAAAATTAAACTAAAACTTATATTCTTATGTAACTTATTGACCGTATTTGAGATTGGGTCTAGGTAGGTGCCTACGTAGTCAAAAGAAATATAATGTATATAAAACTTCTTTAAACTGCCCAAACATTCGTTTCCAAACAAACACCGAACTCAGCGGTAAATAGCCGAGCTCCAACCGTTCGCAGGTAAATGCAGTATTCTAAAGACTTGCGGTGCGAGCCGCGGGCCGCAGCTAGTTTGCTATAAAGCATAAACTGTAAACAAAACATTTTGGCTTCACTTTCCCGAACGCCGAGTAAAGAACATACCGATGTATAAAGCAAGAACCAAAGGAATACAACTGGCAGCTATAACTTATGGAGGCATTAAAGATTTTTAACGTCACTAGGCCCACGCCTGGCCATGACTTGCTTTATGGTAGCAAGTAAACTACTTGCTTTTTTTGAGTAGTATGTCTACTATACAATATGGCAAATGACTAGAAGAAATTGGCCATCTCCACCATGATTAATCTCCAAATAAATAAGAGATCAGTATTGTCTGCAGTCACTTAATATCTTCAGTTTAAAATGTGTCTTACAAAAATATTAGAACTTTCGTGGATGATTTCATCGGCTCAAAAAAAGATAAAGGCCAAGGAAATTGACAAACATGACCTGTGCTCATACATCATCCATCTAAGGCCATTTTAACTAGTTTAATATCCTTGGTTCCATGTTCCGTGGTCCAAACTACCGCCACAGGGTTGAACGCTACAAGTTCCTCGCCAACTAAACAATTCTCCAGTGTCCACCGCCTTGGCAGCCCTGCCAAACCTAACACCAACAACCACCAACAATCCTGCAACAAATACACAGAGAAAACTGAACTTTATTGCATTGACATAAGGATGTAGTGGTTTTTATCTGACTGCAATTAAAACTTTGTAACAAAAACTTGTCGTACAGTTTCGAAAATAAAAATTAGAGCAATTTAACTCTTATTGATTTGAAATAGAGATGACACAAATAAAAGGAATGTAAATAGATAAGTTTGTTTTTCAGTTATATTCAAAACTGGACAGTGTTAATAGTAACTGTTCTTCGTTGAATTGTTATCATGCATTATTGTAAAGTTTTTGTAATGGATCCAAATGGTATTGAAGCTTAGTTTTCACATTTTGCACTCTGTTCGGGAGAAAATTTGGGTAGAAATGGCGTCGCTTCAAGTTTTGTGCTGTTTGAATATTTCCTTTCTTTTTGGAATAATGTATATTTTGAACTCTGTTGTTAATTTTCTTGACGCTTATACCTATTTTGTCGGACATGTATGAATTCGTTTGTGTTATCTTGTGAGTTACATGGTTAATTAAGCTCATTAGCTAACTAATTTATTATTCTTACTAAGATTCAATAGTCTTAACTAGCTTATGGGGGGTATTGCTACAAATATAGTTATAAAGTGAATAGGTTGCTTTCATACCTGTGAGTTTTAAACAGACTGTAGTTAATTGTAACAGAAGAATAAACATAGCAACAGACTTTCATTTTGTGGAAAAAATATAATAATAAAAAAAATAATGATATGATGAAATTATAATGATATCGCTGGACCAGAAACTGAATGTTAAATTATTAAAGCAATATTTCTCTGATAAAAAATCTCCCTATGAATACTGAGCCAGATCTCCGTCCAGTATTTCACCTAAATTTCTTCGGAACACCTCCCATACATCAACTTTACTTCCACCTCGTGATCTCTACTAACCTAACGTTGTCTTTATACGACACGATACGATATTTTAGTCTATTTGATTTGAATGTCAGAAGAAAACAGTTGCATGGCTTTAAAAGCAAAGGAACAGAGTTTTGCTATCGTGTTAAATCGTAAAAAGGTCTGTAAAGTTGGCTTACATTCTCAGCATCATTTAAGCTTCGATTTTATTGATCAGAAACCATTTCAACTTGCAAATCATGTCTCATAACAATACGTCTATGTAGGCGTATAGTTTTAATATCCTTCTGTTTTGGCCGAGTGTTGAATTACACTTCTTGAAGCATCTAGATTCAGTATATTTATGATTTATCGATCAGATTAGACTAATGGTAAACCTTTTCCAGTTACCCTCTAACCACTATGTTTAAAATGCTGTCTCAAGCTAATATTATACTCCTAGATCTATCTAGTCCAATAAAAGTCGTAAACTATAAAGAAGGCAGACTTGCGGGTAACCACCTAGCTTCAGCAGCCACACCCATCAATCTATGCTCTCCGCAATGAATGGACAGACTCAGGCCATTGCAAACCATATTTACACCGACACAATCAACTATCAACCTTATAGTTCGAACAATAGAGTTGATAATACCAGCAAAAGTTCCTGAGTAAAGGCGGTTCGAGGCAAGAAATTGATTGTGGAACTCTTTATAGAGCTTAATGAAAGAATTGAAACGTATAGAAAAGACTTGGAGTTGCGGAGGAGTTGATCGCCGATACGTTTCCGTTAAGGATGTGGTTGGGTAGTGCTGTGCGTATTTTTTACTTGTGTTAGGGATAAAATAATTTTCTATACCGTGTTTTTACTTCCCTTTCTCTTGCAAAGTTCTTGGTATTTACTTTGCATGATACAATTTTAGTTATTATCGATAACCAGGGGGTGCTCGTGGCTTCGCTCGCATTAAGAAGTAAAACTTGCATCTCCTATTCCACCTCTTCAAAAGTGGTATTTAAAAAAAATCCTTTCTTAGTAGATGCTCACGTCATAACATCTTCCTGCATGCCAAATTTCAGCCCGATCCATCCAGTGGTTTGGGCTGTGCGTTGATAGAGCACTATTAATTTCAGTCAGTCAGACAGTCAGTCACCTTTGATTTTTATATATTTAGAGGGTTATTTAGGGTTTTAATTTTAATACTTCAACCCGTTAAGGTGCCAACGCCATAATTGCCAATTGGGAACGAAGTAATTATTATTAAGGATAAAAAATACAATCATTTCCAAATTTAGCTTCAGCTTGGATTAAATTTGACTAAGTAAATAAATCATCGTATTCATATATTATTAAATAAATAAAATAAATAAATAAATAAATATTTCATGACATATCACACAGCATACTTTTTCGATTCCAATAATTCAGAGATCGAATTACCAAATATTTCAGTGAATAATTAATATAGTAAAAGTGTTTTTATTGTATATTTATGTATGTACATATGTACAATTATCAATATTCCAGTATTTCAGAGGATGATATTAAACCCAACCTGTTACTCAGGCAGAGGAGCTTCGGCAGGAATCGAAGTAGTGGCGAATTTCAATAACGTAGCGCAATATTTGCACAGAAAGTAAAGTTTAGTTATAATAACATAACATCAATTTTACAACATTGTCCTTAGTTCATTTTTCGAAAACAACTATACAGTGAGAGTTTTGTGGTTTTTTGTATATTTGTTTTTTTTTTTCAATTTATTGTGGATAATCACCTTTTATAAATCAAAGACTGAAATGTTTTAAAATAATGAATTTTAATTGAAATGAAATACATATAAGTATATTATGTCAAAATTTGTTAATTATCTTTTCATTGCTTCCTATGGCATACATTTACACGATGTCAGTAACTAATAGCACTGAGAGTCAGAGCTAATCTTATAGACATAAACTAACACAAAGTAAACCCTTCTACCCTTCCTTTTACGCCAGAGTCAAAATAGAGCTACTGTGTCTACTGAAGCTACAGCATCCCACTTGGCAAGTAGAGTCACGCTCCATCGAAGGTCGGCTGACAGGTACATTCACCCAAAAATTGAATTGATTTCGATCAAGCAAACGACAAGCAAAGACTGCAATTTTTTAGCTGATTCCTTTTTTTATTATTTGCCCCGCGCGTGGGTAATTTCAGCGCAGGTGACGACACGAATAATAAAATGGAGGATTGGATTTGATGTGTTCATTTGTTTTTAAAATTAATGTTGATATCTTCTACAAATTTTCATTATTTAGTGTAGTAGGTGGGATTAAGTTGTTTTATGGAATTTGACATCTAATAAGCTGTTGCATAAAAAAGGATGGTAGAAGCTTTGATGAATCTCTTTTCTTTATATCTATCTCTCGCATACTTTATAAATATAATATATATAGGTATATATTGTTGTAGTTTTTATGTTTGAAACTTCCTAACCACGAATCAATCAATAAAAAGGGCATAGAGTTTACATTTAAGAATAGCTTATTACAGGTATTTTACTTGCCTGTATTTTAATCCCAAACACAGCTAACAATTTATTAACAGCTGCATACAATAAAACATCTTGTTCAATAACATTAAGTCGCATCACGTTTACAAATCGTCAAGAGTTCTTGTTATTTCGCGACAGACTGAAGCGTGCCTTATCGGAGACATTGATTTGCAAATGTTAAACACGGCTGAGTAAATTTAAATTTGGCAATAAATGTGAATTATTTTATACTCATGGCTTTGTAGAAATAATGATGAATTTATAGTCGCTAAAGACAGGTGCAGATAGAAGAGAATCGAAAAGGAAATAGAAATTATCCCGTGGGATTAACGATCAGTAAAGAAGCCTACGACGTAAAGAGGAGAGATATTTAATACAGAATGCAGGGGTATTTTTCCGACGACAACTCATTTTTAGACATATTATATTATATTCGATAAAAAAGCCCTTGTTGTCTTTAATCAATTTGTTTCAGGGAACCAAATCAGAGGACTTTGTTTTTTACTCAATGATTAGCGAATCCTTTACCTTACACTGGATAGAACCTGTCCAAAATGTAAAACATTTCTTCAGTCATTTAAGGGACACTCTTGAACAGTCAGGTAGCTTACTATCAGGTTCCCTGAAACGACAGTCACACAAGCGACACTGTGCTCTGGAACGGATCACACTTGTACTAAAAGGGAACTATACAACATACAAACAAACCTAGTTTCTTACTTATGAACGATTATAAAAAAAACCTAATAAAATAGCATCACACACGCAACCCGCAAATAAGGTTGAAAAACAGAACCGTGATTAAACCTCCACCGCAGATACTTTACAGTTATATACTGCTTTTAAACCACAGATGAATAGCGATATTAAGGCGGGACTATTTAGTTGTGTGTATCTCACTCGCACGTTATCACAAAACTATGATTAGTGTAATTTAGTTTTAACTAAATTTACATATAAATATAGTAACGATTTTATTTTTAGGAGAAGACTAGTTATGTGAATTGCAACATAGGTATTTTGATTACGTTAATAACAAACACATACAAATAAAAATCTGAATTATTATTAACGTTGGATTTTTCTGATCGTAATTTATTTCAAAAAGCAAATATATTCTACGAGAGCGAAAATAAAGGAACTACGAGTAATTCGACACCTTAACTAGTTAACATAGAAGAACCGCAGCTTAAATAACAGTTAGTTTGGTTAGAGCGGTGATAATTCTTTGGTAACAATTTTCTCGAGTAATCGTAGTAATTGCGCTATCGCAAAAAGAAGGTGACCCGAGGCCTCAGCCCTACGATACACCTATGCGATAGCAGTATGGATATTTTGTACGTTTTATATCGCTTAAGTTATTAAACGTTAGGGAGTACTGCCCCCGTTATACAGTTACCAAATACAGATTGCAGTAGCTATCTGTATAACATTGTATTGAGAGATTAATTTAATTATATATGTACTTAATATTCATAATGTAAGAGGTGTTAGAGCTATGCTTGAAACTGTCAATCAACATTCTGGTTCTAGTTATACTCGTCAAATAAATTGATCGAGTTTCTTAGGCCACAGTCGTGTTTAACATGAAGTAATCATGTGAATGATTACAAACATTTTTATTTCATAAGTCATTTACTAATAACCAATGTTTATTAATTCAATAAGTGTTGGGTGACAACTCATGCGGCCTTTCTCGCGGAGGCTCGGCTGTGACGACGGTGCTCAGAACGTACTTATCAACATATAGGTACGTTTGTTATTGACAAGTTAAATAATAAGCTAAGTACCTAAAAGCGTTATCGGCAGAATCAATTTCATTTTACACGTAAAATAATATACTTAACTTAAACTTTTTTTGGCAAAATGAGCGAAAATAACCTGCGTAGGTATTACTGACTCCGGTCCTGGCGGTCGTGATTATTTTCGTTAATTTTTCAATAGAAAGTTTGAGTTGATCTACCACAGTGCGGGTTGAGCAACTTTACAAAAACAACGCATAAAATATTATATTTGAAAGAGCTGGATTAATGTTTGTTTCAAGTTGATCTTCTGCATATGAAGTAGTGCAGGGTCCGGTCCTACATAAAGTATGGTGACAGGCTAACGGCGCGTGCCCTACATGATCCTACTCTTTATGTGCGGTATCGCGGCGCGCACACTACATTGATGCTTTTGTATGACGCTTGCCCGTTTGTAGGGAAATTGAGGCTGTTTCCGGGGGTATGTTTACCTCGCTTGGTTTTTCAGTAAAAAAATGGATAAATAGTTTTAACGGTTGATCTATAGTACCTTAACAATTAATAAAAAAAATTGGTCCACAGAGCATTTACATCCCCAAGAGACATAAAATACAATTCTTTTGATATGAAACTGGATGCAATATGACCAATAACCAGATCATACCAAAATTATGTTTTAAAATGCCTTACAGGAATTCTTAGTACAGATCCTACAGTGCTTCGATGTACATCAAACCTCGCAATAGAACCTCAAAAGCCCAGTAAAAGTAAAGTAGCAGCGGACAGTAGTGCGGGAGAAAGTTCCGCAGACGTTCTAATGACGAGTGGCGCCATCTAGCGCCGGCTAACGGTACCTTGATTGGATAATTCGACTTACACCTTCATTATCAGAGTTTTGACACGATTTTTTTTTGGATTAGTTTGGACCGTTTGTTAGGTCATGGATAATTTAGTCTTCTTATCGTATGAGCGTGGTTAACTCTAGTGTCAACATATCTAAATTTCTTTGGTGAGACCTTGTCTTTTAACTTGAAGACGTGATTGTCAAAGGGAAATTTGAAACAAATAGTTAACATCTTTCCTACCTACATTTATAAACAGCATTTTTGAAAACCTTTAGCAAACCTCGTAGTACTTGGCAGTAAACATAAGCAACAAAAACTTTTGTAGAACTAAACTAATTAAATGGTGAAATTGAGTAGAAATAGAGAACAGATCCTGGATTACCATTATAGGCTTATTTAATTTTGTTAAGACAGGTATCGCTGCGTGGCGCCACTAGTATCTTTTATATATTTTAAACAATAAATCAATCTCTCCACTTCTTCTAAAATCATAACCGAAGCAAAACATTAAAAATGACGAATGTTGACATACATTTTAATAAAGAATTTTTGACATTTCCTCGAAGTTATAATTTAGCCGTGTCCTTTCACACTCTAACTTACGTTACAGGTTTTAATGAAAAAAAGTACATATTTGTGTGTATCCGAATTCGCACTCAGAGAACATGACGTGACATCGTAAAAATATTAATGTTCACACATTATTCAAACATATTCATTTTAATTTAAAGTAAAAATGGTAAAAGGGAAAATATCTCGTGCGCTACTAATTATATCCTGCTGTTATATAGTTATACCTACTTTTATTTTAGTTATATTGTGTGTATAATCATTTCAAACAATCTTTTCTTATCAGTTTACATCTATTTTCTATACATAAATACATTTTATAATAAAGCTGAAGAGGGTCAAAAATCTGAACACAGAAAATATATCAAAAAAAAATATGTTTGAGTATACTTTTAATCAATAGTAAAAATCGTTTGGGTAGTTTTTATATTTTTTTACTGTTTTTCTATTTCTCTGTGTCTGTTTATTTAAACGCTCATCACGCAAAAATTGCTGAACGGATCATCAAGATTTTTGGTACTATGTAGGTAGTATGAGGTCTTAGGAGTGTCATAGGCTACTTCTTATCTTGAAATAATGCGAGCGAAGCCGCGGGCGTCTACTAGTTAAGTAAAGAGTAATAATTCATCTAGGGCATCATTAAGTAACCCACACCTTCATTTACTGACAAACAATTTTAATGACACACAAACAAAAAAAAACACAAACAAAATTACAAATGCGAAAAAACTTACATAAAGAAACCGCAAAACAAAAAGTCAAATAAATAAAATAGACATGCATATAGCAGGAGTAACTAAAGGTTTGAAATGTATTGTAGTAATAACAATATAATACAATGGCACCTAGGGGAGGAGGCCTATACCCAGCAATGGGTTGACAAGGGCTGGAGATGATAATGATGAAGTAAAGGTATTAATTTAAGGAAAACAAAGGAAAGAATTAATTACGAAACCCTTATAAAGGTTGTTTGAAACAAATCTCGGGTAATTTTTACAAACCCAGTTCGTGAGTTCTATCATCAACTTGTGAATAATGTTTCTTTTCTCAATATTTATACCTCGCGTCGTCCGTTCCATAAAGCTGTCATCAAAGTTATACATTCTCATTATTTCCGAACAAACACAGTAAATACAGGGTTATTCAATAAGATTCTCTCACATGACTAAACTTTCTATTAGTAGCTTTATCTTGACAAAGAAATCAGATTAACAATAGGGTATATGCATGGAACTGAAATTTGTTTTTTTTTTGTAAATAAACTATAAAAATATACCAAAATACTAAACGAGCTGAGCAAACCCCATTTATATCCACTGAAAAATAAAGAAGTTATGACCAATTGAAGATTCATTTCCTCTCTTTCTTTCAAAACAGAATTTTCTATGCATTTTGTATAGCGTTAGTGCCCTGTGACGTCACATGACATGTCGGTTCTCTCTGTCTAACCGTAAACTAAAAACGTGTATAACTGCGTTATTGTTAAAGCTAATTGAAAAATAATTTCACTTTGCTGATTGTCTATTAAAAAACTTTCATTGAAGTATTAAAAAAAAGTTGTGCATATTCCCTATCATGACAACTATCGTCTACATATTTCAGCGTTAATATGACTCTAAAGCTCTGTTGCATAACTACTCTTATACAACTTAATTAAAAAAAATACATGGTAATATTGACCCTAACTACGATTAAGAATCGTTATCGTTGCGAGTTGGCCTAAATATGTGGAATTAAGATTTGTCTGATCTGATCAAAAATATAACCTACAAAGACAGGTTTGTCGTTCATATTCTGATAATTAGACAGAATCGTTCCGTTCCACCTACCATAAAATGCTAGAGCTAGATTTTTTTAAAGTGGCTCAAAAAGTGGTTTTGAAAGTATTTCAATTAGGTAGCAATAACTCTGTATACAATACATTGCCTCTATATCTATATAACCAAAGTACTGCGATGAAGTCTGTCCGCGAATTAACATCATTAGCTTTGTTACAAGAACAAGATAAAAGTAAAAGAAGTTTAGTACATGTGCGTTTTTGTTAGGTATTTAGGTGAGTATTTATGGCTTTTTATTTGCGCCTCAATTTATTTGTCTTTATGTTTAAGATGAGTTTTTTAAATTAATGCTAATTATTAATATAAATAAATACTAGGTAAAGATATATGATACAATTTTGACTGTGTGATTAACATTTATCACAACCTTTTGCTAAATTATTTCATGTATTTTTTTATACCGTGCGTTAAGTGTGAATACAATTTGTAAAGTTGATTATTTAAGTTCCTTATATAAGTTGAACAATGATGTTGATGAACTTGATAACCTGGAAATCATATTACAAACTTAAAACGCAATACATTGTACACTTACTTATGATTCATAACACTTCTACAAAGAGTGTGAGCGGAAATACCACTACTTGAGTTAACTCGTAAAATGCTAAATAGTTACTCATAGATAAAAGCACTAATGGAAGTAAAACCCGCTTCAAATTAATAAGATATATTCTTTCCGTTTTCCCTCAGTTGTCTTTCGCACAAATAAAAACAGCGAAGCTAGTTTTCATTTAAAGCATCATAAAAATAAAACTCTTTTATGTCTGTTTGTGCCATTGTTGTAAAGTAAAAGGCATGGAAATGGCTTAAAGGAGAATGCTGCGAATTCAATGGAGCATATCAAATTAGCTTGTAGGCTTTGAATGAGAGAAAAAACGGGGGAAATACGTGAAAAGAGTTTTTAAATGCATTTTTCTTGTGCCTCGGAGCTGGAATTACGCGTATTGCGTCAAATAATGCTTGTAAAGAGTCTGGTATTGTTGCGAGAGTGCTTGTTTCATTATGTTTTATCTTGCTTTTGAATCTCTATTCAAAAGCAAACAAAAGTTATTACAAATCAAATTAAAATTAGTTTCTTTGATTTGTAATAGTTTTTGTTACAGTAAGTTTTGAAGGATTAAGGGCAATGATTACACAGAATCACTTACGTTAAACTACTTTATGACAGGACATTTTACACATAGGTACTTAAAAATTATGTTCTAAATTTTGGTTTGTGGTAAATACATTTTTTTGGTCCTCCAAGAACCACCAGTGATAGCAGTTGGTTGCTTAAGTTTTGACATCATGAACAAATATGTTGTGTTGTAGTTGTGGATCATGTAGCTTAGGTAAATCTTCTTCTTTATAAATAAAAATGAATTATTGTTCGTTAGTCTGATTAAAACTCGAGAACGGCTGAACGGATTTATCTTATCTTAGTCTTGAAATGTTCGTGGAGGTCTAGGGAAGGTTTAGAAGGGAAAAAAATAAAAAAATAAAATTAAATAAATAAAAATGAATTGTTGTTCGTTAGTCTGATTAAAAATCGGGAACGGCTGAACGGATTTATCTTATCTTAGTCTTGAAATGTTCGTGGAGGTCTAGGGAAGGTTTAGAAGGGAAAAAAAAATTGAAATTAATTTATACAAAAGTTTAGGTCTTTTATTTATCGATTGAGGCAGTACGAAGTCAGCCGGGACAGCTAGTTTTAAATATATTCCTAGTTATAAATAATAATACACTACGGTAATCTAGATTCTAAAACATATATGTGTTTCATGATATAAATTGTTATTTTCAGACGTTTAAATTACAAAAGCTAATTCAAGTGCATTGTAAACAGGTAAAATTGTATTAGTTATATTTGGATTACAGACGGAACATCATTTTTAAATACAATATTATACATTATAATAATGGCCATAAAACCCTAAAAGTAATTTTACCCAATAAAAACCAATTTTAATATCCTATCAATTTAATTATCACGTTCGAAAATACCCAATTTCGCGTACAACACACAACATTGTTGTCACAAGATTTGGCATCCTTTCATTACGGAACACGAAAAAACTTATTTCGCAGCGCAAAGTATACAACAGCAATGCAATTCTAGATGTCAACGATTCACGAAAGCCCCACAACTGCTGCCTGAAATAAAAGCAGACCGATGGCAAAAAAAGCCGCCCGTCCGACAGGAAGCGGTCAGCGGCTACCGCCAAATTTATTTGCCAACCGTACCTATAACCAAACCAAAAAAGACTCTAAAACATTAACCATAAAGTCAGTTTTTCTATAGCAGAACAGATAGCGCGCTTTTGCTAAAGGTAATTTATTAATGCAGTACACAAGTTTGCGTTTTCTATTGTTGTGTTTGTGTGTGTATTTATTTTATGGGTGGTTGGTATTTTTCAATTTTTCGAAACAAAATGTTTGGGTTTTTTTGGTATTATTCAATGCTCGATTTCGGAGCAAATATTCGATACTGTATCCAATAACACCGATTTTGAAGCAAAAGTTCTTTACTGAATCCAATAAAACTTGTCTTTTGACTAAGCCTTTCAGTGATTTAATAAATAGGCAGGATCGAAGCGAACAGTGTGATTCAATTTTTGATTATTTTGTAAATACATGAAAGATTTTAACTGATATTTTACTTTCTATTAAATTAACCTTAAAAATCAGAGAAATGAAAGTTGACGATGACATGGAATGGGCTCTTGATTAGATAATTATATCTATATAAGTCATATTATTCAAGGAAACCGTCTTTAGATCACATTTATACGTGAAGAAGGTAAATCAAAAGGTAGGTAAGAATGTTCTCAGTTATATTTTGGGTGTGAATTTTCATTCTTAAATTACATAAAAATATTCAAGTTAAATAATACTAAAATCAAGGAACATCTGCAACATTACAGCCCTGGATAATATTTTTTTAAACTAGTATTTGTTCCTGTTTTTTATATAACACATATTTTTAATTTTTTTACTAAACCGCCTTCGAACATTACCTATAACTATGTAAATGGCATCCTCTCATGTAGCAACTGTTCTAGAACATTCACCGCTAAAATAGAGTATATTAGTCATATTGTGAGGACGCATCAGTAACTTACCCGTAGCACAGCCCGTAGGAAATACGTTCGCCGTAGCCGAAATTGGCTTGGACTGCATCATCATATTTGTATTTGTGGCAAGCCCAGGTACTGTTCCACCGCAGGCAGCGCGGTGTGAAGTATAGCGTTACGAGGAAGTCCACATTGTTAAGATAAGGACGTCGATTGTATATCCGCTCCAAGACCGGCTCTGTTTCCTTCTCACAATGACATTAGATACAGTAGACGTCACATTATGGAGAAATTAAGTTAATTATAAGATAAATTTGACTGTTTTTAGAAGAAAATTGTTTGATTTTTTACTATCTAAATGTGTCATTAATTTAATTTGTAGAACTTTGACATTTTATCAGATTTTCTTTTACAACTAATCATTAAAATTGAATTAAGTTTAGTTTTTATATTATGTCTAATTTGCACGCCAGTAATGGTTGAGATGTATGATACTAATGTTTGATTGTACATCACCTACCATCGTGTAACAAAACTACATCTTGCAAATAAATGAATCTTTAAAATAAATCATCATCATCATCACAAATTTAAGGGCGAGGCCTTTGTCTGTGGGGTATGCGCCATTTTTTTCGGTCTTCTGCCAGTTCCTTGACCTCCTTATACGACATGACGCCTGCTTCTTTACTTGGTCCATATATGACCTTCTCGGCTTTCCTCTTTCACTTCGCACTTCCAGTTTAACCCCAATTATGTTTTTTTTTTAAAGTTAACATGTGGTAGAAGGTGGTCAACCATCTTCCCCTTTCTACTATGTTATCATTATCATTACTATGCCAATTTTTAACTTACAATATACATAATATACAACTACAGCAAATGATCAACTGTAATAATTAATGTAAATGGCTTCGCCGTTATGATTATTATTAAATAAATAAATAAATCAGTCACCCTGTGCCGACGAAATATACAAAACAAACAAACTACTCAATAAACGAACGACAAATGAGTATACGTTAGCTATTATGTTTACGGTATGTTAATTATGTATGTAGGTGTCTCTCAAAACATAATATTATGTTTTTGGCAACAAATACAGGTGCGATTCCATTGCCTTTTCGAGATGGGAAATTTGGGCCTTCAAATGAAACTGTTACAAATGGCTGTCCTTTTGTTGTTCTGGAACGAATACTCTCTATTTGTTGTCACTAAACACGGAGAAAATTAGATATTGAGGATTTTTCTTAACAAAATGAATTAATAAATATGATGAAAGATTTTATAGTCAAATTTCATGTGCTCGTTATTGTACACCCCGTCTAGTCTTTTTTTTTTATATTTTCCTCTCCATCCTACGGTTGCCTGGAAGAGATCGCTTTTAGCGATAAGGCCGCCATTTATGGCATTAGTTTTAATTAATTTTTTTCCGTTTTGTATTATGTTTTTTGTGTCCAATAAAGTATCAATCTATCTATCTATCTATGAAAGTCTAGCGTTGAGAGAGTTTTTGTACCTATTGACGTTATAACTGCAGTTACTGCTATTACCAGACAAGCTTACACTTTACTACTTGTCCTATGTTACGTAACGTTCAAACATACGATCTTGTATACTTACTGTGATACGGGTTCATTGTCGTCTTGAACTACAACTTTTAGTACTTGTTATCCAGGTATTAAACGATAATTTTCAGACAATAAATTGTCTCAAAATTTTAGGTAATCTTGTGTCACAGAGTAAAAAGATTATTTTCAGACTGACGTACTACATTTCAAACTACAACAGTGATTAAATCAAGTCGGTTGCTATTAAACGTACGTATCGCATTTAAAAGTGTCTGTACAAATGTACCTTATAGCTTTTCAATCCCTCATTACAATATATCACCTAAAATAAATACTCCGTTGACATTGTATCATAAATAACCTCATAAAATTCTAACACGTCAAAGTACAGTGAAGTGTATAATAAAGCCGTTGAGTCGCTAATCCGAGTTTATTTAATCTGTTCTTGAATTATCGCTGAGGCGGCGTGATGGAGCGGATTATAGGCATGTCATGGTTAGGCGGGGAGCCGGGGGAAAATATATGTATCTTAATAAATATATGGAAGTGTTCTTTAGGGAAATGATACTAATATTTTCTTATAAACTTTGAAATAAATGTGATTTTATCACCTTTTTTATTGTTAGAAGTTAGGTAATTCATACTTTTTAATAAAATCTTTAAAATAGAATGTTGTCTGAGTTTGAAAGTACTTATTTCGTATCTGTATAATTTGATGTTAATTTTCGGATTCTTCGGAAGCTTTTATGTGACATACATAGATTTAATATTGCGTCTAATGTTTTAATAAATGTTGTGCTGGGTATGGTTACAAACAGGTATATATGCACTTGTTTTTTATATAATTACACATTTATTATAATATTAATCAGTGTTGAAAACGAATTCTATGGAAACTTAACAATGGCAGGCGTGACTATAAGGAGACATTGAGTTGGTGTATGAAAACAGAAACAATTATATAATCATTTTAAAGTCGCTTAATAGTATGTTTTTATCTTCCCGGGTAATCCAAAACCTAAAATTTATGAATATTATCTTAATATCATTACCAAACATATGTTATCCATGGCTTAGACTGGATTTTATTGTTAGAGACTATCATACAAATAAAAAACATAGATATCAAATCAAACAAAGCTGCAATCGGCCAGAGACTCAAAGTCAAATATTACTCTGATTTACATCCATAAAAATCATTTAGAAATCATCCGTCGGATGTCCACAAACAATATCAAGTTATTTTACTCGCATTGACTGAAATGAACAAATGCTGTAATAGATTTCTCTAAATGTATAAAGGGAAGTACCTACCTACCTGTCCTAAATGATTAGGCAAGTCTACATTGATGGGAAGCCCCAACTAAATAGGATCATCGTTAGCATCCCCGCGGGAAGAAGTTGGTCGGACACATCACATATCCATTTCAGAAATAGAGATAGGTAGCATGTTGTTATTGTGTATTAATTTATGTTTTAGGCCGGATGTCGAAGACACAACCGATTATGAAACGGTGAAGTAAGTAAGTACATTTTTATGTAATGTATAAACCAATATGTAAACCACACATGTGTATGTATTTGCACAGTATACAGAGTACAAGTAATAGATTTGATGATTAGGAAAGGAAGTGAAAAACTAAATTTAATGCCCACAAATACAATTAAATCTTTTTATCTATGATTCAAATCTCTTAATCTATGACTGGGAAATTTGTTTTTTTATACACTTTAACGTGGCTGCACGTTTTTTTTATTACACTGCGATTATCATGCTTCTATGTACAATGAATAAGCAAATCATTTGACTACTCCGTCCAAACACATATTCGTTTGACCATTTCGTCCAAAAACCATCGCAACCGGCAAAACAATCCTTCCCAAACACCAATACAACTATTTCACTTAGAGTTAACTTCAAGACGGTACATGCATGGTAAGATACGTTAAAACGTTGAACTCAGAGTGCGGCATCCTTTGAGGGCCCTGAATTGATATTGGCAATAGGGATGTAGGGGTTATAAGGAGAAACGATATTATAGTGGTATTTTTGTATGTGTATATTTATTATATGTATTTTTCTTATGAAAATATTTGGTAAACAAAATCACACATACTTTCCGACTACTCCGCCCTAAACACTTCGCGTCCGGCAAAAATTTCCTTCACAACATTAGATTGATTTACTTTAACAAAAAAAAAAAAACACAAATTGGCATTAAATTTAATGTCTAATTAAGACACCTCAAATTGTGTAATTAATGAATGAATAATGTTCTCTCTCTATGTTCATGAAAATGTAGTAATGTAAAGTCCTGAAAGATTCTACATCTTCTAACATAACATATGGCTTGAAAACTCTAGGTATGAGTAGGTAGGTACCTATTGACTTAGTTTACCTCTATAAACTAATATCGTTTTACTATCGTTCCTCACAACTCCCTCTAGACTTACTGCTAGCAAATTGTTAAACTAATATATAAATTCGCTGAAAGTCAGTGGCTAAGATCCTCTTCACAAGTTCGATTGAATTTAATGTAGTTACTGTTAATTCGACCCGAGGCAAGGCAGGTCAGTATACTAGCAGTATGAAGAATACATAACTTCTATGTAAAAATATCGTCCACTATTTTGTTAATGTGGCAAAAGTAACTCTATGTACAGTACACTACAGTCGTAGAATACTTGCATTATAAGAGATATTTGAATATGTTGTAATGTACGGTTTTTTTACATTGACTACAGTTTTTTTAACTGACTTCAACAGAGGAGGTTATCAATTCTTCTGAAAGTTTTTTTTACAGTTTCAACTTTTTGAAATTTTACGGCTAACAAAATACTATGAAGTTCCTGAAAACCTAGATAAAAATGCAATTTATTAATTTGATAATATATATGCTAAGTAACTTGAAGTTCAGAAAGCGTCAAGTTTATTACATAAACAGAAATTACAGTTTCAATTTTAGGAAATAGAACCTTTTCATTTCACCAGTAGCATTTTGAAGTACCTATACTGCCTGCTTGAGTATATGTTGTTATTTCTAGGTTATCAGTATAATTTATTAGGCCGCCCTTTGTGGCGGGTAACGTATGCAAATTTCATTAATTGTGTTATTAGTTTGATGTATATTGAACCCTCGGTATTCGCCGGGATAGTTGCTATCTTGTGTGTTTAGAGGTATGTATTAGTATCTATGTTTTAATACACATGGGTTATAGATATTAAGTTATTTATGATACACATTTTTAATTATACATTTAGCCGAATCTACCAGTTTTTACTCCAAAGGGATCATGTCTTTTTGCTATACTGCTCACTAATAGTACATATTTGAGTTTACATGTGAAGGGATTCAGCCAATTATAAAACTATTTAGTTTAATCGTACTTTGAATTTTTATCTAACAAGATTTTACTAGAGTTTAACAAAACTACCCACTTCGAAAAGCAAGGGATCGCACCAAACTTTACCAAAGATCAAACTACAAAATTAACACTACAACCTATGTGTCACCTATCCAAACCCGACCACATCGCATGTCACCAAAAAAATAATATGTACATATAACAGAGCTATTAAAATTTGTCTTCCAACCCTCCCACATTAAATTCCATCAAGAGGTCGGAAGTTTTTTACGGTCCACAACCCTAGGTGCAAAATATTTGATAGCGCATAGTTACGAGTTTTTATGGCCACGCGCGGCATAATTATGTGGCCTATTGTTTCGAATGGAGGATGGTTTTACAGCGGCTTTTTTATGTGCCTTTTAGTGGTGCTTCCCGACTTGATGCGTGTTCAGAGTTGCCAACGTAAAATTAAGTGGGTTGCCTGTTTCTGAGGCATAACGCCGGGACACTTCCACTTGTCTAAATACTATAAAAACTCAAAATGGCGGCCGGTGATGGCGGTGAGGTGTGGTGTTGACGTTATTGCCTTGTAAGATTTGAAGCTTTTTAGTGTTGTTTCAGTATTTCGAGTGTTGTTCTGTGAGTTGTTATGGTCTTCGATGTCAAGATGGAATGATTGATGGGGTTAAGAAATATATTTCACCTCATGAAAAAAAGCTTGAATGAGTTGTAATAAATACCATAAATACATTGATTTTCTGCTGAAGTAATCTCGTTAATGTGGCTAAGAAAAAGGTGTTCACGACTGACTTCTCGTAAAGTTGTACATACTGACTGATAAGTAGGGACTTACATGTACAAGCATTCAATTATTTTAGTTTTCCAGTAACAACTACTGTTAGTATAGGTTTACTTATACCTGAAGTTGACCAACAATACTTGCGATAATATAGGACTCGTAAAACAAACGGGTCATACCGGCAGGACCCGTAGAGATATACAACTAGCATAGAATTAAAGCAAGTTACTATTAGAGTGGCGGGCTATGGTGTCAGCCGCTATGAAATCACCTTAGAAGCCTTGGATATAATTGTACGTGACATGCGACCTATGAAAATGTCTACTTAGTATTCGTAAATGTTGAAGAAAAACACATTAGAAAAACAATATGTATATAATTGTATTAAAAACCTACATTATGTAATCAATCTGGTATTGTATCCAATCTGATACATATATATCAATGTTGTATGAGCTTGATAGGTTCACACTTTTCCAATCATCGCAAATTTCATGGCCCCACATTATATTCCCTAAACATCCATCGACGGCGACCATCACACGGAGAACCTGCTCGTAAATTCTTCCGTGCATACGTCACTAACAACACAGTTACATGTTTTATGGATATTTGTTTATCACAGTACATTTTTAATTATTTTTTTTTGCAAGTCGATTGTCGGAGGCTAACTAACTTTAACGTTTGACACGGTCAACAATGTTTTAACCTATATTGTGTGCTATAATATTAAAATCGCAAATGTTTTGTTTTTAAATTTTATGTCCAATCTTGAGAAATAAAGGCGTATAATTACTACCAAATGCGAACCGATACAATGTCAAAAATATGTTTCAAGATTGTATGTAATTCTCGAAAAAATGTGCACATTGTTGTGACTGTTAGTTTTCTCGTAACCATTATCGTGAAACGCCACTGCAGCTATAATAATCGAATGCATACGCTTATCTCTTCTTGACCTTTGATCTCTCAAATAAATACAAGTATGTAAAACAAAATAATAGCTTACGAAAACCCGACTTTGCCAGTAAATTTCACTTAAAAATATTAACAAAACAGCCTTGCTTTATTACAGTCGCATATGTAAATTGACTATCAAATCTTTACACAAAACATTACATATTTTTACAACTACACGTAGAGCCTGCGTAACGGCGTATAACGGCGCAACGACGTAAACAACGTCGTAACGTAACGGCGTAAACTATCCGTTACTGCCTCGTTATAGACAAGGGGCGCTTAACCTTTTTCTGCGTGACTCTGATACTACCACTGTGATAAGATAGAGTAGTGATAGATTAGGGATATGGAAAACTATTTGTACCAGCTTTCAGACGTTTTTAAGCGCCTGTTTGAAGGAAACATCTGGCATCTCACCTATGGTATAGCTGATGATAAAATGGCCGTGGTTCAATGAACTGTGATATTTGTTTTGTGATAGATAATATTGATCAAATCGAATTATTGATGTCTTATTTGAAGTGACGTAAAATACAGTTCAATTATTGAGCTATTTATATATTATGTGTCTTATATAGTATTTTATAAAACTTAATCATATTAGCAGTTAATTAAAAATATAGTATTTCACCGACGTTGTACATGTTTTCTAAAAGAATATGATTGATAAGATATATGTTATACATTTTCGAAATACAGGAACAAAGAGAAAAAAGGGAACTTTCCCTCCACGGTCCCTGGCCATTGCCCACGCACTTTCTCCCCACTTCCCGCTACAAAAACAATTTGCCATCAAGTAGTACCACCGTTCCAATGAAAAATGGACAGTAGAGAATCGTATTTGAGCCAAAAAAATGTTTTTCAGCCACTCAAATTTGCCGCTTAGTCTGAAATGTTTGGAAATGAGTGTGGATTTCGCGCCTGGCAGTTAGTAGACCGTAGCCTAGCGGTTAAGGCGTTCTGTCGGTAGCAGAATTACGCAGGTTCCAATCCTGCCGTCGTGATTATTTTATTTTCGCTCATTTTCCAATAAAAGTTTAATATAATAAAACTTTGTTTGTTTTGCATAATTTTGTGTTTAACAAAACGATATATGGAAGCATTTTTGACGCAACCTTTGTATGGAGTTACTATTCTATAGTTCCATTTATTCGTAGCTCCATCCCATTCCCGGCGATCAACCGCGCAACTTCGCAACGTTTCGCCAAAACTCCAGGACCTCCCATCAACTAATACGCTGATTGGTACAAGATGCTAGAGGGAAGCGTGAAATGTAAAGTAGGTTTGGTAGATTACAAAAAAGAAAATATACATAAATGACTATATCGCGTTGATCTTGAATATCCCCTCCCGCCATAAATACATCATAATACACTTGGTATTACCATCTCAACAAATTAATAATAAAATTTAGCACTATCCTTGTTCATTATCAAATTAACTAATAATTTTTAAACCGTATGAAACCAGGAAAACTTTAGCATTCTGACTTATAAATTCGCATTATTGCCATGAAAAAAGAACTGTATTTTAATATAATAAGGTTCACATATGTGTCTTTTTTTTTGTACGGGATAATATGACTTAGGTATTTATATTATTTATCTGATTCCACCATATTGTTTACGGAAAATTTATACTTTGATAAAGAACATGTACCTAATACGAATAAACTCATTACCCAGCCAGTATTTAAACGAAGCATACTTAGTATATTCATTAATTAAAAAAAATGAGTTTTAAATCTCAGTGTGATATATTTGTTATAATTTTAGTAAGTAAACTAGTCGATAATAGATTTTGTCAAAGATTAATTTCATCAGCTATAAAATCCAATTTCAAAACCAGTTATAAATAAGTGACTTGCACTCGTTTATGAAGTTAAAGTAATTTTCAATAAACCTAATTTTAAAAGTGATTTTGATGTTCATCAATGTAAATTCTTAAGATGTTATGTAATTTTCAATAAAAAAGTCTGAATTTATACATACATATTTTACAATTTCAGGTAATTTATAACGCTTCAGTTTCTGCAGATAAGGCGTGCGTGGTTGAATTCGGAATTTCTTCAAAAGCAGAGAAGTAAGGTTTTACTTAAGTTATTTTTATGTCTCTCTATTTTACAAAATGTCCATAAAAATGCCAACCTCTGTGATGTTGGCATAAACTTACTCTCAGCTACGTATATTAGGCTTACTCAATAAAAATTCAATACCTTCTTTTATTCAATACTTTCTTTACAATCTTTTTAGTATAAATTGAAATGTAAAAAATAATGCCACACACGTCATCATTTCTATTTGCTTCAAACTTCTAATTATTTATTTGGACAGTATAAAAAAGTTTATTTTTTTCAGAGCCAGTATTGATTTGGGAAAGTTGTGTAAATGTTTAGGGTAAGACTTCAATCTTGATGAAATTTTCTTATTTTTTCCAACTCAAATACAAACTTATATAAAAATCAATTTATTTGCCCAAAAATCTTTTTCAAAAACTTTCGAATCCTCCGACCTTGTGGTAGTCGTCAGGCTGTGTTACGAGGCTAGAGTCACTTCCCAGTACATATATTTCTAATTTAATGTTTAGTTACGTCTCAAGAGCTACATACATAAAATGATATACATATTTGAGATAAAATAAAAAGAGGGGTAGTTAAATAAAAAATAATAATGTAATATTTTTTCAGATACGATGATGCTACATTATTCCTCGATGACCATTTGGTAAGTTAAAAGTATATGGGTCGATTGCAGTAACTATGCGACAAAGCTTCTTTGAATACAATTGAAACAAGGACATTTAATAAGATTAGTAACTTTTTTTTTCAGGATCAACACTTGTTAGACATTGAAGTACATTTTAATTCTGAAGGGTAAAAAATTGCTCATTTTGTATATATGGTTAGTTCAAAATGTACCTTCTCATATATAACATATTTTTTATATTTACAGAGCGCTACAAATAAGTCATCTCGAAAAAATATGTTTTAAAAGAGAGTAAGTATTATAATACCTCTTATTTCTATAACCGGCACTCATATCTTTACGATAATAACTGATTTATTATTGATTAAGGGCGCTGACTGTTTTTTTTAGCAATCTTTGATAAAATTTGGTGTACTATCAGACCTCCTAAAATGAGGAAAAATAGCTGCTGCCAAAGTATTACCTAACTTTAAAAATAGATTATAAAAAGTTTTTTTTAATACATTACTATTTATCATTCCTGCTTCCTCCTTTTTGAAAAGTCATTTCATGTACTTACATATTATATTTTACGTTAAGTTTTATGATGTGCATAAATTTTACAGGCTGGCCGGAGCAAATGCTGAAGAAGAAGAAAACCCATTATATGATAAAATGACAGATAAACCTGAAATTGAAATAATTGTACCTAAAAATGCAAAACTTGATATTTTAGACAGTAAAATTACAAGAATATCTAACGAAACTGAAAATTTTGGGGATAGAGACATTGATTCAACAGGTAAATGCGAATTTTCGAAAGAGTGTTTGACACGACAACCAAAGATACTATTTGATATTATTGTACCAAAATATTTAACTCACAATAATGTATCTTCACAAAGCGATGCTAAGTTAACTTTAGCAAAACCTACGCTAGAATCACTAACGTCATATACAACAGAAGATTTGTTAAGTACAAGCTCATCCATATTCGAAAGTAATGAATCTACGTCAAATGACTATGATGGAACAAAAATAGATATACATTTACAAGAAGGACCCTCGTCAACACCTGTGAGTGAACAACCAGAGATAGACGTTTATAAAACTATGTTTACAACAGTAACAGTTAATCAGAATACAGAAGAAACTACACAACTCGTTGATATTCTGATTCCGAATAATTTAAATCAGACTAAAGAAGAATCGTCCGGCTCTACTGAATCAATTGCCGAAGATATTCTGGACTTATCAACACTTGCCTTTTTACCGATTGAAGATGCATCTTCTACATTAAATGAAGTTACATCTACGGAGACACCAACATATGCCACATCTTCCACATTAAATGAAGTTACATCTACGGAGATACCAACATATGCCACATCTTCTACATTCAATGAAGTTACATCTACGGAGACACCATCATATGCCACATCTTCTACATTAAATGAAGTTACATCGACGGAGACACCAACATATTCCACATCTTCTACATTAAATGAAGTTACATCTATGGAGACACCAACATATGCCACATCTTCCACATTAAATGAAGTTACATCTACGGAGATACCAACATATGTCACATCTTCTACAATCAATGAAGTTACATCTAAGGAGACACCAACATATATCACATCTTCTACATTAGATGAAGTTACATCTACGGAGACACCAACATATGCCACATCTCTTACATTAGATGAAGTTACATCTACGGTGACACCAACATATGTCACATCTTCTACAATCAATGAAGTTACATCTACAGGGACACCAACATATGTCACATCTTCTACAATCAATGAAGTTACATCTAAGGAGACACCAACATATGCCACATCTCCTACATTAGATGAAGTTACATCTACGGTGACACCAACATATGGGACATCTTCTACAATCAATGAAGTTACATCTAAGGAGACACCAACATATGCCACATCTCCTACATTAGATGAAGTTACATCTACGGAGACACCAACATATGCCACATCTTCTACATTAAATGAAGTTACATCTACGGAGACACCAACATATGCCACATCTCTTACATTAGATGAAGTTACATCTACGGTGACACCAACATATGTCACATCTTCTACAATCAATGAAGTTACATCTACAGAGACACCAACATATGCCACATCTCCTACATTAGATGAAGTTACATCTACGGTGACACCAACATATGGGACATCTTCTACAATCAATGAAGTTACATCTAAGGAGACACCAACATATGCCACATCTCCTACATTAGATGAAGTTACATCTACGGAGACACCAACATATGCCACATCTTCTACATTAAATGAAGTTACATCTGATATACCAACACCAATCTATAATATATTACCAATGCCAAGACCACAAGGGTTAAAAATTAAAAATGATACATTTCTGAAAGAAATTGTCACCGAAAAAGCAAATAATTCTGGTACTACTCAAATTAGAGACATATCTAGAAATGATGTAACAGTTGATAGCAAACTAACTCCAACGTCTACAATTTCAACTATAAAAACTAAAATTGCTAGTGTTAAACCTAGTATCAAGCTATCTTTGTCAGATATAAAAAGAAAATGTACAGAATTCGCTAAAAATAACCTACACTGTATATTTGGTCACTGTTCTAATAATTTTGTGTGTGTATATCGTCAATGTCTACTGAAATATGGTATAGAAGACTCTATTCCTTTAAAATTTATGTGTTTATAAAATTATATTATTATGGTATAATTTTATTTCATATCTTTTACAAGCTGATAATTATTACGAATTTTATTAAGTTTTTAGTATGTTGGTTAGTAAATTTTGCTTTGGTATCTATGTTTTGGTATCTATTCAAAATACAAGTTACGTTGTACATAAACCAAATTTGATTCTGGATTACTTATTCACTTTGAAATCAATTAAAAATAAGAGCACTGTATAAAAATCTTGATCTTGTTGATTCAAAACGAATTTCGTTATCATGTTGTTCAGGGAATTAAGACCATGAGGTTAGTTAAATATTAATTTAATTGATTTTTGCTAAAATTTACATCTAAAAATTTGTTTTGGCTCATTTTTCTTTCATACATTGAAACAAATACTGTAGGTACGAACTTACAAAAAGTTACAAATCACTAAAGAAATTAACTTTATTTCCTAGTTAATTAGAACAGGAAAATAATCCAAAATCAATTTGTGTCTAATTTTCGGCGACAAAACAAAACGGTTGCAAAACAATTTTTGACACATACTAGTTTTCTATATATTTTTTTATCGTCATTACATATGTTGATCACGAAGGAACGAAAAAAGAGAGTAAAAGTTACCCGCTTTCAGTTCCTACCTTAACTTTGCAAGTAGCAGGGTATCCCTCTTACTAATGGAGTATGGTTGAGAGAGTTCGTGTTTACTTTTATTGTCAAGATAAATCTGTTTTAACTGTCTTGATAATCGCTACTAACTGCCGTTCGGATATATATGGCACCAGCATTGTAAATATGATACTATTGTATGGGGCACGTATACAGAATTGATTTGTGTTATTGGGGAATATTTTTATAGTGTCTCAGTGAATTGATGTTGTTGGAACATTGTGTGATTTGGTAAGAATGTTGCTAGTTTTTGTTCTAGTATTGTTTGTCACAGTGTTTTCAAGAATTATACTTTGAAAGTTTAGCTTGGCTCTGATACATAGATTTTTTAAAAGGCAGTAATTTAAAGTTATTGATGTCCTATGCTAAGTTATTATTTATACGAGTTAAGTCATATACATACTTTTATTTTTTAAATCGGTTGTCTTGCTAAATGTATGTTGACACCTAAAATAATTCAACATGACTATTACCGTCATGGTGTACATTTTCTCAGTTTTATTCTAAGTTAATATACTATCTTTACTTTACTAATATTATAAACCTGAAGAGTTTGTTTGTTTGTTTGTTTGAACGCGCTAATCTCAGGAACTACTGGTGCGAATTGAAAAATTCTTTTTGTGTTGGATAGACCATTTATCGAGAAAGGCTTTAGGCTATATAACATCACGCTGCAACTAATAGGAGCGAAGAAACAATGGAAAATGAAAAAAAACGGGGAAAATTATTCATCTTTGAGGGCTTCCGTTGCGTGTGCTGCGAAAACGGTTCAAGATATCAAAAAAATATGTATGTAAGAATTATTTCTCTTGAAATGATCTAACAAAATGTTTGCAACAGTATATGTCTATCTTTTAAGATTAACTCACTAGAACCGTTTTTATGGTAATAACTATTCCATGCGGACGAAGTCGCTGGCACAGCTAGTAAATCTTTAAAAACATTTTTCTGCTAAAACCTTACATAAATCTCTTTTTAATCCCATTAATTAGGTACGTTCTCCAACATTTCATATCAGCAGTTTGGCTCCCGCTTAAATTAAAACGCGCAAGTTTAATTTTACAACTTCAGAACTTAAGCTGTACATAAAATTTTGATCGTAAACTATATCGTGGTTTCACTTGCATACTGTACTTTAGTGTTATGAGCGGCGTTAACGTCTTAGGCTATGTATGTACCTATGTAATATATGGTTTAATAATGTAAGTATGTTCGCGTGAGAGTGGCCTACTCTGGTAATTACTTTTTCTGGTGTCAGAGTTTTCAAACCGCCCTAAGGGCGTGACTAACAGCCGGCCCTACCATTTAACGTTATGGTTTTATTGCAATGCAAGGGTATGCTTAGTGTAGGGCTCACAATAACACAAACAAACCTGTATATAATTTTTATTACTGTGTGTAATTTTAATTCTATATCTGTCTATACTAATATTATAAAGCTGAATAACTAATATTATAGAGCTTCTTTCATACATATTTTTTTGATATCTTGAACCGTTTTCGCAGCGCTCGCAACGGAAACCCTCAAAGATGAATAGTTTTTCCACATTTTCCAATGTCTCTTCGCTCCTATTAGTTGCAGCGTGATGTTATATAGCCTAAAGCATTCCTCGATAAATAGTCTATTCAACACAAAAAGATTTTTTCAATTCGTACCAGTAGTTCCTGAGATCAGCGCGTTCAAACAAACAAACAAACACACTCAGCTTTATAATATTAGTATAGATTGTAACGCTTGATAGTGTGAAGGTAGATAAAAGGCGTTATCCGTGAGGTTTGGCTACCTAAGTCTAACTAGAAGGTATTAGGTAGTCGATAAATAAAAGGTTAAAAGGTTATTATAATTAATCTATATTTAATTCTTCAAAAAGGTGGTAGTCTAAATTTTACAATTTTAATTAGGTTTCTTCTTTACTTTAAATTTACATGTAGTTTAAAAAATGATTATATCTATATATGGGCGCCAGCCTTATCTCAAGGCGATAGAGAATGAGTACTCTTTTAATTATACAGTTATCCTCAGGGTCGAGGGAAAAAGCCTACACCAGGGTATCTAGTTGCAACCAGTATGTGTTTTAGTATTTAACAATCACAGAAAAAATATAAAGGCACCAGACATTCTAGATGTCTGGTGTTACCGGCTTAGTGATGGGGACGGAGTCCGAGTGGAGTCACCCGCCATAGAGGGCTGGGAGAAGCAGCGAGTTCTCCCAACACGGTTGGTGACCTCCGGCGCCCCGCGCCCAAAGCACGATGTAGAAAAGGGAGGTTATGTGTGAAGTGAAGTAGGTAGAATGGTGGGCGGCCTAGGCCAGCAGCCTTAGACCGTGTAGATGAGTTGTAGAAGGAGTGTGTTTGCGAGAAACTTAATAAACCCTGTTAACAAACAGTTACTTTTATTATATCTTCCGCATTAGAGGGTTGATGGTATCTGCGCGCACCGCACTTATGTCGTAAAACTTACCCAGAATCTGGGGTTTTTCTCCTTACAGACCAGCGGCTGCGTGCTAGGATGAGGTCCGCAGGCCTCATCGACCAGCACTACCTCCAGCAGACAGCAAATATCAAACCGCCTACGACAAGAAACGTGGAAGATTATTCCCGGTGAACAGATTATTTCACTGATCTCTTTTTCTCGAACACTCACCAACAACGAGGGAGTTCCTATGTACGGAGCGTGGCGAGTTGAACGAACTGCTTCTGCCGGGGTCTAGGAGTAGAGAGAATCTCCATCTCCCAGACCCGGCCTACATTTTTCTTGCCGTGCGCGTTTCTTTCTGTTGAGTCACCTTTCACGTCTCTCGGACAGATTCAAAAATGTCAATTCGACACTGACATTGACAGTCGCAACCCAAAGACGCATAGGCATCTTTGTTTTGCGACTGCGCAACGTATCGACATTTAGCCATTGTGGACTAAATGAACGGAATGAAATGAGGGGTTACAAGATATATTAGTTTAAGGTTTCTAATATACTTTGATTGAGTAAAGTTTTGTGTTTGTATTAATTCTGTTGTTATTATCATTAAAATATGAATTTCATATATGTGGTTGTACAGTATATCTAGTGTTATATTTTACTGCTATGCTCTTTAGGTTTACTGTCTTTATTTATTTCTATATAATACAAGATACAGTATTTTACCCAAAAAGTCAGGTTCTTTTTCGTTACAGACTTCATTATGACTTTGTACTTCATTAAGAATTGGTCATAATTTACTGAGAACCACGGTAGATGGCGTTTTTAAAATTCTTATATTACTTTCAATAAATGGTGATGATGTTTCTACATGTATAATAGTTCCAGCTTATTTGTAATGATATGTTTTTCCCCTGATTATTGTTAAGAGCTTTACATGCAATATGTAAGTGTAAACTAAGCTTTAATAGTTTAGTAAGTTTCAAGCTGCAGTATTTACCACTCAGATAAATTTCAGACAATTTCTGTTTAGCATGTTTAGCTTCATATTTGGTTTGATTATGATCTAGATATTATCATCTCTCTATTATCTCTATTTCATCTACCGTGAGATGATTTACGTAGCATCCATCTGACTAGGACAATATCATTATTTTAAATACCTTTATCCAAACAAAACAATTAAGCCATTAAGATTTTTACAATTGCGTTCATGTTTATGTAAGGCTATGTGCAAGCCATAGACAGATCGTAAATACCTATGTATACTTTAATTAAAAAAACATATTGATTACACAAAGTAAAATACTGATTGAGGATCACTGCGCCAAAAGAGTTATTACTTTTTCATTAAGCTTCATGCATTAAATTCGTTCCCAAAAGCCAAATCCAAAATAAAACAGACAACAAGCATTTAAAAGCACGTCAACCACAAAGCCCTTACTACAAAATCCGTTGAAAACATTTCAGCACACTGCAATTATTTACAAAGTGCGTTCGTAATTAAATTCAATATTACAGTTTATATAGGCCTCCGGTTACCAATTAATAACTTATTATTAAATTCGGCAGCGGATAATTATACCATTCAATAATTCGAGGGAGTGATTGGCGAATACGTTTTGTTGTCGACATTGAACTGCAAATAGACTAACCTAAACGCACCATTTTGTAACCACACCGAACAGTGTATGTGCCAAAAAACATACACATATCACGTGTGTCATATATCCATGCTTCATTCGATATTCATCTTCCAAGTAGTGTTACATGTATGTAAATAAAAATAAATAGTACGTGACAACCATACAGCGCCCTCTAGCTCCATACTAGGCAAACGCTTGTGTCATTGATATCATAACAATGTAAAAAACAATCAATGTCATAAATTTACATTCTAGATATTTTCATAGCAGGCATGCTACATCTTAGACTACAGTAGTGATACATTAGCCAAGCTGTTTTTAAACATAAGCCTATTCCGTGTAAAAAGACATAAGCAAGGCCTGTCCACTGTATTACGTCAATGCCTTTGCTTTGTAGGGTTCAGTAATTATGGGGAAGTTGGTTTGGTATGAATTTGGCTAAATGAAAATGTGTTTGGAGGCTGGCGAGGTAAATGGAAACATGAGGTGCTTATACCTAGCCTTATAATATGAAGATCGCAGGTCAACTACATGATTTTATTTCGTTTTAGAAATAACAAAGGTTCACCGATGTATGTGGTAAACTTACTTACTTACTCCGCTGGCGCAGCGACCCAAAGTGAGTCTTGGCCTCCGATACAAGAGATCGCCACCGGTCCCGGTCGTTTTAATTATGTATGTGGTAAAAGTATCAAATTATTTGTTCAAAATTTTATTTGTATCTATACAATAAAATAAAACAAACGAGCTCTCAAGAGGGTCACAATTTCTTGAGAATTAATATTAAGGGGTTTCCAAACTATTGTTGATAGGCTTTTTCCATCTTAGACTACAATGCTATTATAAATCAAGCAGAATGTTCAACCGTAACCTTATATCGTGTATAAAGCTAAATTTGTAAGTTGGCGAAATTTTTTTTATAATTTTTCTTTTATTATGAGACTGGTGAGACAAAATAGCTTACGAAACCACTTACATATTATAATATGTATGTACTCGTATTAGCACGCAGCAACCCGAAGTGAGTTTTGGATCACCACCGATCCCGATCTTGTGTCGTTTCTCGCCAGTCAACAACGACATAACAAAATATATCTCAACAACTTCTAATGTCAAAACAAATATCTAGAAAAAAAAAATATCTAGACAACTAGTGTCAAAGCTAAACACATAATGACAAAAGTCTAGCCACATTGTTCAGCAAAAACCAGCGTTGAGAGAATAACCTGAAGGACCTGAAACGTCGACTTATCTCGCACAGACTAGTGGTACAGAAGCGATACGACACTGAATGCTGGCTTGAACGAATTAGGGGAAGGAATAATAGGGAATTAAAATAATCAAGATTTGTAATTATGTAGCTTTTTCTGTACTCGTGGCGTTTTGTTTGTCGGTGTCAGACAATGTCCAAAATGCGACATAATACTATTCAATATTTAAAGCAGTTTCGTGCTTTGTATGTAGGTCTTTTAAACAGATTTAAAAATAAAAGAAAAAGCTCACTTCGACTAAATATCGTTAGTTTTTATGATAAAAGTAGACATGTATCTTCCATGCCATTTCATAAAACTTATCACAATCGCCTTTCAAGCTGTGATTTATGTATGTAAGTCACAAGAATTTCAAACGTCTACTAAAACAACTTAGTGGCATAATTAGAATTTCAGATACCAAAGTATATAATAACCAAGAAGGTAACCTCACAAGGTTGCTTTGCTATCAATTTGTATTAAAAAGCATAGCCCATAGATATAAATCCTCTTTTTCCTTGGGCTAGACAGGATTTTCCGTCCGAAATTCAAGTGCCAAGATGTCTATCCGGCAAATTTTCGAGTGGGAAATTTAAATATCGTGTGTCGAGACTCCGGCTTTTGGCGGTAACCCGACCGAGGAAGGATACACTAAATGCCAAGAGCAGGGCGGCCCTAGGAAACTGATGTAAATGGATGTGGCATAACATATCCGTTATGATACAAGCGAAAGCGTAGTATGGGGCTAGATGGCGCTGTGTGATATGTCCTGAGATATTTATTTATTTATATCGTTTTTCTTTTCACCCGAAGTTTGTGTCTAAGTATCTTTTTCAACCTTCACTCATTCATTCCTTATGTATTTATTATCATGACATGTTTATTATGTCATGTCTTTTCTGTATTTAAATTGAAAAGACATATGAACATCAATTAATTAATTATTTACATAACATTAATTTTTGCATGCATCAATATTATTAGCTTTTTATTCTGAACTAGCGGATGCTCGCGGCTTTGCATCCCCTATTTCACCCCTTTATAAGTGGCATTTCCAAAAATACTTTCTTAGCAGATGCCTCCGTCGTAACGTCCGTCTACTCGTATTCCTGCAAGCCAAATTTCACTGTGTCAGTCATTCAGTTACCTTTGAGTTTTATATATTTAGATTCCACAGCCGTTGGATTACCTGCTGAATACTTTGCGCTTTGGGAGCATTAATAACTTGCCCTTATCACCGAATACAGAATAGGTATAATCCTTACTACGTAATAAAATCTAGCTCTCAGCGTATTATCAGGTTTTTTGAATTTTCATGGATCCCCTTTTTAGTTTAGGGCATCTTTTTAGATAATCTAGAAATCTATTTACCACCTCCAATATTCACAGTCCCTTGATCAGACATAGTATATAGGTTCGCCGCCGGTGAGCGACCTGCGACGGCACTATATAGGCGGCTATATAGCTAGGTATATAGCACTGGCTAGGACCTATTTTAATTCCCGTGCTGAAGCGTTTGTCGTAAGATATCATATTACATATCTTGGAATATACAAGTACATGAGTATTTTAGTCTCACTTTTCCTACCAACTTTTGGAATTATTACAATCATGTAAACAATTTTTAGATTGGAAGTAATGTTTTTTTTTTATAAATAAATATTCCAGGACATTGCACACATTGCCATCTAGCCCCACACTAAGCAAACGCTTGTGTCGTGGGTACTAGATAACGGATATAATACTTATATACTTTTCTTTTGTAAATACATACTTATTATACCCTTATGGACCCTTCTCGAGATTCCATTTATCTCATCGTACTCCAACCTAATGTATAATCATTCCTTCACCATCCAAGCCATCCAGTTGTGGAACATGTTGCCATTGCCTGTTAGGCAAGCTAAGTCCTTAAGCATATTTCAAAAGCTAGTGTCTAAGCTAGCATCATTACTTATCATCCATATAGTATTATGTATTGTATTGTTTATTATTATTTATTAGTGTATTAAAAGTCTCGCTCAATCTACCATTTTTGTATCCCACTGAAGACCTTTATAAAAAATGCAACGTTCTTACAGTACGTAAACTCTTCATCTTACAATGCATACGTAGATATCATAAATTAACTATATCTACTCTACCCTGTGCTGACAAGCGGATATCTAAATGTCCAGTCCCCGCATACCACAGTGAAGTCGCCTGGAGACATTACTGTCACCTTGCACCTCAATTGTACAATAATCTAAACACTTACTTTGACACTAAAAAACTAACACAACATAAACTAAAACTTGTAATAGTTAAATGGTTAGGCATGCTGAACTATGATAATACAGAAAAATTATTTAATGTAAGAAATCGAACAAACAATCATCATAGCATTCATAATCCCACGCACGCACGTACGCATACACACATACACACACATACACACACACACACACACGCACGTATACAATATTATACATACGCACATTCATAATACACAACAACTATATTTGACAAACATGGGCAATATACAAACCTTTCAAAAAAACAAACTTTTGAATGTTGTTTTAACTTTTTTTTAAGGTTCATTATAATATATTAATGGCAAAGTATATATTGTAAAACATCTAAGTAATGTTCCACTGGAAGACCTTACCTTCTGCAACACAGTTGTTAACTAAAGCAGAAGGCAGAGCCTTAATTTCTATGTACCGTGTAAAGTTTTTGCAATAAATATGTTTATGTTTATGTTTATTATCTGAGTTTGTATTGTGTTCTTTCACTTATTTATTTATTTAACGTATTCTTGTACACTGCCTATTTTTAATTCTAAATCCTGTCCATCCAAAGGTTGCCTGGAAGAAATCGCCTAAGGCGATAAGGCCGCCCAATGTGCATTAAAATAGTTTTTAAATTTCTTTCATCATGTATATATTTTTTGGAGTGCATTAAAGAAATATCTTATCTTATCTTATTATTCATACGAACGACCAGACTCAACACAAGTAATTATACATTTTAAAATTCATAAATACTTGTGTCACACGGGAATCGAACCCCTAGATTAGAAGGCAGAGCCACTACCAACTAAACTAACGGAGCCAATTCAATTTCAAACAAAAAAAACAAACAAAAATCCAATTTCGGAGTCAATTTGAAAACTATGTTACAATTTCGCGTATAACATACACACTACTCACCTGTCTATCTCTAAATGAAAACGAATTTGTAATTATACTACGACGACGTTACATGCTCGAGATTTCTTTATTAACTATGTAGTCTCACTTCTGTATGTACTAGGCGTCACACTTTTTATAGCTGTGAAAATAAAAACACAAAAAAAAAAGAAAAAACTTTTGAACAAATGTCACTTTCAATGTAGCGCATGTAGCGCCGTCCTCCTGTCAAACCTCATTCATTTCTTGTGTGCGGGCGTCGCAACATCATAAATTTCGTTGAATTTTACTATTTGAATTTTTTGTGGAAAAAAGTGTTTATTTCATGTGTTCAAGTGGTAAATTAGGAAAAGGAGCATCGGAATTTTAATATAACGTAGAAAATTCGACGTTTGGTACAAAAACTAAGCAATTCATCAACCAGCTCAAAGGATAAAGGTTAGTGCAACTACTAACTTACCAAGCAATCTTACTGCATTTATTCATCATCGATTTTAATTTTCTTGGTACAATCTTATATATTTTATAAAACTATACCGAATAGATCGTAAATATAGTTTTTTTTTCAACGAATGATATAACGATCTTTTTTTGAAATACCCACATTTTTGTCATGTAGATCGGAAACATGACTTTTCTAGCAATGTTTCTGTAACGATCTTTTTTCGATGTACCGATATATTTGTTGTTTTTGTTACAAATACAATACAACAAAATATGAATTTATTTATTACCATTTTCTTACATACATTGTTCTACAGTTTATTCAATGTAAAAAGAACTAGATTTTCTGACCTATAACGGTTATTTTGTTTGTGATTCATATTTATTCAATTAAACGAGTTATTAACCGTGCTCAAGCACGGTTAATAACAAACTAGTCTAGTGGCATAACGTGATTATGTACAATGATTTTAAAAGTGTACTGCTTCATAGCAAATTAGTTTAGTGGAATACAATACCAACATACAATAAATGTATATTTTGGGCGTTGAATAAAGCACGATTGATAAAGAGTTAGTCTAGTGGCGTAACGTGATTACGTACAACGTTTTTAAAAGTGTTACTACTATAATAGCAAATAAACAATTATTCAATTGAGTGGCATACATTACCTATATTCAATGTACATTGAGGCGTTATACTCCGTGACATTAGAGCGCGGTTGATAACGAATTAGTCTTGTGGCGTAACGTGATTACGTACAATGACTTTAAAAGTGTTACTGCTTTATAGCAAAGTAACAATCAATAAATTTAGTGGCATAAAGTACCTATATTCAATGTACCCTCGTTATACTCCGTGACATTAGAGCGCGGTTGGTAACGAAACTTCAACTCAGTTAATTACAAAATATTGTCATTATTTTTATAATTTTGAATTATGTGTAATCACGAGAAGCAAATTGTTAGTTAAATTAACATTCTTAGATATTTTATCTAGGACTAGCTGGTGCGCGCGACTTCGTCCGCGTGGAATAGTTATTACCATAAAAACGGTTCCAGTTAGTTAACCTCAAAAGATAGACATATACTGTTGTGGACATTTTGTTAGATCATTTCAAGAGAAATAATTCTTTCATACACATTTTTTTGATTTCTTGGACCATTTTCGCAGCGCACGCAGCGGAAGCCCTCAAAGATGAATAATTTTCCCCGTTTTTTCCACATTTTCCGTTGTTTCTTCGCTCCTATTAGTTGCAGCGTGATGTTTTCTAGCCTAAAGCCTTCCTCGATAACTTGTCTATCCAACACAAAAATATTTTTTCAATTCGCACCAGTAGTTTCTGAGATTAGCGCGTTCAAACAAACAAACAAACAAACAAACTCTTCAGCTTTATAATATTATATATATTAGTATAGATATAAATCATCCTTGGAAGGACCTGGGCGCTACCACGATGTATCTGACCAAGAGAACTCCCCTAACGATTTAAATCTGCGGGGGAGTCACGACCCTCAGCCATGAGGAAATACGACTCAAAAAGATAATTAACCTGTATAGAATATTAAAATGTAACACCCAAAATCCAACCAAGCATTGCTTTATCAGTAAATGCCCAAATTCAATTGACAAATCGTCTCGTTGTAATAACTAACTAAGCATTAACCAATAACATGTAATCCGATCCCATACAAACGTCATAGCGCGCGTATTCTCGCAAATTGACAGACGTTCGCCAATGCAACGCTGCTGACGCGAGGATTGTGGAGTAGTGCAGGAGAAACTATGTTGAAATATTAAAAAAAAACCATTTTTATCTTTTAATAGGTACTAATTGGGTAAAGGCGAAGCCAAAGATGATATTTTTTAAACCTTGAAAGTAAACCGTAAGTAATTACTTTAATTCCACTATTTTTCATTTTTATGAATATATATATAATTTTTTTACAGTCCTGTTTTTTTTACACAACATTGACAATGAAAAATGATTGCTATATGACTACCTGCACCTACTTGCTTTGTTGTTCTTTGAACATCAGCTATTTCACACACAACAATCTTTCTTTTAAAAAGTACTTACTTTTCTTCAAATAAAAAAAAATGTTGTAAATTTTTATGAAAGCAGTATATCTATCAGTGGATTTCATTCGTGCGGTCCCGCCGGTGAGTGACCTAGCGGTCATTATCTGCAATACCAACCTATGCGGTAGTTATACCAGCCTTTGACGGCTACCAGTAAAAATGACCGCTAACACTCAGTGGCTTTGTAAAAGATAAAGAACGAATCTTTATTGATACTGTAAAGTTGTAACATACATATATAAGTACTAACATCATAGAATATGCTACACAAATTACAATATCTCGTCCAATTGAATTTATTACATTGTACTCCGTAGGGTACAGTTTTGAGTTGTTGGAAAAATATTTTATGATTTAACAGAAATGTCGATTACCAGCACTTATTGATTTGTTGAGGCTAAAATTTGCAACATCCTCTTAAATTGTAAGCTAGCTACGCTATGTGATAATCCAGGTTTCAATCTATCGATTGAATATTGATATTATAGATTTATTTAAGTTGACATATTGTATGATTACATACCTATTATTATGTTTGACATGATTTTAATAACAGAAAGTTTCATTATTTTATTAATAAAACTAGACATTGTAACTTCTAAAATTTTATTAAAACTAAATGTTATAAATTCAATTTGACGAGATATTGTAATTTGTGTAGCATATTCTATGATATTAGTACTTATACCTATGCCTATGTATGTTACAACTTTACATTATCAATAAAGATTCTTTATCTTTTATCTTTTTCATTATCTTTATATCCATGAAAATTTTATCCAAATCAGTTTCAGCCGTTTCAGTATGAAAAAGACAAACACGAACACAGAGTGATAAAGCAGGACCAAAAACATTTACTTTTTATGTGTTTTTTTTTGTAATCAGTAAATTAATAAAGTATTTAATTATTTTAATCATTCATTTTAATGTATCTATCTTCTGTCAGTCTTCTGTCAACATCGATACCGTTTCCAATATACAAGCCTATCTTTAAAACCAGCTACTAAACTGTATTCTGTGACTACAATCTCAATTTTAACGAGTCACCTTAGTCAGGAAGCATTCAATGTAAACACCATTTTCCCAACTAAAGTATCTTGCAGTTTATTCGAATTACACACTTGAATGTAGAGCGGTGGTGTACACTAGACTGTACAGAAGTTCCACTTGCCAGGTATTGTATAAGTATCGGTATTGTCTTCGCGCTTGTGTTTTCTTCATCGACTGGTCAGGGTTGCCAGTGTTGCCACGTATATGAGTTTTATTTATTAATATCGAGTTAAACAAATCCTTGTTCAACTTGCAAGTGATGGAAAGCATCAAAATGGACAATTTTTTTTCACATCTTCTACACATTATTTACCTATTATGGTACAAATTTACATTAAGATGTTACTTAAATATATTATTAGGTATAACTTTGTTATGTACAGATACTAGTCAACTAGTCTACCTGCACAAACGTTAAATACACCAAAACGCTTACAGGCAACCCTAAAGAATAGTGAGGATTTTTTATTTATAATCTGTGCAGTGTCGCACGCTTGTCTTTTGTTTAACGACGGCTCCGACCGGACACCTGACACTGCTCTGGCGGGACAGACACTGCCAGCTCTCACACATTTTGTATCGGGGGGTTTTAGAAATCAGTTACACGGGCTATTTTTAATAGTTTTGTTTGTGGTTAGAAAAAAAATATTAAAATATCCCGGTTTCTTGGACGACAAAGAGTTTTAATTCTCCCAATAAATCTAAGTGTCCTATTAAATAAATCAACACAACTGCCATTACTTAATATTTGGAATCCACCAATGACAGCGCATATAGCGTGCGTATTGATTTGACTAAAAAAAATATTGTGTTCTAGAAACCGTTCATTAAACAATGCATTACATAATACAATTCACTATTTAATAGATACACAAAACATTACCTCTTTCATTTGATTTTATTAGATTTTTAGTTTGTCTCTGGCAACATAAATGTAAAAATTTACATAATATCACACTTATGATGTCAAATTACAAACACTGTTTTGAAAACTCATAATAATAACACTAGATTTTTCTGTTATGATACAAACGTTTTTGTATCATAATTATGTACTTGAAATCTTGTGTAAAACAAAATATATCACACTGCTGTTAATATATCACACTGCTGCTTGGCACCAATAACCCAATCCAAGGTTCAACTGATCTCCTTAATAACTTGGAAAAGGTGTTGTTTACTCAAATTTAAGTTATTTAAAGTTCCGAGAGACTTATATCGCAGCAAATATCTCCGAATACTAATTTTCGATGTCACATAAAATTGAAAATGTCCACATAAAGTTTGCAAATGCCACGTGCGTTTTAACGAACACTGTAAAAAGAAAAATACACCTTATTTTAAACAGAATAAGATTGTTTATCGAATGAAAAACATCGAGATTTGTTGTCGTAAATTCGAAGGGCGAAAGTAAAACTGAAATAAAATAATTCAACAATAATTTGTAAAGGGATACAAATTGAAAGTGATGCGTATTAAGTGGCGTGTTTATTTTTATAATAACGCTGTATTTTTTTTTCAATTATTCAAAAGATTCATCTTGAATCTTTTCTTAATAATTTTTGAATAAAAATGGTTTCGCTAAGTCTATGAGCAGCTGTATTTTTTTACAATTTATATTCAATTCATACAATTCAACGTCATTAATAGAGACAACAAATGTGGCTGTAAAAGTGTCGTTTTTGAAAAAGCTTTTGACAAAATGTAATATATTAAAAAAATAACAAAATCCATGACTAATAGCTATCTACTGAACCAATATTATTTTGGAAAGCTATTACAATAAAAGGAGAACATTCCGTGATGTCAAAAGAGTCAAGTGGCCCTTCGGGCGGTTCGAAAACTCTCGACACTGAAATAAAAAAAAATGAATTTCTTACTGACTTTTGTATCTAAAACTCAAAGGTGACTGACTGACTGACTAATATAGTGATCTATCAACGCACAGGCCAAACCACTGGATGGATCGTGCTGAAATATGGCATGCAGATAGATGTTATGACGTAGGCATCCGCTAAGAAAGGATTTTTGGAACTGCCACTTATTAAGGGGTGAAATAGGGGGATGCAAGTTTCACTTCTTAAAGCGAGCGAAGCCGCGAGCTTAAAAGTAGTCTTTACATATAAAAAAGCTGAAGAGGGTCAAAAATCTGTACATAGAAGCTAATAGAAAAAACAACATTTAGGTATACATATTACATCGATAACGGACACGGTTTAGCAGTTTTTAGAGTAATTGTCTCTTTATTGAAACTACCATCACGCAAAAACAGCTGAACGGATCATCAAAATTTTGGTATGTTATTTGTATGAGGTCTTAGAAGTGTCCCAGACTACTTTTATCTCGGAATAATGGGAGCGAAGCCAGACTGGCGTCCACTAGTTTATAATAAGAGTGGTTAGTGTTATGTCCTTATTCGTTACAATTGAATCTGGTAAGCTGAGGAGAGCAGAAGGCAGTAAGTGTATCAACACCATCAAGTATACAGCAGCAAGTTTGTAGAACTTGCGAATTCATTTGTCTGTCTGGAAGTTCTGGCGGGTGCAACGCTCGTGACACACGGACAGTTCCTACAGCTTACAGACGCTGACTTACGTATAAAAAAATAAATTTAAATTATTTTGATTACTGAGGCAAACAAAGGCCCGCGGGCAACCTGCATTAATCTAGGATTAATGTACTTAGCTTAATCTTTTAATTCAGATTTATTCAGATATTAATCTCAGGACTGTACTGGGAAGTTTCCTAACAATGTCTTATACAAGATGGTTTAGGTGTTTGAACATGAAGAAGGAAGTAACCCAGTCAAACTCACAGGCACAAACTTTCACCTTAATATAACGAGAAATTTGCTTATGTGATGGAAAGGCTTGCCCATTCTAGCAGTAGTATCAATCATACTCGCCATCCTACCTCCCCGTGTGTCTCCCAGACGAGTGAACGAGCAGTATTGCACTAGGCATTCACCCCGGGTTTGGCCAGACGACCTGTTACACTCCACTGCCTACAAACTAGCACTGGACATAAATTATGAACGACACATTGGGATGATGGCGAATTTCTTGCTCAAAAACTGTTCCAATGTGGTTTAATCTCTAACCGTTTTACTTTTTTTTGTTGATCTTCCACCTGCAATCGACCTTGTGTAGCCTTAATCAGGTATTGTGTGCGCGTTTTGTCGTTTCGAAGACTTTTTTGTATCTGTGCTTACAAAATACTCGTTTTATTGAGCCTTCTTTTGGTGTAAATAAACAAAAACAAAATAAATATTCCGGGACGTTGCACACAGCGTTACAGACTTAACACAAGTAATTATAAATGTTAAAATTCATAAATACTTGTGTCACGCGGGAATCGAACCCACAACGTTACTGTTTTACGGATTAGTTATAGTTAGTCACTCGCTAACTTAAATATTAACGACCATGTCAAGGGAAGATCAATAAAAACTCGTATTATAAACTTTGCAGCAATGTGATTTCAGTGCTATTCTTACCAAAACCTTATGTCTTATTAAAGAAAGAACAACACACAGCCCGAACAAAACAAAAATACAGTTCTTCTATACAACAAAAGTAACCTTGTAAAATAATTACGTCTACCCATCTAATTAGATATAAATAAAAGAGACAACGCCACAAGGAAGCGTATGACTAAACTGCATAATTGCACTTTGCATTAAAACGCAATTTATCCAATTTTTCTACTAAACTTGGCTCATCACAGTTGGAAAATTCTGCCACTATCCTTTGTCACTCTTCCGCGTTGAGGTCCTTGAGCATTGTATAGTTTGGGATCTGAATTTTACTTTTTTATGATATATGATCAGACTAGTCAGACGCGTGCTCGATGGTAAGAACATTCGTCAGCTCATTTCAGCAATGACAAGAAACTATATGCAATTGAAATCATGCTTGTCACTGCAAGTTCAACTCATTTACATTCGATCAGAAATGTATTCCTTAAAAAATATGTAGTCACAATTAAGTTTATGTTCGATGAAGTTACAAAATGAATTATACTTGATTTGGGATGAATATGGTGATTTTGAGATAACCAAGTGGCCAACTCTGTTGTCGAGAGCTTATCAAGCCGCCCTAAGGGCGACAGACATGGCTTAATGACTGCCTAGACAAGCAGCCAGGACCTATAATTTAACGTATCATCTGACCCAAAGAAGCGCACTATGAAATGCCTATCTACTACAACATTCCTATTTAAATAATATTTGCCTCGGAGGCAGCGCTACTCCTATTCCGACTAGATTTAATTCTGTCATTCTGTCAATGGCTTTGCTGTTTTTATTACATAAAATCATACAATACAAGCACATTTTATCCTGAAATAAAGATGATTATAAGAGAAAAAAAAAAACCGACTAGAAGTAGGTAACAGACATCTTCTGACAATACTCCTATCAAATGTACAAGCACCTCACATTACGTTGGTGCGTACAACCCGCCATATTTATAAATTAACACTCGTTGCAGGACAAAGAGCTATGAAAGTGTGAATCATTGTCCTAATTGCACCGCCAATTACTTTGTATCGCAGACGTGTCGACAGACAGAACGGGGTTCCGGGAAAATTGACTGGAAATTTTGACAGGTTTTGACCGTTATATCTGACCAGGCATTAAACTGTTTTTTTTTTAAATATAAATATGTACATAATACTCAAAGGTGACTATCAGTGATCTATCAACGCACAGCCCAAACCACTGGATGGATCGGGCTAAAATTTGCCATTCCGATAGACGTTATGACGTTCGCATCCGCTAAGAAAGGATTTTTGGAAATGTCACTTTTAAGAAGATGAAATAGGGATGCAAGTTTTATTTCTTAATGCGAGCGAAGCCACGAGCACCCACTAGTTCACGTAGGTATATAAAAATATAATTTGGGTAAAAATTGGTAAGACACAAAAAGTTGTTAGTTGGAATTGATAGCTGAAAAAGGTCTGTCATTGGTGAAATTAAACGTCGTAAATAGGTCTTTGGTAACAAACGAATTTCATATGTAAAACTTGAGGTTAAATGTTTTTAACGTGCAAACAAGGCGTTGAAACAAATTTTTAAACCATAAAAGAAAATACTTACACCAAAAGTATGTTAACAATATTTTATTCTGTGCTCGTGCAAAAATTAGCAAAGAAAACAATATTAAAATAAGGTACTTGTTGAAAACTGTACAGAACCCTGAATATAATTATTCTTTAATTAATATTCTACTCAAGGCCTGGTTGTGTTCAAAAACTGCGTACTTTCAGATTGCCGATGACAGGCTTTATATTAGTCATGCATAATACCTACGTTGATTCATACACTGTAATAATATTAATTAAATAAATATTATTATTATTTAGTAAATAGATATCACTATGTACAAAATGTTGACCATAATATGTTTAAGATTTTGACACACGAATATTTTAATTTAGAATAACCTTTTATCTCAATTTTAATTATTTGTATTATTAGTTTTGTTCTCTGTACCTATTGTAATTATTATATCATCTTTTATTAATTAATGTAATTGGCTCGCGCCGTTTTAATTAAATTGTAAATAAATAAATAATGTAACTTTATAAAACAAGTTATTTTTTTTTTTATAGTTCGCGTAAGTTGATAGAATTATGATTTCTTTTTCGACCCTATGCGATAGGCGTCCAACAAACTGTAAAACAAAGTCGCAAATTACACTGACTACAAGATTACATAAAACATCACCTGAACAAGTAACACTTTTGTGGCTGAAAGTGGAATATGACTTAACCAAAATACAATCGCAATATAATATGCATACGATAAAAAAAATACGAGTTTTGTTTTATCACCACTAATGACCTTATTTCTAATTAGACTTCACACCTTTCTGTATTTTTACCTACTAAATATACATCACGAGACGTCAACTAGTAATTTAAATAATGCTAGTAATAACCTTAAGCAATCAGTAGATAAAAAAGCGCAAATTCTCAGGTTCATAATTAAAACTGCATTTACTCAAAATAAAGTTATTAAAAAGAAATAAACCCCTCCTGATTGCAATGCTGTAACTGGCTGAAACTTAAATAGTCTATCAACTGTTCGAGGCAATTCTGAATTAGTACCTACTACGGGTGAAATTGCCTTACACCCGTGGAACTAACTTATTTCGATTTTTGTAGAATAGCCGACAAGGCCAACAGAATGTATGAACAATAAAAATAAATTAAATTATATATAATAATAATATCAATACATATAATAAAACTGAGGTTAAATAATCTGTGCAGAGAAGATATTAGAAAAAAAATATCGGGTATACTTTATATCTATAATAAAACACGTTTCAGCAGGTTTTATAATTTTTATCTGTTTATCTGTGTCTCTGTTTGTCTGTTTATTTACATGCTCATTACGTAAGAACCGCTTAACGGATCATCATGATTTTTGGTATCTAGTTAGTATGAGGTCTTAGAAGTATCACAGGCTTTATATCCTGAAATAATGCGAGCGAAACCACGGGCGTCCGTATACCAGTAATAATATATGCAGGCACCTTAGTCAATAAATGTTGTAATGCATACAATATCGTATTTAATTAGTTAGTTTTGGTTGTATATATTATTTTTTATTGTATTCCATGTATCATGCTCTCTTTCATTTTACAATTATTGTTATACAAGATTAGAAAGATTTCTGAAAACGTAATGGATTTCTTGCACAAACATTCATAATTTTTGTTCAACAAATTGCGATTTTAACTAGAACTAAATAAATATTTCAGGACATATGACACAGCGTCCATACTAAACAAAAAATTAAAACAAAAGCTACAAAAAAAATCAAACATGGTCTATTTAATGTTCTTACAAAAATCTGCGACAACGTAACGCCATAAACTCCCTGTGATGAAAAAATCACCCCAACTTAAAATCAACCTTTAAGTTTCAACTCCAGGGTTCAATTCCCTTTGAATATCGGAAGGATAGAGTTGTAAACTAAGGAGAAACGGCCTGTGAAATTAAAGCCTTATTTTATTATGAGCGAAATAGTTATATCGGGGCTTGTATTGTCCGAGTGATTGTTAATCAGAGCCCCAAAGCGCATAGAGGGTTATGCATAGAGGGTTATGCATAGAAGCTTAATTTGGTGATTGCTTTTCAATTTCAATTGTACTATACTTAGTTATCACAGAATTACATCACATGCAGAGATGTAGTGACCTCTAGGGCGGTTTGAATACTCTATCATCTAAAACTACTTTTATCAAGTAAGGTTGATATTTTCTGGTACTCGTTTGGCAAGCTACTACTTCTTGAATTGTAAATTTTTTGCTTGGTCGGTTCCGGCAGTTTTTTTTATACAGCACCATTTTTTTTTGTTTTAGTACAAATATACTGCAAGCTCTCGAAACCAGAGTTAATCAAGCCGCCCTAAGGGCTTCCGACATGGCTTAACGACTGCCGTAATGTAGAAACAGTCGGGACCTACAATTTAACGTGTCATGATCATCTTAGTAGATACAGGCTTAGTTGTACACCATGTCAGAAACCTTTCGTGCGGTTTGATAACTCCCTATTTTTAAAGTCGATGTAAACCTCATATAGGCTACACAACAAAGTACTAAGTATGCACCACCTTAGTCCGTCCGTTGAACTTCAGCTAAGTACCTATGCATAGAACAAGCCATTAGCATTTTTGCAATGTCATACTCGAAGCAAAGACTGCAGTTCTCCCTCGAATGCATACAATTATGTAGGAAATAGCGCTTTGGAAGCATTTATGTTCCGGGGTTATGACTGGTGAGTGCATTTTCAAGTTTTGCGTAGGTGTCGCTGCTTGGGGAATAAATTGGATGGACACTTACCTAGGCGTTGTACAACGTACATGATAATGAAAACTAATTTGCTTATTAATTTTCCTTTTCTACCGACTTCCAAAAAAAGAAGGTTATCAAGTCTTATGAAAGTTTTTCTTTTCGTATACTTTTTTATATCGTCGTGGGCAAAAATAATGTCTAGAATGGGAAAAATCTATGACTTATGTTATTTATTAATAACATGTTAAGCAACTGTTGTTGCGATTACTCCTTGGATGGGTGACCAGGCAGTCGTTAAGCCATTTCAGAGGCCGAAGGGTGGTTTGAAAACTCCCGATACTCTAGTATGGTCTAGTCTCTAGTATAGTATGAGAAAAAGCTTTGAATAGATCGCTCATGGATATAAGGTCGTCTCATGTGGCTTTAAAATAGTTTTAAGCAAATTGAAAGAAAGAAAGAAAGAAAGAAACATTTATTGTGACAGATTTAACAAAAAAACAAACACGAGTAAAAACATAACAAACAAACATAAAATCTGCCACAACACAGCCCCAACTCAGCATAATGCTGGTTGTGTGGAGGCAACCAGCGCTGGTCTTCCGTTGGGGCTGGCTGTGACGTCACGCACGTACGTTAAGGCAGGCAATTAAACAAACAAGATGAGACATATACCAAAAAAAGCAAAATTTTAAATTAGACATACTAGTAGTGGAAGGAATGAACTAAAATTAATAGGAAGATATATGAATTGCTTTCTGTTGTGTTATTTTCTTTTGTAATAAATGTTATTATGGATCTATTTATCTCTATTGTATTTCTATAACGAGGTAGCTAAAAAGCATGGAAGTGTCACCTACCTACATCACCCTAAACTTGGTAGATACACGGTGTCAAGAAAGGTCGTGTCCTGTCCATCGTGCAGTCGTGACCCGACGGGCTGTTTGATGTTTTTATGCCTTCAATAAACACCACAGTATAAAATATTAGAGGAAGTTGAAAGGACCTTTTAATGAAAGTACAAGGTGCTCGTAGATATACCGTTCTGCAATTCGATACTCGCGTTGAAAGCGTTTGCTTGGAAATGAATTTATGGTTGTCAAAAATCGTTACTACAACTACCTATTTACATTATCTAAATATGTATTTTTGTATGTCAATTTAGTTGTCTCAGATTGGAAACTTAGGAAGTCCTGAGAATTAAATTTGAAGGGTTGGTTGATAATAAATCGAGATTTGTTTTTTTTAAGACGGAATAGGTTTGGCTTCCCTACAGCCTGCGTAGTGTTAAGCGCCACTGTAGTCTAAGATGTAGCACGCTTGCCTAGGAGAACCCTGTTTACTCTGGATTTGAAGACCCTTGGGTTATAATTTACTGGGAACAAGGCTCCAGGTAGGTAAATAGATTTTTTAAAACGGGTGAAATTTTATAGTATTGGGATTACTGTATAGGGAAATCGTTAGTTAAACAAGGTACCTACCTGATCTTTTTTAGCTCAACACATACTAAAGAACAATTATCTCAATATAAGCTTCTTCCTTATGGTATTTATATTCTGTTTATTTTTACTCTGTGGTTGGTGAAAGTGGGACTGACAGAGGAACTTACCTACTTTCTTAAATATCCTCGTGTGTTGTTAATTTGTTTACTCGACTTAATAACTTACGAAAGTTTGCTTTGTGATTGATAATTAGTCAATGATATAATGCTTAAAAATTATGAGTTTATTGCATTACATCCTGATTAGCAGTAGGTAAGTAAGTAAGTAAGTAGTAAGTATATAAGTATTATATACGTTATCTAGTACCCACGACACAAGTGTTTGCTTAGTGTGGGGCTAGATGGCGCTGCGTGGAATGTCCCGGAATATTTATTTATTATTTATTTATTTATTTGGGTATTGAACTTATTTACAGTAAAATTTATTTAATAAACATCAAGAACTGACTTTAGGGTCTGCTGTCACTAAAAAGTTACTAAATAATTTATTTTCATTTTTGCGACTTGAAAATTCAGATTGGGGAGTAAAGAATCTATCAAATGATTGAAACTTACAATCCTATAAGTATTCTTATTGAAATCCGTAGTAAGTACTTGTTGTTAGTTAAGAAGTCCTTTAATAACTAATTAGCGTTTAAATAAACAGACCAACAGAGACACAGATAAACATACAACATTTTTGAAATTGTTGGAACGTTCTGCTATCAATTCGAAGTATATCCAACCATTTTTTTTTTATATGCTCAATATTCAGACTTTTCAGCTTTATTATATACGTATGTATAGATTAGTGTTATATGAAGCCACACACCTAATACATAAACCGTAATGCCATAACCAAATAAAAAATTATTTTTTTAGCAAACAGCAATTCGGCAATTTTAGTTAGACTTACAGATTAGACGAGTTTTTCAGTATTTACGTTACTATGTTGATCATAACATTATATTAGTATTCGAATCTTCTTTGATCTGTTTACGGCGATTAATATACTGAATTATTCATTTCCTTTACCTCGTCTTATGTGAATAGATATATATATATTATGTACATAATCTTTAATGCACACTAAGCTGTCATAACAACTTAAAGAAATTTAAAAACGCATTTGATGTAAGTTGGGCGGTCTTATCGCCATAGGCGATTTAATACTAAGTTCAATCAATCAATCAATCAATCAAGAATTCTTTATTGTACACCAATAGCAAAAGAACACAAGTATGAATAAAATATGTAAACCATAGTATTGGGACAGAGGGCGGCCTTATCACTTAAAGTGATCTCTTCCAGGCAACCTGGCAAAGCAAGCTCAAATATACTAATTTAATTTCTTTTTATTGTAAATCTATTTTTTTACTGTCATTTTAGCAAACTTTTTAAGAAAATCATCCAAGAATCCTTTGGACTAAATTTTTACTGTTTTCACAAAAAAAGTATTTTAAAATTATCATATTTCAATACATCAATGACCTCAAAAACCCTTTCAGTGTACTTTTCAGAGAAAACGACAATGGCCGATGCATGGCCAACGCAATTTCACGGCTGCAGGGCCGATCTCTCCAAACTGCTGTGTCATGCTGAGTATTTAACAAAAACATTATAACAGTAGGTACTTTGTATCCACTTTTTTCAAAAAGTAGACTGAAGAAGAAGATTGTGTATTATGTAATGTGTAAAAAAAAACTGTAAAGTAAAACCGGAAACTTTGTTGCGTATGAATTAAATACCTATCTTATTATCTAGATTACAGTCTTCTTGAATAATATCTTAATAAACCTTGGTAAACGCTTTATTTTACACTGAGAATCTTACAAAAATATACACAAATCGTAAAATGCAATTTCTTAAAATTGGTTTAAAGCCCCTAAATTTCAATTAAATAACAACATATACCTTAAATGGAGTGGAAATGTCAGGTGATGTTTTTGCTGTCCACCAGCGGACGCGAAATTATCTGATATTGATATTGCCTATAGCTTTTTCTTTTGTGTCTCTCTCAAATATATGAGGTTTATATACATCCTATATTTTGTATTACAAGTACCAATTACAAGTGTGAAAGTCTTTGTGACAAAATGTCGCGTTCAACGAGCGAAGTAAGGCTGGAACTGTGTCAGAGGACAATAAACTGCAAACCGATATCAATAATCATGCCGGGACGTATTCAGGTAACATAGGGCTAGATGAGTTATTTCTCTCTCTTGAGTCGTTTTCCTCATGACTGAGGGTCGTACTACCGTACACCGCATAAATGAATTCGTTAGGGAAGTTTTCTTGGGATGATAAATCGTGGTGGGCGCCCAGGTCCTTCCACGGAAGACACATGTCCTCCTGCCAGTATGTCGAACCAGGGTGCGTCTGGATGAAAAGCAGTCACTGGAACCGCTAAGCCACACTCGCTTTTTGTTGGAGATGGGTTATTTAATTTAAAACAGGATTATTTGTCTTTAGGTATTCAAGTAGCCAAATGTAACAACTTCTTGTTGATTTACGACTTTTGGAAATTTATGTAAAAATCAGCCGTTTTTAGACAAATGTTGTTGCTTTTGACGTAATGAAGCTTTCTATTAAAAGGTTATGTTAGATACATTGGTATGGGTTAGAGGTCTTATAAATAAAAACATATGTATTTCATCGAGTAAACACCCTTTGGTCCATTAAGGTGTAACGCTTTATTACAACAAACTAAAAAAAAACAAACATTCAACACAAAATCCCTATCTTATAATTAAAATTTGTTAAAACTTCTTTTTTTACATCCCGACATAATTGCAAACAAGTTTAGATAAAGTTTAATTTAGAAAATTTGTTTAATTATGTGTCTGTTTCCCACTATACATTGATCCTAAGTTCGTCCAACAGAACTAGGCTTGAAGTAGGTAAGTTATTGTACCTCAAAGGTGCAACGAACGCCTGAAAGTAGATCACATTACAATAATGTTTCATAATTTAATGACTCACTGAAACATGAATAGTATTCCAGTATTATCTTTGTAATTGGTTTACTTACCGCACTTAAAGTTATGGATGTATTATACATTAGTTATACTAACTTAACATTAAGTCTTTTGTGTATGTATTACTCATTTTCTATTTCATAATTAATTTAAATGAGTCTCTCTCTTCGAGTCGCTTTTTTCATTAATTTATTATTAATTAATAATAATTAGTAAGGGTCGTGACATTTCCCCGCAGAATTAATTCATTAGGGATGTTTATTTTTTGTGCAATCGTAGTGGGCGCCGAAACCCTTCCACAAGTAAATTTAAATGTGTAACTCTCAATAAAACAAAATCTTCCTGGGAACAAATAGCTTTTTGCGATACCAATATATATATATATATATATATATATATAAAATCATTGTTACCAATTTCAGATAACGAGAGCTGTTGCTGTCATTTACTATGCTTTGTAGATAAGTTTTAATTTAAACAAAATAAATTATTGTTTGCGTATGTAAGCTTCAATATAGTGTACTTTATAACATATTTTTGTTATATTTGATACCACAGGTCATGTACAGCCATAATATTACCTATATCAGAGTATTCACTAACAACTTTAAACAAAAATAATTCAAATGTATAGAAACTTTACACACAATAGTTTCACTTAAAATTTCCAATGTTCCCATACTTACGCTAAGTACACACTGCGTCCAAAGAACCGCTACAAAACAATGATAACAACAAAAAACAATTGAACCCAAATGAAACGAGCAGACGTTGCAAATGATACGTCATTTACACTCATTTACCTGATAAATGATACGTCTGCATTGGCAAGATCGTTGATGAAACTTATTGAGAGATCTAAGTGAGTTTTATTGTATGAAAACACCACACACCAACCATTAATTATTTGAGAATGAGAGAAGAAGATGTTTATGTTTTAATTGAAAACTAAAACGAAATAGGAGCTTTCTTTTAAATGGGAGTTATAATTTAAATAGAAAAGATTTTTTATAGTTATTACCTCTTCCCGGTTTTCAGCTAATTTGTTAATCTCTTTACAACATGACACCTGCATTGTCAAGACATTTATAGTACGCTTACTAACCGTAGATTTGACTACTGCCCACTTGATGTTTAGCTCCACTGTTGTCTTAGATATAGCTCGCTATCCTAATAGAAACTTATTTAATCTGGATTCAAAGATTTGCACTTTTCCAAATTTTACGTTCACTCAATAAGAAATTTAATCTCCACCGCAGATTCACACGTAAAGCCGTGAGTCACGCGTCGAGCGATCGCCTTGGGTTAGGTCATTAACATCGCTATACCTAACTATACTATACTATACCTACAGACTGGTGTTAACTACCTATACCTACAGGATTCATATTTATGCTTGACAAGTGCTTGTGAAGTTCGGCGAATACTAAATGGTAATGCAGATTGTATTAATATACATACAAAATGGTGAAAGAGACAAGGTTTTCATTAATTGCTTAGATCTGTTTTCACCATAAACATTTCAAAAATAATAGAATAAGATATTGAAAGAAGTATTAATGAAATCACACAACCTACCACAATGACAAAATGACTGACTCTGGCCGCGAGTGCAACAGTTGTTCAGTTTTGATAATCTTGTGGTAATATGGAATAAATATAGTCCACTAGCAAATAGCCAAGTCTTAAATTTTTACTCCAGAGGTATATCGAACATAATAATATGTTGAGCCATGAATTTTGACCAAATCTCAGAGCTTACAGCTGTTTTATACAGAAAATCTAGATTTTAATTTAGTTCTTTTTTTGGCTTTTCAGCCATAATTTTGTCTTAGTGGCATGTCTTAAGAAAATGTTTTAGCGGGATGATTATACCGGTAGATAACGTCAACAAAACTTTCGTTACTACTCATAACTCTATTAATACTACAAATTTGCATACAATTTTTACTGGCCACCGCCTACACAATGTACGCAAATACCTACAACTATAAAACATTCTTAAAACATTATGCATAAAAATATGGCACGAATGCACCTCGAGACATCGACCTCCGAGGTAATAAACCTCAAACCTTAATGACCCGTTATTATGATGCACAGATGTAAAGATGCACTCCAAACCGTGACAATATCAAAAGCATTCTCGAAAAATATCCGCACAAGTCATTCTTTAGTCCCAGGAGCGTGCCAATTAGGAAAAAGCTCATTACACAGGGGAAATGTTGCAAAACAGACTTTACCACGTAGAAACTACACAGACTAAAATCGTCCCACACGTTTTCGAGACAAAAACCACCAAACACAAAACTTTGGCTTCAAATATCGCTAGCCTGTGACACAAAATGAATACATACATAATTATTCTTCGTCAAGAATACGCACAGAATTTGCGGAACGTCAAAACGACGCTTGGAAATTACTTCGCTTGCGGCATGTTGGTAAAATTAGTACGAAGATGCATAATTTGAGTGCATTGTTTGATGGAATTAGGACAAAGACCTGAAAGAATCAGTGACGTTTTGGAGACACATGTTAAAATATAGTTAGTTTCCTAAGTACAAGGCTACGACGGAATATTATTGAACCATTGCTATAAATGTATATCTTTGACACTGAGTAAATTACACACGGACTCCGTATCTATGCAGGCAAGCGGAGAGTAGGGGTCAGTTCCGCTCTAATTCTACCCCTACTTTGAAACAGGGTAAATTAATTAATGTCAACTTATATTTCGTACACTTGACAATTAGATTTTTTCCAACAGGTGATCCCATACAACATCCACGCTTACTATGGTCGACTCGTGCAAGGAGTTCTAATATAATTTACTGTTCGTTAGATCTTTTAAGAGAAGGTTTATGTATCAAAGCAAAATGTTGGGTGTTATAATCATAGGAAAACCCTTGACTGCTTCAAACAATACAACTACTTACCTGTTATTTGGTCTATTGTTTTATTAATCCATGTGTAAGGTTATTAAGACATTTATTAAGAAGTTTTATTAAGGGTAACGCGTAAAAATTATTCATAAGCATACAAACATAAAACATATCAGATTGCGCCGCAAACGTTTCTACTCAAACCGGCAAAAATCCGGCAAAAATGAATCGTAATAAAATAATAGTCGCTTAACAACAATTTCCAAAAGCAATAAACAGATCATAAATTCAATTACTTAATGCAAAAATTGATTTACAACCCACTGTGCGGCGGTTTCGGGGAAATAAAATCCTATAGCGGCGAACAGGGATCGGCAGAATGCCAAAAATCTCCACTGTGCTCTAGGGATGGGACCATAGTGTCGGATAAATATCGTTTGACCGGAGTCGCAAAAAATTGTATGTGTCGGACACATTACGTCCATTTCAGGTGTAGTATTATCCCGCCACATAACTCTGTGTGTAGTGACAATCATACGGTTTTGTTAAGCTTGTAACTAAACCGTGTGCTTATTCGTACCTGCACAAGACTTGTGGGCCAATGCATAATATGTTACATTAATTTCTCGATTTTTTTATAATTTGTAAAAATACAGGTGAGTATTTAAATAAAAATCCAAACTAAACTCGCTGCTAATAAATTTGATTAGGTTCTTGCGTTTACTTTTTACAATATTTTACAGGCCTGACAAAACTGGCCGGACACGTCGCCCCTCACTAGTCACTACAAAAAATATGGGCATTCGTAATTTTAATGGGGAAAAATAATAAGCTGTGCTCATATTTCAATGGTGTAGCGCTGCGTTTGATTTTTCATATGTTTTGGCATAAAACCTCAGCGGTGTTGCCAACATTGGCTGAAGATTTACTGGTGTCTAGGGGATACCCGTATTTATTGCGGTTAAAGGCTTTTTAAACTTGGATAAAAGCTACTGGACGGTTCATGACATCTTATTGTTTAGTTTTGTAAAATTTTAAAGTAAAATCTGTCTAAGTAAGGTTAGGCTTTTCTATTTGTACGACCACATTATTATATTTGAATGTTATTATTGAGTTTCGCTATTTGAAACAAAAATTAATAAATTTAATAATATTCTTAATATTTCGGAAAATTACAATGAGAGTGTTCTTAGATAGTAAAGACAGCAAGAACAAACTTTGATCAATGTATTATTGCTGACAACCAGGTTAAGTTAAAAGGTTCATCACTGGTATAAGATGTTTTCAACTACATTTACTAGATGCAAAACAGTAGTATACACCCACTTTGATGGGCGTTTTCACGCAATATCCTCTCAATAAACGTAATCTTTACACACATTTTATTTCTCGCAAACACTAAAACAGTATCTCATCTAGATGCAAGATAATAAACCAATTACGCACTTGTGTAATAAAACTGATTAAGGTCCAAACGTCCCAAAAATATTGCGTACAAACTAACCTTATGTACGGTAAATTGCACTTTGATATTGTTCGGTGATTAGGAAAATTCACCCGGGTGAGTTGAAATTACTAACATCACGTTTTTTTTAACTAAACCAGGTCTGCACTTCTTGACCATAATTTGCTTGATGGTAAGCAATAACTATGATCTAAGATGGTATGATGTTGCTGTTAAAGTGAGATTTTGGTGACATGGTAATCAAATGCTAAAGGTCAAGAGACAAACATCAATTAAAATTATAAATATACCTACTTCTTTTGTGCAAAATAGTGACTTTAGGTACAAGTATAATTTATTAAATTTGTGCTTACAATTCACAACAATGACGTAAAAATGTTGTATGTTTAAACGAAAAAATAATGTTGACAGATTTTTCAAGTACAGATTTACAATGTCGCTTGTACATGTGTCATATCAGTTAATATAATATTCGAATTTCGGAATGTCACAAGTAAAAAACAAGTTTCTAATTCAATATCTTGATTTACAGCAATATAGAAGTCAAATGTTCAAATTAGAACCATTTCAAGACGACCTACTCTGATTATTTGATATTATGTATAGTATATGGAAAACAAATTTATCTCGTGCCATCTTGTATGCAAAATCATGTAGTTTCCAAACGCGGCCCTAATTTCCTGGGCGTTAACTTTAATTGCGGTCATAAAGTTGTATTGTTTCTTTCTATCCGCTCGCATCTTGTAAAAAGCACGTTTTTACCGCTTAAGGGAAATGACATTTCCGCCATTTGCAACTAAGGTTAGGTCCTACAGAGGCGTACCGGGAAATTATATTTATTTATATTTTCTTCTTACACTGTATTAGGTGCGAGTTATTTTAATACGATTATGACAAGTATGATTTTTGCAATATCATCTAAGTATTTTCTCATCATTTCAGTCACTTTACTCATTGTGAACTCACTTCACAGAAATAAAAATCTGAAAAAAATATATAGAAGAAATTATTTATACATGAAATACGACAATTGTCTTCGAATTTGTAATATCTCTTAACAAGTCGGTTTCCTCATAATATGTTTATCACGATGTTTTATTGCTAAGCGAAGGCGATTTTTTCATAAAGTTATACAACCAGACATTGATTGTTTGGTTTGAGTCCGGGATTGAAATAAATAAATAAATAAATATTCCGGGACATTGTACACAGCGCCATCTAGCCCCACACTAAGCAAACGCTTGTGTCGTGGGTACTAGATAACGGATATAAAGCGGACATGTTTTCACTAAGCCCACACTTACTTATTAGACGCACAACAATAAAAAACATAAAGTGCAAATATCATGGTGCATTTGACCCTAATGCCGCTCTAACTGAATAGAGCGTCTCAGCGCGGGTTATTGGTACTAAAGCGCTTTTTTTAATTAACACTCTCTTCGCCAATGAAGATATTCTGAAGTAAATGCCTTGAAAGAAGCATAATGTTGGACAGTGAGAAGATTAGATGAGAAAATACAAACCGAGTTAAATGCTTACGACGATGTTTCTGTTACACGCTTTACTTAACCAAAGTTAAGAAGTAATCCATGTTATAACCAAAGCTTCAATCTACATAATTATCTCCATACAAAACTCTATTAAATAAGTAAATTGTTATAAGAGACTCTCGCCTCCTCTGGTGTCATAAGTTTTCAAACCGCTCTAGAGGGTTAGAGGTCCTGAGTGCTCTGACGTGGCTTAGCGACTGTAAAATTCTATTAAAATCAGTATAAAAAAAGTTGTAAATTTTTAGATCTATTGCATTATCGTAGCTTAAAATGTATTACCTCTAAATTGACTGTTCTATGACCACTTTTAAATGTTTAACTTGATAGTATTTAAAATGCCATACAGTTAATGTTATAAAAATAACAGGTGTTGTCAAAACTTGCGTCTATATTATTTAAATCATATTATCAAACCAGGTACATTTTATTTTCAATCAAACTCATAATTCACTCTGTCACATTTGCAGAAAAATAGAGAAACGAGAAGCCCACCTCTCGTCATTATTTACGACAATATTTTACATATTTACATTGTAACATTTACACATCAGTGAAGGATCCATATTTGGACAGTTTAATGACGGCATTTAAGCAAGTTATTGCCAACAATGTAGCTTATTATACAATTTATACATGGCAACACCCCAGAGAGCGCTGCGGTAACTCGTAAACCGAGGTGTGACCAGTTTATAGTGCTTTTTATTTTTAATTTATTGCCATCGTGCTGCGGTGAGCGCAAAATGCCTATGCCTAGGTACTTGTGAATATGTGGATAGATTCGGTTAGACTTTTCTGAAATTCAACTGATATGTTTTTGCAAGTGAAAGTCATAAATATCATAAGAACGATTGGTCCTCTGAATGTAAAACTAAGATTTGGTTAAAGCCACAAAAATCCAATACTGATTACTGTAGGAAACGACAAACAGTATTGAAACTGGCTCCCAGAAATTACTACCAACACAAAACAAAATTAAATCATGCCTTACGGGAACTATAATACAGTGATTACCAACACACACCTTAATAAGCTAAACATACATATTTTTTATTTTGGGGGTAGCCAAGTATACCAAACACGGAATCAAGTACTCGTCCTACCTGACTATCATAAAAAATCTCTCAGCTCAAAAAGCTCAGTAGAAAGCAGAAAAAAAACGTTTATCTACAAACAAACAGCTTAACTAAAGTTTCAAGCCTACGCATTACAAAAAACTGAAAGAAAGCCTCTACAACGTGTGCTGACTTTTTTCACTTGCAGCGTGCGCTTTCGTGTATGCATATAAGGTGATACAAAGAGCTTATACAAAAGCTTGCGCTCTTTTTGGAAAATATTTTATTTTCTATTGTCTAAATATATATGAATTGAGAAATCCATGAATAACTAGATGTGGTAACAAATAAACTCTTTACATGGAATGTCCTATTCATTTCTGTGAGCAACTTAAAAATCAAATAATAGATTTTTCAATACGCGTAATAAGCTCAAAAACAAGCAAAGTTTGCTTGGCTCGCTTAGATCTTCCACCTCATAAATTTGACTTGCTTTATTCAATCTCTGTCCTCGAAAATTTTTTTAGGCTTTGTGTTTATTTCTAGTATTTGGCAAGGACAACTTCCAGATAATGATTCTACGGAATGTCACATTTCACAGTAGGTAATATGTAACTCGACCCCGGATACTTACCTTACCTAACCTTACCTTACCTTACTGTGCAAGCACGCTCCATCCTAAACCAGAATGATTGTTTACCATTAGAAGAATTATGGCCAAGCGCAAACTTAGTCAATGTAAAATATAAAATAAGAACTCACGTAAATAATAATTCTATTAATATCTCCTACATCCCTGAGCCACGGGGTGGTGGGAGCGTTTTGAGCTGCATTTATTTATTATTTACCGGCGGACGGCCGTCACGCGATCGACTGTTGTCGCAAATTGTCGTATGACTTTAGAATATGTACGCGCTTTGAGAATAGGTTCCTTCTTGATAAACTAGCTTACTAAAAATAGCGAAGAGTCGTGTTTCTGTTGAGGCATTAAAACAGATTAAATGTACTAATAAACAAACACTCTTTTGCTTTACATACATATAATCGTAGGTATAACGGAGCTCGCATCATTCTATTTCGTAAATCTGGGATAAAAAAGCATATGTATCAATTCGGGGTCCAATATACTTCTATACCAAGTTTCATCATCAGTCACAAACTATTCCTTTTATGTTATTTTTGTTTGTGGGTTGTTTAAAATAGCTCAATTGGATTAGTGACTGAAATACGTAGCTTTACGTCAACGTATCTTCAAAGTCTTTTAAAATTACAATTATTTGTTCTAAAACTATAGTAGTTCCAACAGTTTATTTTCTTTTTGATATTTACCGATTGAAGCCTGTTATAGCTGGAATGGTACCGACATTATGAACATTTTTGTAAATAAACTAGAGTTACGAAGCGTTATTGTAGTGAACTTTATAATGGGTGTAGAATGTGTATTTAATATTTTGTGTTCAGATAATTTATAGTAGATATTCATACAATGTTCTTCAGAGTAAGAGACTATTAACAAAACCATTTTCCACTTAAAGTAACCCCATTTGCGTCAAAAACCAAATAAAAACATGCAGGAGAATTCAAAACCTCCCCTTTTAATGAAGTTGGTTAAAAAAAATCAATAGCTTAATAACCTCTACGCCACAGACAGTCGACAAGCTACAATTACTGCAATCACCCACTTTCCTGCAATTGGCTTCAAACATAGAGTTAGTAGCCGGCACCGTTTCCAAAGCTTTTCAGTGCCGCTTCAGTTCAGAACATATAATTTGTACGTGAATGCATTCAATGGGTTTGTGCCTTTTTATAACACTGTGCTTTTTTTAGGCAATAATTAAGGTTTGTTTTTTATCTAGAGGTAAGCCAGGGGTTGAACAGTAATTGAATTCACACGGCGAAGAGTTATAATATAAAAATAAATTATAAATACTGTATTATAGTTCCCGTAAGGCATGAATTAATTTAGTTGTAATAACCGGCTAGCACTTACTGACTTAATTTTTGACGTAAGTGCTAGCCGGTTATTACAACTAAAATAAATTATAAATTGTCATTAAATAAATTATACTTTAGTCTACAAGTCGAGAGTAAGCAGCTTCCTTCTAAGCAAGCGCGCTAGGTCGTAGATTACGACGTTGATTAACATCAGGCGAGTTGTAGTCAAGCGTGAACCTATCACTTATAAAAAAAGTTTAAATTTCGCATAAAAACTTTTTTTTGTGAGAACAGTATTTACTGAAAGCATGTTTACGATTGAAAAGTGAGGGACTATAGTGGCGTTTAACCTATTTTATAACAAACGGTATACATTAAACATTTCTTTTCCAAAGAAGACAAACCATCGTGACAACAAATATTACGTGATAAAAAAAAGTGCTTACATTAATTTCATTCTCTCTCTTGAGTCGTATTTCCTCATGACTGAAGGTCGTGACTCCCCCGCTGAAATAATTTCGTTAGGGGAGTTCTGTTATGCAGATACATCGTGGTGGGCGCCCAGGATCTTCCACGGAAGACGCATGTCCTCGGATATTGTGGTCTTCAAACATATCGGTTTCCTCACGATGTTTTCCTTCAGCGTAAAGCGAGTGCAAAATCCACACACATCTTGAAAATACAAGTCATTGGTGTAGGGCTGGATTCGAACCAGGGTGCGTCTGAATGAAAAGCAGACATTGGAACCGCTGAGCCACATTCGCTTAATTTCATTCAGTCATAAGAAAACAAAATAAAACGATGTTTATAAAAAACATCTTATGACTGTAAAGACTGAAAGCGTTTATAACTTTGACTGAAAGATGTCCCAAATTTTCAGATGCACCTATATTAGTTCCTTTCATAGCTCAATTTGCAATAAACCTTTGCAGTTCTGCAATGATTACGAAATTCCATTCATAACATATTTGTAAAGCGGTTTAATTGCCAGCTCATATAAATTCTGCATGAAAGCCATGTCAAAGGGATTTTTCGCTGAAAATGGAACTTACATGGCGTATTTTGGTTTCATTTGATGCAATATTGCAATATATTTTTTATTCAAATTTTATGCCTTGCAATATTGGATTTGTGTGGTTGGAACGTCACTCTGATGCATTCAGAGGGCACTGATTGACTGGGACTTTGATTTATTTTGTGAAAGGTAATGAGATTAAGGTAATACAGTTAAGGTACCATAGACTCGCACCAAGCGTTTTGCTTCGACTTTCATCGGTCGAACTGCCAAACTGTGGAACTCCTTGCCGGAATATCTATTGCCCTCGAACTATTATTTATCGGTCTTCAAGTCGAAAGTGAATCGGTTTCTTCTAGGCAAGCGCGCTAGATCGTAGTTATAACGTCGCTGAACATCAGGCGAGATGTAGCCAAGCATGAGCCTATCTAGTTTAAAAAAAAAAGAATACTATAAAATCAGTAGTCTAGTTGGTATACTAGACAGTAATAAATATACCACCAGATGGAATCTAATTTTAGCTCAAAAAAGAACATACGACAAAAAAAACAGAACCGTTCTGTATGGCGTGTTGGAGAAAACCTCAGTAGTTGGGAATAGGCTGAAATGATGATAGCCAAGCCGTCTCATATCCAATCAATAAAATCTTCTTTAAATCAATGGGCAATAAACAAACACAAACCTGCGCTTGTCTACTAAATTGTTTGATGTTTAGAACCATTTTCATTAACCTCTCTCTTTGAGTCGTATTTCCTCGTGACTGAGGGTCGTGACTCCCCCGCAGAATTAATTCGTTAGGGGAGTTTTCTTGGGCAGATACTGCAGATATTGGTGGGCGCCCAGGTCCTTCCACGGAAGACACGTCATGTCCTCGGATATTGTGGTCCTCAAACATATCGGTTTCCTAACGCTGATTTCCTTCACCGTTAAGCGAGTCTAAATCTACACATTACTTGATAATACAAGTCATTGGTGTAGGGCCGGATTCAAACCAGGGTGCGTCTGGATGAAAAGCAGACACTGGAACCGCTGAGCCATACTCGCTTTTAACCTATAATTACTTAGATTCCTACTACTAGTTTGTAACACATCTAACAAGAAAATAATAATGTTCAACCAAAGTGCTCATTAAATAGTTTTACAAGTCATATATTTTTTACTGTCTCGTCTAACCGGTAAGTTTAAAGTAATAATGTTGTAACTATAAAATAAAATGCATCTTATTAAATATTTATCATCTGGTAATAAAGTGTAAACATACAAGTGTGGATGAAATCTCTGCCAATATGAAAAGTGTGCGTTGTGCTTGCATCCTAACTAGATATAATTAATGCAGGGAAGAATCTAGGCAAGAATTGTAGAGTTTTATGCTCAAATCATGCCTATTATACTATTAATACCGTGGTATCAGAGAACACTATCCTAGGGCTCTTCGACTCCATAGTTAATAGATTTCTTCTAGGCGTTCTACATCTTAGACTACAGCTGGCCGTCGAGGAAGCCTGGAATAGATCACTAAAAGTGATAAAGCCGCCCAATTGTACCTACATTTATAGTATAAGTGTTTTTGTTATGTGTATATTTAGTGTGCAAATAAGTTATATTGGATTGAATTAAAAGTTAAGAGCGTCCGTAATGAGGAAATACATCTCGAGGAGAGATTTTTTACCGTCAAGCGACTGCAATTGAAAAACATGTCATTAGAATAAGGTTGGATTAAAAAAAATGCCAGGCGTTCCCATAAGCCACATTCCCTTAATATTAAATATAAGCTTTTAAAAATACCCATTCCTGAATAGGTTCCAGTGCTGCGATTCAGGTGAGCAATTAACAAGCTAGCGTGTTGAATACAAAGCTCCATCATTTGGCATCGCGCCCGCAGCCAGCTGCCGGGTGATGCATCTCTTAGAGATGATGAGGACAATCACTTATAAATTATAACTGTTTGTCATACTAATCAACTTCTTTCACAAACGAGTTATTTTTACATTGTACAATGTACAGTCTGGTATTTGATCAAAAGCTTCAGTAAAGAAGTGACACTGTGGCTGAAAGTGGAGGATATATGACAATGTCTTTATTAGAACTGAATTAGGTAATAAAATTAAGCAACCGCCGTCGAGGTCAGCCCTTGGATGGGTGACCGATGCCGACATACGCTAATTATAGAAACTTACATCTGGGCGCTACCGTGTGTCAGATTACTCGATAAATAGTAAATACAGGCTGTTTGTCATAGTATTGCAATCACTATTTCATCTCTTAAGCCCTCTTGATGCTTTGTAAACTCTCGACACAAGAGTTAGCTAGCCTCATATGAACTTACTTACGCTACTCTAATTACTTACAATAGCATCAAACTACTGATTATAACTACAAATGACGTACAAACTACGTACTTATTTTTCCACTATGATAGTCCAGCTAATAGGTGGCGCCACTAATGATACATCGTAACTAATATTTATGTACTCTGTGGCTAGTCCTAAATACATTTGTACAGAGTTAGTAACAATAGAATAAAATATAAATACTTTTTGAAACAATGTGTAGTTATAGCAAAATTAGGTAATTTAGAGTTGACGTGTGAAGAGTATCTGTACTGTAATGTAACTGACTTTCAATTGAGTCTAAGAAGATATGTACACCGCATGTATACTAATAATAACCCGTGCTGCACGTACCTACAACTTTTTTTTTTAAACAAAGATCAATGAAATAGTTTCCTTAGTTACTTTACTTTCGATTTAACCGTGTATTTGATAATGCGTAGCTACGTATGCAGCGGGCACGTGTGGTGCCGACCTACGTTCAGTCAGGGCCGGAGTGTTGCACTCTGGTAGAGAGTTCAGTCACAGGCGGGGGCGGGAGCGGGGAAATGTCCATATTATGATAACCACTGTCAACAAAAAAAATAGAGAAATTAACAAAAAACAGAGCAGTTTACAAAAAAGCGGAAAGTAAACAAAAAACAGAACAGTTAACGAAAATAAGAGAAATTAACAAAGAAACACAGATAAGGTACATTTAAACAGATATTTTCTTGCTATAAAAATCCTTTTTACATATAACCGTGTACGTGATAATGCGTAGCTACGTATGCAGCGGGCACGTGTGGTGCCGACCTTCGTCTAGTCAGGGCCAGAGTGTTGCACTCTGGTAGAAAGCTCAGTCACAGGCGGGGGCGGGAGCGGGAGCGGGGAAATGTGTAAGAAGAACATTTTAATATTTGTTAATTGTTGGAAGTTTGTTTGTACGCCTGAACCTACTGATGATAAGGCACATGGAAATAATATATAGTCTGGTTTTTGTATAAATCTACAACAACTAGATAAATTCTTATTTATTTATTAATTCTGTAGATGGTCACAATTATAAACCACTATACATGTCATTCCCTGTATTTGTAAAAATACGCCTTAAAAAACCGCCGTTACTGGGTTAATGCAAATAAAATCGATGCTATATATGTAGTTAGAAACTATCTACACTCAGGATAATCTATATATGTATATAAAACTCAAAGGTGACTGATTGACTGACTGACTGATATAGTGATCTATCAACGCACAGCCCAAACCACTGAACGGATTAGGCTGAAATTTGGAATGAAGGTAGATGTTATGACGTAGGCATCCGCTAAGAAAGGATTTTTGGAAATGCCACTTTTAAAGGGGTGAAATAGGGGATGCAAGTTTCACTTCTTAATGCGAGCGAAGCCGCGAGCACCCACTAGTTAATGTAATAAACTGATAACAATTAAAAATTGCCATAACGTATCATAACGTACGTAAAGAAATTTTAGTCATTTTCATTTGCTGCTTCGTAATCTTATAAGGTTTTACCCGCTCTCGCTCAGCTTATCGCTCAACTCACCAGTTCAACCGCACCTCCACGATTATTTTGGTCGCAGGATTCAAGGTGAAAAGTGTATATTTGCACGACTCATACGATTCGCGTAGGTTTGTCTTCCTGAACCTCAACAGAGCCGTACCATAAACTAATTTCGGATATTTTAACTTATTAACTCTTCAATTTCCAGTGTCAGATGTAGGTGATGATTATATTTTCCACGTAAAAACGTCTTTGATTTTAATTAATTTTATACTGAATAAATTGTCAATTACAAAGTCAAGGCAGGCAAACACACAAAATCAATATTCTCGATTACATAGTTCATAGATATATATCCAGGGGTCTACAGATCTAAAGTCAATAGGTATTAATTACTTCCTAGGTCAGTAGGTAATACACTAAGCCCAAGTTTGTACAATATCCTATGTTACATCAGCCTTACTGTGAAAGCCCTTGTGATTGTTGGAATAAATGCTTTTTATGTGTTTTTTTTTTTAAGTACAGCAAAGCTTAACATCAGATGGGCTGTTATCGGTAGTCCAATAGGAAAAACCTCTTGATATTATGTGACGTGAGAGGCCTATGCCCAGCTGTGAGCGATAAAGAGCTGATTATGATGATGACATAACTCGTAAAACCCAGCAGTTTCCGTACACAGTACGTTCCTCACAAGCGCAATATAACTGATTTGCATACAGATTTGCGTGACGTGCAATTATTCATAAGTATATTGAAGTGCAAATTTGTGTTTTCTGCGAATTTAAGTAATGATCCGTTTTGAAACGGTATGACGTTCAGATTGATGGTAGGAAATGTACGGAAATAAAGATGTTACGGAAATATTTTTTATGCGGCTTTTCATATATTTTTTATAAATAAAACTTTATCAAAATGTTTTATGATATTTATGTACTTATAGTTTACCTACTAGGCACAGCATAAGCGTACAGAAAAAAAAAGCGAAGAAACGCAAATGACGTGAATATTAGATGAACCCCTTCGATGGGCCGAGTTGTAAAACTACCGGAGTAATATAAGAATTATTACGCTTGCATTTACAAAACTGTACTCACTTTGAAGACGATTGGCCAGTGAAACCAATTAATTTATGCAATAGTCCAGATCAAAGCTGTAAGTAGATGGCTGAACAAACTTTTGTGATTTCAAATTGAACCTAAACCAGCATAAAATAATTTTATCAATATGACTTTAAGTTGAAATCAGCATATTCTTACTTTCACTTTTTTTTTCTATTTTTCTGTATTAATGGCAGCTATTTTTATCTATTTACAGTTTAATCGTAATTTCATTTTTGTTCTGAATCTTGACAGCAACTGTAATTTTACTCGCCTAATGTTCTACAACTTTGCAATGATCTAGCGTCTCCCTTAAATAAGTTTGTCAAACCAGGTTAACTCTCAACAAATAAACAGAGTAATAAAATAATTTACCTTCAATCTTCGTTCACTCATCCCCAAAAAACGCGTATATCTTTCAAATCAATGCCAATTCCACCAAACCCCAGTACACTGTGACATCTGCGTCCATTTTACGTGCCATCAAAGCCTCCGCCGATAACACCGAGTGCTGCTCTCGTAAAAATATAACGGCGTCAACTCACCCCGTCTGCGAGTTTACCCACCATTGTAGTGACGACTTGTGCAGTACGGAGATGATGAGATTTTAATTAGAAAGCATACAAGAAACTATAACAATCATCTTTTTCAAGCTGCAAAAACAGGCGTTTCGTTTAGTCAAAAAGTTATAACCTATTTGCGCATATAATGTGGACGTAAGTGTATATCAAGTGAGTGAGTTAAGTGTGTCTTTTATCATAGTTACACAAGATCTTCCATATGTTCCATATGATAAGTACATGATATTAAACACTTAATTGTATAATTTATTTGGATTTTGGCTAGAAGATAATATTTATATTATTAATTCAAGTAAAGCTGCTCACAAGGATCCTAGGTTTGTTTATTTTTATGTGTATAGTTTTGTACACATAAAATGAGACATATTTTGTGACACAAATAAATCTTTAATATGTTACTGTCCTCAAATGTTTCATCCGACAGTGATTTGCAGCTTCTAAAATATTGTCTATTTATATATAACGTCAGGTATAAACACCCTGTATTGACACTGCGAGTGGAAGCCAAAATAACTGACATGTTGTAAATAAACAAGTATTGAAATTCGATGACAAGCGGTAAGTTTACACTGTCTCGCTGAATAAATAGCGAAATGGACGACACTGTAAATAGGGTTTTGTTTGCGCTAAAAATTGACGAAAATAAAATGATTTTTGTGGTAGAACGAGGATATTTCGAGTTCTGAATAAAATTTGTAATGTTTATAGATTACGATAAGATCTGGCAGCCTCAGTTCACGGTCGCTTTTATACCAGCTTAAGAACATTTTATAATATTTATTTATTTATTTATTTGAGACACAAAAGCAACTTACAAACTAAAACTTATAATAAAATAGAAACAAGATCTTATATAGGATATGTGAAACAATTGTAAATTTATAAGTCAGTTTTTTTTGTGTTTTATTAAGTTACTAGCTATGCTCGCGACTTCGTCCGCGTGGAATAGTTATTTTGGGCATCATATTTATTTTTGCAAACTACCTCTTTAGCTTTATAAATTATAGCTGTTACCCACGACTTGAACCGTTTTCGCAGCCCACGCAACGGAAGCCCTCAAAGATGACTAATTTTCCCCGTTTTTTCCACATTTTCCATTGTTTCTTCGGTCCTATTTGTTGCAGTGTGATGTTATATAGCCTAAAGCCTTCCTCGATAAATGGTCTATTCAACACAAAAAGATATTTCAATTCGGACCAGTAGTTCCTGAGATTAGCGCGTTTAAACAAACAAACAAACTCTTCAACTTTATAATATTAGTATAGATATGTTTTACACTTAGACAGTTTTGCCAACGTCGTTTCTGATGACCGCAGGTTCTTCAACGAATTCTTTATAGTGTTCACTCGAATATGAAACGTCAATCAAAAACGTCTAAACCGGCATATTTAAACCAATGACAAGAGTAATCATATCTTACTTAATATTGTGACTTAACATGAGTAACATAGACCAATAAAAGATTATTTATCTACATTACATATCTATACTAATATTATAAAGCTGAAGAGTTTGTTTGTTTGTTTGAACGCGCTAATCTCAGGAACTACTGGTCCAAATTGAAAAAATATTTTTGTGTTGGATAGACCATTTATCGAGGAAGGCTTTAGGCTATATAACATCACGCTTAAACTAATAGGAGCGACGAAACAATAGAAAATGTGGTAAAAACGGGGAAAATTATTCATCTTTGAAGGCTTCCGTTGCGAGCGCTGCGAAAACGGTTCAAGATATCAAAAATATGTGTATGAAAGAATTATTCCTCTTGTAAAGATCTAACAAAATGTCCCAAACAGTACATGTCTATCTTTTAAGGTTAACTCACTAAACCGTTTTTATGGTAATAACTATTCCACGCGGACGAAGTCGCGCGCACCAGCTAGTCATAGATATTTCAGTTGCTTACATAACTATCCATCATTAGTACTTAGTTCGTTTTCGAGAGAAAACGATAGTTATTCAAAAGACTCAGGATTGACTCATAACCTTATTTTTCTACGGATTAGCTGTTATATCGCTGAAAGGAAACACTAGTACTTAATCAATGTAAAGGGCCTCGGGCGAGCGATTCATTCTAGTACAATAAGTATAGATCTAAGCAGCGCCTCAACTATAACAACAGACACAAGCCAATCAGATTCCGCGAAAGCCTATCGATTCCCTATAGGCTGCCGACCGCAGACCTTGGCGTGACAGACGGACAGACAGACAGACAATGGGCGATAAGGGAAGCCTGCGGTTGGCGGGGAAACCATCACTTTTGCATACATGGCACGCGCCGGGAACTACGAGGTTGAATGTATGGATGTGGTATTACTAGGTAAGGAAACTTACTAATAGTGACTGCTCCGTTAGCTTAGTTGGCAGTGGCTCTGCCTTCTAATCTAGGGGTGCGGGTTCGACTCCCGCAATAACACAAGTAATTATGAATATTAAAATTTGTAATTACTTGTGTTGAGTCTGGTCGTTTCTATGTATAATTAATAAGTATGTATTTACAAAACAAAAGTATATATGTAGGTATTATATCCGTCATCTAGTACATATGATACAAGCGTAAGCTTAGTATGGGGCTAGATGGCGCTGTGTGATATGGCCTGAAATATTTATTTATTTATTTAATTTTCGTTCGTATGAGAAAGGTGAAACCTGTTGTCGAAGTATTTCAAACCACACCAAAAGTACCTTCGGTATTTGATTTGGATGTTCGATGCCTAATGCTATAAAAAAACTGAGCAGGAGAGTAGGCAACTCTGGTATCTGGAGTTTTCAATCGCCTCTGAAGGTCCCTGACATGGATTAACGATACTATGACAAACGGCTGAGGTCTGCAATTTATTTTGTCATCTGAACTACAGAATCGCTTGCTTGATGTACAATTTTCCAACCACCCATTTGTTTAAAAAAACTAATATAACTGAATTTATTTATTCTATGATTTCTCTACCTGGTGCCTTGTTCGCAGAATATTATAACCCAGGGGTCTTCAAATCCAGAGTAAGTAGGTTTATTTTAGGCAAGCGTGTTACATCTTAGTCTACAGTGGAGCTTAACATCAGACAGGCTGTAGTCAAACGCAAGTCCATTCCGTGTTAAAAAAATACTATGAACGTCCCAATAGAACCTATGTCATACCTATCACTTTATTGGGCAAAACTTTTAAAAGCTAAAAGATAGTTTAACCAACGAAAAATATATCTGAAGTGGTTTGTTTTATCTCTTTGACCATTTTTATAAATGCTAATCTTATGATGCGCTGTCAATTATTACTAATCTCCGATACCCTGGCAACGTTCCAGGGGTGTAGAAAAAACACATTTTGCGCGTTTATACGCTATTTATATGCAATCTTCGATTAAACTCGGTATGGAGTACGCGCTTGCCTGCATTTTATGGGATGTTTATCGAAGTGCGTTATCTATCTGTTTAATAGCTCCGTGGAAAGTGTGTCAGGCTTATCAAGTGTTTGAGGAATCATATTTTAAACTTTCTAAGATAAGTTTTATATACTTTACGTATTTATAAAAATCGTGTATTTATTTGTGCGCACATGGTGTTATAAATAAGTTTTTATTTATCTAAGACTAGCTGTGCCAGCGACTTCGTCCGCATGTAATAGTTATTACCATTAAAGCTGTTCTAGTGAGTAGGTAAATCTTAAAATATAGACATATACTGTTACAGACATTTTGTTAGATCATTTCAAGATGAATATTTATTTATTTATATATTTATTTGATATCTTGAACCGTTTTCGCAGCACACGCAACGGAAGCCCTCAAAGATGAATAATTTTAGGTTTATTTTTTCCACATTTTCTATTGTTTCTTTGCTCCTATTAGTTGCAGCGTGATGTTATATAGCTTAAAGCCTTCCTCGATAAATGGTCTATTCAACACAAAAATATTTTTTCAATTCGCATCAGTAGTTTCTGAGATTAGCGCGTTCTAAAACGTTGCGTTTGTTTGTTTGTTTGAACGCGCTAATATTATAAAGCTGAAGCTTTATAATATTAGTATAGATGTACCTTGATAGATAAAAAAATAACTATAACACCATGTATATTATAAATGGATTTGAGATCCATTGCATATTATTTTACAAAATCATTTAAACACAGTCTGATCACATTCATATCATACATTTCTTATATACAGTTATTGAACAATTCCTATTTATATATATTATATTAGCTGGAAATAAAAATTACTTGATTAGTTTTTGCCTCTTTTAATACGGTTTAAAACTGGTTGTCTAAAATATTGGCCTCTTGTTGAGTTGAATTATTTTCTTACCATTAAAAAAATACAACTCATTACCACAAGTTTTCAGATATCCTGAATATCCACAACTAGCTAACCAGAACACCAATTCCATATAAAAGAAAAACTCTGGCAACTGTTTTATATTCCTAAATTCTCATAAAAACAGCTACAATTCTGTCGAATGCCCGATAGTGGATACGGTCCGAGGCCCAGATTGTTTGGGCCATTATGTTTTTTGGGGCCGAGATACGAATTTCGCTTTTTTATTGCAACGCTTGCATTGTTCTGTTCGAATCATGTAGAGATGTGTACACATTGTTTTTTTTAATAAAGAGGCAAACGCACTACTAGATGTTTGCTTAACCTGTTATATTAAGTTGAATATAAAACAATTTTGACAATTAGAAGCACGAGGATGTATTTTCATAATCAACACAACAACACAATATATTATATTGACAATAATCCAATTCACAGTAAGTAGGTTGGATGGCAGATGTTGAAGAGACCAATTTCGGTTCATTATTTTATTTTATTTTTATTCTTCAATACATTTAGATTCGTATTTCAATTACCAAAAACCAAAACACTGTGAGCAAAACTTTACCCAAAAGTGAAGATTTACAAAAATGTTGCCGCTCCGTCGCGCGACCACCGGCCAGAACCAACGCATCTCGTGATACCATTCAATGTCGGTACATAGTACTGTTGTGAACACATGTAATAGAAATAAAAAATATTTAAATAGTGGTCAAGCAATACACAAGAAATAAGAGACCTCGCCCAGAAAATGATTTAAAAACAACCTTGATTAACACCGATCAGACTGGAATATTAATACTGGCACTAGTTACAAATAAATGGAAAGAAGTTTAGCTAGTCTTTGCAGGACAAATAAATAAATACATATCTGTATCGGTAGTCATAATTGGTAGTATAATCGGTAGTTCTGCCCTGTGTCTAATCTTATCATAAGTACTGAACAGTATTTTGACAGGAATTTGATCACTAGGTCACTTAAAGCGACACTGTGGCCTAAGGTGATCAGAACAAAGCTTGTACTAGAATTGAATGGGATAATTTTTAATCATAAACATAAAGATCGCATGGATCGTTATTATTATTGTTAATTATTTACTCTTGTCTACTCAGAAACGGCCATGGAATTATTATTGTATAGGAAAATACACAAAAGATTTTTCCCACCGTCTGTACAACAAAAAAATCTGGGCGGAATCAGTGTACCATATCTAAACGATAGCTATGCAAATACGTAACTGGAAACCTGATTGATACGGACATTCGCCGAATTTTATACGTAATTATTTTCTTTTTATAGTAACCCCGCAGTTTATATACCTTTAAAAGATTTTACTGCTCTTTGATGGGGTTTTTTGTGGCAACATTGTGAAGATAAGGCGCTTAATTGTGCGAATAAGTTTATTTTAAGTATTGAAACTGATTTAAAGTTAGAGGGGTTCTGTGCTCTTATCAGATCTTAACAAAATTGAGTTTTTAATAAAGATTGCAGTATGTTACAATAATCATAAAAAATGACCGCGTTATTATGATTAAATGTTTCTTTTTTGAACAAGTTTGTTAGTGACGGTCATAACAGTATTTATTTTACAAAAACGATTGGAAAACTGTTCACGCGATTGGTTTGTTTACACAATTTTTAATTGTCTTTTCTAAACTACCATAATTTCAGCAGGTATTGCCACGTTCATTAATTTCCATTATATAGGCTAAATTTATTACAACAAAAGTTTAGTAAAAGAAGAAGACTACACACATAAAAAGCGAGAGTATACCGGTTTTTATTGGGTAAGCCTGATCCATCTTAGACCATTGCTTACCATCATACAAACTATGGTCAAACGCAAACTATTTAAGTCTACATCAGTCTACAATCACTATTTTAGTCAAAATTAATAAATATAGAAGCTTAATCGCTACCAATAAGGACGTGCTTCCGAAACCGCAGAAAATCTTCGCAATCTCTGCATACGAAACAGCAGAAGCAATACTAGCGGCACTTGTGTCTAATCCACTTTAAGTTGGCAAGTTTCTCACTATCAAACTTCAATACGACACTGCATTCAAGTAATTTGTGCCGACTAGACCACTTAGTAAGCTCGGGCTCTGCGAGACGTATAGTTGAGTAGCAGAGATGAGGAGCTTCGTAGATGGAGCATAATGTTATAACATTAACTATAATAATAAAGAAATCACAGTAAAGAACCTTAGACTTGCTACGACTGATGGGCAATGTTGACAAGACGACCGTTGAACATTTTTTACCACAATAATAAAGAAATCGCAGTAATGAACTTTAGACTTGGCACCTTGTCTAGTTTCATTACTTTTTCGAGATAAACCAGCAGCTCCACCGAGACTTGGTCAGTTTTTTACAGAATGTTTTTGGTGGGATATTGTTTAAAGACTCTGTTTTGTTCCTAATGAGTGGTGCATTCTGTGATTTACTGTTTTTTTACATTACATGGGTTTGCGTTTGACTGCATCTCGCCTGATGGGAAGCGACGGTGAAGTCGACGATGAAGCACGCTTGCCCAGAAGAAACCTATTCACTGGTGCTTTGAAGGCATTCAATTTATGATTTACTAAAATAATTCATTTCAGCGTGAAATAATACATATCTATGTATTATCTATGTATTATTTCACGCTCGAACGGTTGAACTGATTTCGATGAGATTATTTATAGTGGTAGATAAGACTATGGAATAACATATAAGCTACTTTTTAACTCGGATTAACACCATTCATTAAAATAACGAAATTAAACGTATCATAATCAAGAATCATATTGTGTTTTATGAACACTCTTAAACAACTGTCAACATGGGCTTACACATTACAGGCCGACTATTTTAAAATCGCGCCTTTCCTGGTACGAGTACGCCGGCGATTGTTGCCGATATTGTAAGCCTTATAAAAAAACTATTTGTTACATCTATATTTTTTTATGATTCATGCAATGGTCTTTGATTTTTTTAGGGTATCAATAAAAACATTTGTGAATATTTTTTGAATTTTTTCTCGTCTCATCTATTTACAGAGGGGTCTGTGAGACATACGTGCATGAGACGTACACGAGGTGTATACGTCTGTTGGACGTATCTCTGAGTAATTAGTTAATCTAGACGCTACTGTCCGCAGTATCAGTATTCCGTCTAGAAACTTCCACCACGTTAAACAGGTACTGATGGGGCGCAGTGGAGAAAGTTTGATGAGTAAGTTATCTAAAAATCCATTTATATGTTGGAAACGATAACAAAATATGTATATCGGAAGTCAAATGGACAGGAGAGTAACTTGTCAAAAAAAAGCTATGATAACTTAGCCGAAGACTCAAAGAGTGAAAATATTAACCCATGTATGTATACATAATATATTATTCAATTATGCAAACTTTACTAAATACCTACTAGAAATTTTCGTGATGTGAAATCTTGAGTTTCAGTCAGAGACTCTCTAACGAGTAGATACTAATTTACAACTCCATTGAAAATTGTTGTAAGTAAAAGTAAAACCACCAGTAAGCACTAATAATAAGTAGGTCATTTAGACGCTGAACTGCCAAATACAATTCAAAGTAGTAGGATTTTTGTTCTACAAAAATGTCAATTTCTAATGACTCTACTGTTTTGCTAAGACTATGAAATAAGTTTCGTGGAAGGACAACCACGATGTATCTGCCCAAGAGAACTCCCCTAACGAATTAATTCTGCGGGGGAGTCACGACCCTCAGTCATGAGGAAATACGACTCAAGAGAGTAAAAGAAGAAAGAAGTGCATCACTTACTGCATCTTTTCCGCTGTGTCAACGAAACATTAAGAACACAGAGTTGCATTGAGCAAGTTGGTCGTCTTGTCTCGAGCTACAGATCCCAATGCCTTTTGACATCGCCTCAATGCTCTCTGTACTGACGTGCTTGCGGTTAAATATAGCTAAACGGATTGTATAAACATCTGTATTTAATTGTATCAATCTAGACAATTTAAAAAGGTTAAAAATGTTCTATAGATATACCTAAAATATCAACAAACTCGTTTGTTTTACAAACGCATAAAATTTAAGCTTTGATTGAATGGAATATGTAAGAAATTTCTTTTTTAAGACAAATATCAGTCTGTCAAAACTACTGAGCAGCTACTTGTAGTAATTATTATTATTACTTGTACAGATTTCTATCTAGACTCTAGACAATCAATGAAGTACCAACTAGAATTAATTATACCTACATATTTCATTTTATTCTACTCAATTTCATTCATTCGTAATTTTGTACCATACACATTTTAAGTTAATTCATAGTCATCACACACTAGACACTGTTTACTTAAGTGAATTGTTAACATGTAAATTGTATAACCTACTTACTGCAATCCACCAACAACAAACGACAAAGAAATCAAAACAAATATAAGCAAAAATAGATTATAACATCGTACGTTTCCTCGCAAGACAGAAGTAATTTTTTAGTCGAAAGCGCGCGCAGCGGAGTGTATGCACAGATAAATAATAACCACAGATAACATCAGAGGATCTCATTACATGCTCCGGGCCTTGATCGGGCGGAGGAAGGAAATGTTGCAGACCGGAGGAAGCAATACTTTGAACATGTAACTCTTAGCATAGCATCTTATGCCTATATATATAGATAGCTTAGGTTACCTGGAAGTAAAAACACATCATGAGCTCACAATAAAAGATAGTTTTGCGAAGTTTTAATAAAAGTTTACTAGTAATTTGGAATTTTTATAAAGATTGTATATTTAAGTTTAACTCTTGACTTATTTACTGAGATTGATATCACTTGTCATAAGTTTAATTCGCTTAGGAGAGAGAAAGCATAGCTTGATTAAAAAAAATATCACGTTCTAACCTCGTGTGAATTTCTGACAAACTCAGTAGTATGAATAGTTACCTAAGACACAAACCATACATACCACATAGCTATTAAACACAAAACAAAAATATCCTTAGATAAATAATTAACATCCCTAATAGTTTGTATTACCACAATTGGCTTCATGTTCGTGTCCGCAACGGTTATTAAAATTTTACTCAGTCTTGGATTATAAAATGCTTTATTTACCTACTAATGTTTCTGCTAAATATAAATTTTAATTACTCTAACAGTTAGAGTGAATCTTTATTTAGACTTTTTATTAAACTGAATGATATACCTACTTATTAGAAGATCGTGTATCAGATAGATCTTGATGTTTTTTTTTTTTTTGGCAGCGGCAGGCTTTTGTTTTGAAGTACAAAACCTATGTTTTGTTTATCACCATTTGATAGGAGTAAGTTTAATACACAACAAACGTTAAAATATACTTATTTTTCTTTTAAAAAAAACAAGATTCCCACAATATTTCTTAAAAATTAAATGACAGACTATGGACCTACATTTATAATTCATATGTGAATTTCGTCAAATTTACCACTTACCCTAAGTAAGTTTAAAATGTAAATGCAGGACTGATTTCTCCGTAATTGCATATTATGTTAATAAAGTAATTTATATAAACAGATCGAAACAACAACCTTCAGTAGTCCAAGGAAAAACAACACCTAGATTACAGAAGTTTATCGAATAAATTACAAGCTTGGACTGCGTTCGAAAACGATATCACCATATTGTTTTGTTGTTACTACTTAGAAACCAGGGATAAAGCCGAAAACTGGCTAAATATCCTACTAGTGGTTGCTTGCGGCATTTCCAAAAATCCTTTCTTAATGAAAGCCTGCGTCATAACATCTGGTTTGGGCTGTGCGTTGAAAGATCACTATGTCAGTCAGTCACCTTGGAATGTTATATACTTAGATAGACTATACGAAAAAACGTCATGAAAGTGTATATTCTGGTTATTCTTTGACATTTAATTAAATTAAATAACATTACAAATTGTATGTCCCGGGTTTTTCACATATTATGAGAGCTGTTTTGCCCAACTTTTTTGTCTGAGTTGACAGTAAGTCCTAAAAAAATGGGTTTTATTTTTTAAAAATTGAATAACACCTAGATAGATAATCCACGGTAAAATTTCTTGAATAATCCTATATGGACCTCCATTTTTGTATTTAGCTTGCGCAGTATTTTATATTTTATATGTATGAACAACTATATTATGTGAATTATTCAAGCTCAACCATCACCCGGACGAAAAGGATTAATTTCCAAACGAGTCAACAGTGAAATCTAGTATATACTTAGTACGAGCAAGTAAAATACATAGTGGAGTAATAAAAGTGTTTCCTTCGAGATATCGAAATTGCGCAGTAAGGGTGGGAACATACTAGCGAGCAAGTTTGTAATGTTTGTATATAGTGAAACTTGGTGTTGAGTATCTAAAACTGATTTGTCGTGCTACATATTTTTTTATATATTTTTTTAAATTGACAACACCCCATTACAGTGTTCTATTAGTATTAAGTTCTGGGTTGAATATGCCTGAAATAAATGACTTTTATTCATTTATTTATTTATATTTTGGCAAAAGTCAAGGCTTGACCATTGCCGAAATACAACAAAAAGCCGAAACCTAAAATCCAAAAAAAAGCTATCCGACTTATGCAATTGCCCAAACAAAAATGCCACACGAACTCTTCATCGCTTTTTTAATTTTAATCGTTATCATAGCTTAATAATTAACAATTCTGATATGTAAAAAAAATACGTTTTTTCAGCCGTTTTTACTTGCACCTTCCATTATATGTGTTTTTTATATCCTCAAGTGCTTACATACGAGAAAACAAATCAGTATTTAATTTACATCAGACACATTATTTTTTGTGAAACATAAAAAATATAAAAAGATTAAATACGTTAACACACACAAAATAACATTAACATCCACACACTGCACGTGCTATCCAGTGCATTCTAACCTTTAAGCGGAGTGGTCTTACATTGCACAACCTTGACATTCTGAAGTCCTCCTACCAAGGTCCTGCAGACCTTGGATTAATAATCAGACCTAGATATAGATACCTACATGCTCATTTTGATATTATTATTTTAAATCCTTGACAGATATTTTTTCTCGTAACTTTACGAAATTGTTAAATAAAACAGACAATGGGTTAGAACAAATACATACATTATATCGAAAATTGTACTTGAAAGAATATTGTTAAATGGGTTTCATTGGTTAACCACATTGCTATAAAAATTGTTGCTTATTTTATGGGTTTGTATAATATAATTGAGGAGAGACGATATCGTTTACCAAGTATATAAAAGGTTTTTTTTTACTAAGTTAAATACGGAAAAACAATAACCAAGGAAACCAGTTACCTATTAATGCAAAAATCATCTTTGTCCAAGTTCTTCTTATATACACATTTAATTTAAAATCTAAGTTTTATTTATACTTATCACAAACATATCTGACCCTAATATTATAATGCTAATTTTTCTACTTAATAAAATTGCATCATAAAATCTAAACAAAATAAGTTTCTATCATAATAGTGAAGTGGCATAACTAGAAAATATACTGAATTAATAGTTAACTCAGAAATAACATGCATAATCTAATGTTTAACATCTCTTCCTTATGACTTACCTTGTTCACTGCCTTTGGGCATTATTTGTATTAACACTTCCTGATTTGTAATTTAGACCTAGTTTTCTACAACATAAGACTGAAAATGCTATGATTTTTTATCTTACTAGTAGATATAGTTTATTGTTGAACACTAATTATTTTCGCAATTAAATTAGAGCCTTTTATATACTTAAACACAACTTAACTCAAGCACATAATTCACATTACACTCACTTAAGATTTCATACTTTTATACAAGTGAATATTGGCGATTGTGTATGTTTCATCCCTCTTCACGGTAAGTATGAATCATTTTGGATGAAATTTGGCATGGAGATAGATTTGACTCTGGCTTGATAATAATTTTAATTTATACATCGGCAACCATTTATCCCGGCCCAAAGCTAGACATCTATCAACCTAGTCAGTTCTTGGATGGGTGGCCAAAATGGTATTCCATATGAATGCTTCCGTTTGTTAGATGACTCTTTGAATAGAATGTTTCAACTGCTTTTATTTTTTTTCCATACGGCCGTCGTTAGCCATTATCCATGACAGAGTTTGATAGCCCTTGACACTGGAGTCGGCTCCTTTAAACAAACATACAGATACTAAAGTATTGCAATAATTTTTGCCGAATAAAGGTAATAAAAGATTACATTCAAGTAAAATAATTGAATGACTAGAAGAGAGGCAGGAGATTGCTCAGCAGTGGGCGATAACGGGCTGCTGATGATGATGATGATGTACCATGACTTCTAAATAGGTAGCAATAGGTAACTAACCATAGGCGGTAAAATGTAGACAAAGCATGCTGATTGGTAAATAATCAAAAATCAATTAGGTGCCGACTTGTTAGCGGTAATTGAAATGGTTTCCTTGGTGATACCTGAAACAGGTACATTTGCGTATTTCTAGGGATGTTGCTTGGTGTAAGATGTAAGAAATAAGCGGGTAAGATAAAAATTAAGACGGAAAACTATGCATTTAAGCATGAAAAGTGGGATTTCTTAAAATGTATTAAACTTTGAGATAGCAAAAATTTCTTAAAATGTATGCGATGGGATCATTTATAAGTAATTGTAAAAATAATTAAATACGCTTTCTCTCTTGAGTCGTATTCCTCATGACTGAGGGTCGTGACTCCCCCGCAGAATCCGCTAGGGGAGTTTTCTTGGGCAGATACATCGTGGTGGGCGCCCAGGTCCTTCCACGGAAGATACATGTCCTCGGATATTATGGTCCTCAAAAATGTCGGTTTCCTCACGATGTTTTCCTTCACCGTCAAGCGAGTGCAAATCCACACATAACTTGAAAATACAAGTCATTGGTGTAGGGCCGGATTCGAACCCGGGTGCGTCTGAATGAAAAGCACACACTGGAACCGCTACGCCACACTCGCTTAAATACGCTTTACGTAACTCCAAATTTTTAAAAACTAAAATTGCATGCAACTGAGTTAAGGGTCAAGTGCGAAAATATTAAAAAAGTAACGTTACCTATTGTTCACGAAATTTTACAGTTTATTAGAGTCTTAGTTATTAACAAATCATTATGTTTAATATAACAACTACCTGCGACTAATAAATATAACTGTAATTAAATTTATGAAAAGTAAAGCAAATTGAACAATCTGTTGATTTGTTATGTCCCACTATGAGAAAATGTACCTATCGTATCTTTGTCTCAAAAAGTCGACATCAAAAAAAAACTACTCATCCCACAAAAACTCTCTTCATCCCAACCCTTACACCACACCATTATAAATAATTCATAGTACCGCAGGAGGCATCATTTGAGGCGCTTGTAAAACTCGTCCCGCTGATATGTGACAGTTAGTTGCTTATTTAAATGTAACTTGAAATAGCACTCACAGTCTCAATGCGAAGGCCGTGTAAGATGACAAGTGGTAGCAGTTGTACTACTGGATGTACTGTGACAGCTAGTATGTGGTTGTAGGTACGTAATAATGGATGTAATCTATCTATCTATCTATATATATAAAACTCAAAGGTGACTGACTGACTGACTACCTGACTGACTGATATAGTGATCTATCAACGCACAGTCCAAACCACTGGACGGATTGGGCTAAAATTTGGAATGAAGGTAGATGTTATGACGTAGGCATTTACTAAAAAAGGATTTTTGGAAATGCTTGAAGGGGTGAAATAGAGGATGCAAGTTTAACTTCTTAATGCGAGCGAAGCTGCGAGCACCCACTAGTTGTAAACAAACTTAGGCAAGTTACAAAATTTATTGTAAAAATAAGCCTAATAATAATGTAAAGAAAGCTGAGTTAAGTTAATTTTAAGTTTTGTTTTACTTTATATTTTTGTTTTAATTATTCATAGTACGTTATTTTGCTAATAAATGTAAAAACTGTATTTTTTTGGTTAAAAAGCAGTATTATGTATAAATAGTGTTGGAAAAGATATCTTACAACTTTATCAAAAGCAAGACAAAAGTTGTTCAAGATCGATATAACGCGAGAAGCTGCCATTTAACCATAAAATGGCATTCGTAACATAATCTGTCAAGAAATTCCTGGTAGAAATCGTTTATTGCGATAAGGTCGCCCAATGTACTTTATAATAAAGCTAATAATGTGTAATTAATTGTAACAAGTTTTCAGAAAACGACCTAACATTAACTTTAAGTTAAAGTTGCCTAGGTACAGGCAACATAATGTGTCTACTTAACATTTTGATCACTCACTCACTACTAAAGTTTTGAACTCATTTCTAAAACAACAGTTATTTTCAAACCCACCAAAACAAGATTATTAAACGCAATGATAATAAATTAACTTTTATTAGACAAAGAATTAATTTGTACGACCATATAATAAAATTAGTTGCCCACTGTGAGATAATAATTATAATGCCATTAAAACCGGCGGTTTCTTTTAATTTAGAATAGCAACATTGTATGTAAGAAAGATCTTAGAAATTCGCCGACTGAAAAATAAATGATGCTGTTTTTATTAGTAGCTCATTTAAACCGGTCGTTGACATGGTTACAAATTATATTCTATCATTCTTAGAATAAAATGTAGTAGTAGGTATAATTATGTTCAAAATAATACATAATTTTTTACGACGTAAATAATAGGAATGGAACATTAATTTATCATTTTACTACGTCAATGCAGCTTTATAAATGTTATGCCTATACTATAATCCTCTTCTAGATACGAGTACATAAACAGGACTTATGTATGACACAGGCCTCTCTCAAGGCACGCCACTCCTTATATATTTTAAAACTAGGGGACACCCGCGGTTTCGCTCGCATAGCCTATGACACTTCTAAGACCTTATACTACCTACTACATACCAAAAAATATTATGATCGGTTCAACCATTTTTGCGTTATGAGCGTTTAAATAAACAGAAAATCAAAAACTGCTGAAACGTGTTCTGTTATTAATATATACCCAAACTTTTTTTTTTCTAATATCTTTAATGACCAAATTTTGTGACCCTCTTTTGCTTTATTATATATATATATGTATTTCCAAAACAAGTAGTAACAAAAACAAATCGACTTCATAATCAAAACTGGCACTTGGAACCAAAGTTGTACAACTGTAATATAGTTAATAAAATTATAAATTCTTGTTTAAAGTAATCAATTTGAAGTTTCAATAGAAGTCGTTTGAAATATTAATCATGTTGTAAGTTTGTAACTTAGCTTGAGAAAGTAATAGAAAGTTACTTCGAAAATTTTATTTTCAATCGGTCTTAGAAAGTAAAGAAAGAATTGCTGTCTAAGGAGTCAAACGTATCGCCATCCAGCGTGGTAATGCGGCCAGTATGCTGAGCACGCTGCCCTCTGGCAGTGGGCTGGACCAATTAGACTATCATAAAGGATTTCTAAAGATTTTCTTAGTGTTTTTTTTATTATGTATAAGTTACAAAGAGTATGTTTAGTTTCTTTCCTTCTTGTTTTTTTTTTAAATTTTGGTTTGAATAATTAATAAAGTATAGGTAAAAGAACACATCATATTCTAAGAATATGATGTTTCTTAAATCATATATGATTTCAGAAACATTTTCCACGGTTTAAAACTTACATATAGAAAAATGCTCACTTAGAAGAAAACCAATACAAAATAAAGGTAAAGAAAAACAAATTAATGCATCAATCTTTTCTTTTGAATCAGATAACTACAAATTGCTTTAAAAAATTAATTAATAATACTTAACCTAAACAATTAGTTATGAGCAGATTATTACGTATTGATAATAATCAATTTGCCATTACTATCGAAGGCATCCCATTAATTCTCATCAATTATGTCAATAGCTTTTATAAGTGATGTACTGTCGTTTTAAGCCGGTTGCTTTGTGTCGGATTTATGCCGGATCAATGCCCGGATCTCTTTTTACCCTAAATAACAATGTTTTTTGATTGTAGAATTATATTTATTGTTAGCTAAACGATTGTTGAGAAAGCTAACATAAAATAGATTAATTCACATCCCTAGTTCCCAAACAACGCTATCACAAGCCAGGCGAGTCCAGATGCCTCACATTGGTGTAATCACAGATTATACTACGACGACGTTACATGCTCGAGATTTCTTTATTAACTATGTAGTCCCACTTCTGTATGTACTAGGCGTCACAATTTTTATAGCTGTGAAATAAAAACACAAAAAAAAACTTTTCAACAAATGTCACTGTCAATGTCGCGCCTATAGCGCCGTCCTCCTGTCAAACCTCATTCATTTCTTGTGTGCGGGCGTCGCAACATCATAAATTTCGTTGAATTTTAATATTTGAATTTTTCGTGGAAAAAAGTGTTTATTTCATGTGTTCAAGTGGTGAATTTTTTTAGTTTACTTTTTTTATTTATTTTTTATTTTAACTAACTTACCAAAGCAATCTTACTGCATTTATTCATCATCGATTTTAATTTTCTTGATATAATCTTATATATTTTATAAAACTATACCGAATAGATCGTAAATATAGTTTTTTTTTTCAACAAATGATATAACGATCTTTTTTTGAAATACCCACATTTTTGTCATGTAGATCGGAAACATGACTTTTTTAGTAATGTTTCGGTAACGATCTTTTTTCGATGTACCGACATATTTGTTGTTTTTGTTACAAATACAATACAACAAAATATGAATTTATTTATTACCATTTTCTTACATACATTGTTCTACAGTTTATTCAATGTAAAAAGAACTAGAGTTTCTAACCTATAACGGTAATTTTTTTTGTGTTTCATATTTATTTGAGGGCGGTTGATAACAAACTAGTCTAGTGGCGTGATTATGTACAATGACTTTAAAAGTGTACTGCTTCATAGGAAATTAGCAAATGTTCAGTTTAGTGGAATACAATACCAACATACAATAAATGTATACATTGGGCGTTGAATAAAGCACGATTGATAAAGAGTTAGTCTAGTGGCGTAACGCGATTACGTACAATGACGAAAGTGTTACCACTTTTAAGCAAATAAACAATTATTAAATTGAGTGGCATACATTGAGTGGCATAATATTCAATGTACATTGAGGCGTTATACTCCGTGACATTAGAGCGCGGTTGATAACGAATTAGTCTTGTGGCGTAACGTGATTACGTACAATGACTTTAAAAGTGTTACTGCTTTATAGCAAAGTAACAATCAATAAATTTAGTGGCATAAAGTACCTATATTCAATGTACCCTCGTTATACTCCGTGACATTAGAGCGCGGTTGATAACGAACTAGTCTAGTGGCGTAACGTGAGTACGTACAATGACTTTAAAAGTGTTTCTGCTTCGTAGCAAATTAACAAATATTCAATTTAATGGCAAATAGTGCATCCAATGTACCTACATTGAAGCGTTATACTCCGGGACATTGGAGCCCGGTTGATAACGAATTGGTCTAGTGGCGTAACGTGATTACGTACAATGACTTTAAAATGTTAATGCTTATGACAAATTGTCAAATATACAGCCCATACACAGCGGCATAAGCGGAGCACGTATAACGATGATGTGACAAAGTTAGAATACTTTTCTTTCCACAATGGTACTAATGATATTAATATTTCTGTTGTAACAAAATATGATTGCTATTACACAAGGTCACGGTCAGGAGACACAGTGCCAGTGAATTTGAATTCACAAGTGTCAGACAACGATTACCAGATTGGAGCTAACTCAATACTTCCTAACTATCCTGCCAGGTATGTTTGCGAGCAATTCAAATCGTAGCAAGTCACCTAGCCAGGTCCATGCACTTATAATGCACAAGATGTTTCTGCTTCAGTATCATTACCGATGGAAATACCTACGTGAAACGTGGAGGATCCACTTAGAAGAAATATTAGGTCATGACATTATTGAAGAATTATCAAAATTTTGGTATTCTACAATTGAAAGCAGCCTAAAGGCGGGCAATGTATTGTAAATAAAATCTATATAATACGGTGATCGACATCTTGAGGCATTGAGGTATACACGTGGTCAGAACAATCTGACAGTGGTGTGATCAAAGAAAATTCTTTAATTTTTGTGTGACATATTATAAGACTCATAGATTAATAGGTCGAAGCATTTAAACATAAATGTTGAGATTACTACTACTAACTTACTATTACATACATATTTGATAAATTTACTAAAATTTTAAGGTTCCTGACATTGGTTTATTTGCCATACGGCTTAAAACAAAATGGAATATAATATGGGCACATGCTAGGAATGAGTTTCTGTAGCCTATAATACGGATGCATTCACAATAGACTGGAAGTTACAACTTATTATTTATACGTAATTTTCGCCAACGGCATAATGATCGTTTCATTTTTGCCTAGTAAGCCATGATATCTACTTTCATGTCTTTTTCTCTTGGTTAGTTAATCTACTTGAGGCCAGAAATTCCATTATTATTATCGTCTATCAGGACTCTTATTCCGTTTGGGCAACGGTTTACTCTAATATTTTTAATATTTTCTAACAAAAGGTATAAAGATAAACAATCCTTTTTTTATCTAGTGCTGCTATTAATATAATAACATAGGCACTAGCTGAAAGCTCGTTTAAACAATATAATGTTACTGTTAAGACTTTGCTGTAAGAAAACATAAGATATTTATTTTTATTATAATGCAAGTAATCTTAATCTTAGATTTTTTGGCTAATGATCAAGCAGAATCATAATTATCTATACAAGTTAAATAAATGTATTACTCAAGATGATTGAATCATACGATTCATGAAAGAAGCTTACAGAAACAGATCGTCTTCCTAAAGTATACCACCAATCTGATATCTTACCTACTCGTACCTACCCATTATAGTAAAGATCAGCATTCAGACCAAATAGTAGCTATACTCACATTTTTCAACTGCACAGCGGGTGCAGGCAGATGCTATCCTCAATATGTTTAACTGATATTAATGTAAGTGATTTGAAATAGGCATACATATTAGTGTCTTGATTAAGACATCGGTCCCAAATAGGGTCATACCTAAACTTACAGAACTCTTTCCTTATAGAGAGGCAATCTGCCCTGCAAAAGCTTTATGTGTTGCTTCACCAAAAAGTAACTATAGAAATTTGCCACCACCGGTAAAACCAATTTTAACTGCTAAGAAATCAATTATTGATTCTAGTTCTGCTACAATAAGGGCATAGATTATCAACTGCAAGTTGCAGCTGACTTTTCTTCATAATTGTATAACGAATAGGGACATGTAAATCATTTATAGTCGCCAAAATATATAAGCGCCTCATTACAGCAGAGCAGATGACAGTAAAATATTTTCACAGAGACAATTTTAATTATAAAATGTGATAAGTTGATCCCTTGTAATACAAATTTATATTTGTAACTTATTCTTCAATCTGTATTTTTTTTTCTCAAATAAGCTACTGTTATCATCATTAGGTAAATTTTGTTCACAATCAAAGATCTAGCAAACTGTAAATTAGCGTTTGGCATGCAAGCATTAAGATCTTTGATACGTGTTGGTCTCGTTTATGCTAAAGTGCTAAACATCTACATAGTTAATAAAGAAATCTCGAGCATGTAACGTCGTCGTAGTATAATTAATGGGTAAACGAACTTACCTTAAGTGAAGTTCGACCATAATTATACGAGACGACGTTACATCGTCGTAGTATAATTAATGGGTAAACGAACTTACCTTAAGTGAAGTTCGACCATAATTATACGAGACGACGTTACATGCGAAGAGATTTAAAGTCCCACCCAGACCCTGTAAATGTCAACAACATTGGCTAACCCGTGTATTGTTAAATAGCACAAACGAGAGATGGCAAGCAGAGCATATATTAGTACTCCATGGTTAGACTCTAAAAAGAATGAGGATTGACAGGAGGATGATTTTTTTTTGTTTTTATTTCACAGCTATAAAAAGTGTGACGCCTAGTACATACAGAAGTGAGACTACATAGTTAATAAAGAAATCTCTTCGCATGTAACGTCGTCTCGTATAATTATGGTCGAACTTCACTTAAGGTAAGTTCGTTTAACCATTAATTATCCAACAGTGGCAATAGTTTAGTTATAATTAGCAGATTCCGTCGGCTTTGTGCGCCGCCGCGCTTTGATCTCTGACCGACGTCTATGGGAAATGAGGTATGGTGATTAAAACTTATTAATTGGGTTGGTGACATTTATTACTATGAAACCAGATATGAAAATTTTCCTTATAGTTGTTTATGTATTTATTTATTAGAGATAAAACATTCCAATTCATCTTTACGCCGCTTTAAGTCATAGTATGAATAGTGAAAAGATATGTTGTATGATTTAGATAGATAAATGGCAACTCGATATTTGAAAAGATGGAACGTAAATATAGAAAAAACTTGATTCTATAAATTAGTATAATCAGTGGTTACACTTTTTCCCACAATTTTAAGTGAGTAAAACAAGTGAACAACTCCTTACAGTATCAATAAACCTCCATCAATGAGTTTGGATTTAATTATATTTGGATTAATTTAATTTCAATTAACACCATCCAACTTAAAAGAAAAAAAATGTCAAACACCTTTGAACCCTCCCGCAATCAATTTTATATTATCCCATAAAATACTTTCTGATTAAGCCCGTATCGTTTTTAAATGATAATAAAAAGCGTAATTAAAGGTCGAATTCTCTGAATAAATCCGAAGGTGTAGCGACGGATCTACGATGAGGCGGCCATTTTTAATTAAATACGACAGGGTGAGAACTGTTAATTTTCGCATTCCGGGTACGATACCTGCTGTACAATTACATATTGTTATTTCTATCAATGCATTTTTCATTAGTTTTACTTATTCATCATAATTTTACCCCTGTCATATATTATAGGTACAAAAAGCAAACAAAAGCAGACATTTCGTAAATTACATAACGCACAACAGGTCAAAACTATTTTTTTTTATATTTTATATGATTTGTTTGACTGCTCTATCGGCTGTACTAGATATTTTTTCATAGATGTTTCATGTTATTTTTTGATTGAACTTGTAATCCTCTAACCACATGATACAAACAGTAGTGATTACAGCCTTTGTTATCATAATCTAACTCAATTCGTTACTCAGCTAATTTTCCATCAATTGCCACAAAGATCCACCAAACAAAAATCACATAAAAACAAATGATAGCAATGAACCGCCATAAAATCACGAACCAACCAACACGCAATACCACCGTAGCGGTGTAAAATGACTGAAAGACAGGAATTCGAATTAAAATCGGACGTTGTAAACAATGCTTTGACAGATAAATAAATCTTTGCAATAAACCTGGAGGCAATCTGAAGAATTTATACTTTGACTGCGACTTGTTAGGAATCTCGAATAGACGAACAAAATGGATAAAATGTAATATGCGAGGGAAAATATGCTGATAATAATTTGATGAAAGAGTACGCCTATCGAAACTTGTGTACAGAGAAATTTAAGAAAAAAAATAAAAGAAGCTGCTATGTGTCAATTAAACATAATAAAAAAATCTGAATATCTTCTAAATTGTTATTTTTTTAACTTATTTCCCTATCATGGACACTGAACAGTGCTTAATTATGATCCATAATTAGTATGTGCTTGTAAAAAAAATACAAATGAAACATAATTTATTCAAAGCTTTCCCTAGACTGGAAGGACTTGGGCGCCTACCACAATGTACCCAAGAGAACTTCCCTAACGAATTTATTCTGCGGAGCCACGACTCTCAGTAACGAGAAAATACGACTCAAGACAAGAATATTAGGAGGTTTCAAAGCACTAATGTAACCTATCCTGTGCTGGCTTCTTATAGTATTCATGAATACATAACATTCAATCCACCCATCTCAAGTCAAACCAAACCATGTGTATACTTAGAGTTCCGCATAATCCGTCGGTGACGTCACCAACAACAAATTATCAGGCCCCCCTAATCCAAAGTAAACATAATAAATTGCCGCAACCATGTCACTGGTACAGGAGTTTGTGCGGAAAATTATATTAAATCCAAACTAAGTCCGTGGGGACAGACAGACTGACAAGATTTAACTTATAGTGGTTTTTGGGGGACGTTTAGAGGATGCGATTGAAACTGTGGATGTCAAATTTATTTTGAAAATTTTCCGGAAGTATTTTAAGAGTACGCAACTTAATTTCATTCGCTTACGTATATTGTATGTGTGTGTGTATGTATAATGTATATACCTATATTTTATTTGCTATCTATATAGTAGTAGGTAAATACACAATGATACAAAAGTTTCACGTACTGAAAGTGTCAATTCCACTCCCTTTTATTTTTGAAACCTAAAAACTCATTAGTTCAAATTTAAGCAAAAAGGTACACAATCACATAAGTTTGAACATCGGCTAAAACTAAAGTTTGTATTGTAAATAAAGTCTTTTTATTAATTTACAAAATCTTGTGATTTAATTAACGAAAAAGGTTAATCACCGAAATAGATGTAAAGAAAAAGGCTAGTCAACATAAAGTTTTACTATCGAATCACATAGTGTAAAGGATACCCTGTGGTGGGTTAATACAAATGACTGTTGTGTACAGATTAAGCGAAGGTTTAGGCCCTTAGCAGCCCTTCTATGTAGGAATGCATAAGTATGTCGCATGAAAATTTAATTCGCAATGGTGCTTAGAGTTGTTACATACCTATATTGGCATACACACAATTTTAAAAATGTATGTATATAAAAAAAAATGTGGGGTAGATGACCTTTTTCATTTCTTGTTGGTGTAATAAAAATCGAAATCCTATATCAGTCCTTACTAGAACTGATATAGGATTCATTCGAAATACTTATAATAAGTCGAAGGCCGAGTTTCACTATCACTTTGATGGTTCAGGATGAATTTAATGACGGAGCAAGTGCTGTGATGTCAAATCGAGGAAGAAGCGAGGTTGAAGGCCGAGCGTCACCGTCACTTTGCCCATGAGACCTATGGATATTTTTTCATATATATCGGAGCTCCCCCCCTTCATTGAAACCCCCCTCGCGGGCCCCTTGGGGCCCGCGCACAGAGCACCTCTAGTTAATGATATATAATTCAACCGTACATATATGTAGAATTTGTGAAATTAATTTCAATGTAAGGCAATATAAAATCAATGGGCCAGGCCAACTGACATTAAGGGTATTATGTACCTGAGTAAAAAGCAACCTTTCTCGACTATAAAATGAATCCATCAAAACTAATTCAGTCCTCATATTAGGTATTTTACATCCTAGTGTGGAGTGTAGCAAACAAAATTGTATTAGAACCAAAGGTTTTGCTAAATAAAGTAACCTTTATCTTTATATTTCAGTACTGATATATTAATCACTTTAGAGCCATAACATCGTTAAAGCCACGTAACATTTGGCATTCTTGAAAACATCCATTATCTAATTCGAACGGTTTAAGGTATACCCATTAATTTCTAATGCGTTCATGATAGTATTTGATGTATGGTGCCATTGAAAGGGAGTTGAATCCTTTGAATTTGGATTTAGGATTCTTGTCCTGGAAATGTTTGATGCTTTTTCCACATATCATATGTCAAGAAGAGATATTAAAAAAAATCATCAAGGAATGTGAGTAAAGGCATGACCTAATTTAACGTTACATTTCCATATGATTGACCCGTGCGTAGTCGGTTTGAAAAATTAACGTACCAAAGTTTTACCCCTGTTATAACGAGCATAGTTAATTTAACTAACTTCTTTTGCGAATCATCTCAAGCTAGAAGCGATAAAATAAGCACCACAAATTGATACTAATTGCGCGATATTTATAAACGTTTATGTATTCATTCTTTTTTTCATTACAACTTGACTTACTCCTACGTCCTTCCCAACATATCCCGTTGAAACTCGCACCAAACCTTTATAGTGGTCATAAAATAAATCAAACGAGTTTATGGGCCAACTATTCCGCCATTAAAATATGGCGAAACGCTTAACGCTTGCACTCGCGACGGACATTAAAGAAAAACTTCAGGTCATTCCGATTGGTAAGTCAAACAGTTAAATAAGTGCTTAGTTAAGATGATTGATAATTATAAAGTTTGGATGCTAATTGAAAGTTTTGAAAACCTCTGGATTATAAATGAATCGGCATACGTAGTAGGAATGAGTAACGAAATAAAACGTATTTGGGGCCTTTTTTTTTAATTATCTACCACTTAGCACTCAGGCAATTCAGTATTTGTTTATAGAACTTATCAAAACTTTATAAGCCTCTAAAACCTAATCACACCACAACACCACAAAAAAAAAAAAAACCGGAAAGCCCATAATACTCGATATATATCACATCCCTAAACACCGCCTCAACCGCAAAATTGTATTCGCCTGTTGATCCCCTCACTAGCGGCATTATGGGCCATTATGAGGCATTTCAAGCCATTACTGGCTATTATGATGTATTCCAAACTTGTAACATTTGGACTTGCATTCAATTTGTGCCAAATGTCTGCCAGATGTATGTATGGAAGGAGTTTAAACAAAATTTTATCAGTTTAGTGGCAGTCTGTTGCGCTTTGAGGCTTATGTTATAGTCTAAGGTTGGGCCAATTTTCGTACGAACTATTTGATGGCAAGGCTCTAAGATAAGAAAACAAGGTTCATGGTATTGTCCCCATTTGTGTAAAAAGAACATGTCTACATTTGTGACGTACCAATTGTGGATTTGTAGCTTTCAAGTATGACTACAATTTATTTTGAGTTAAATGTGAGTATAAGGAGTGGCCCCCTTATTTTTTGTAAATACTTGCTTACACATTAATTTCGTGAAATTTATCTTTCTTTCAAGCTATGTAAATTATTTGACACTAATGAATTATTTCACTAGGTCTACCTTCAACCACATTGTTGCTTGTGCAGGTGAAGTTTCAGGTGATCAAATGCCCAAATGTTCGGTATAAACAAAAATATATTTCCATATTTTGTACGTATAAATTTAACGTAGCTTGCGATGCATTTACAAATAATGTCATGTTTTCTATGAGTAATAATATATAAACACATCTCAATTAATAATTTTATTATCAAGTAAATAGTAGTTTGCTTATCAAACTCGTGTAAACGATTGACACTGGAGGTTATCACTTGATTGATTGATTTAGTACCTAATTATTATTTACAATTTGTTACTATATTTGACCCATGCAGCTGTGCTAATTACGACTAAAAATTCGAATAATAAGGTTATTATTATTGTAAATATGTTAGTACTATTATTTATTATCTAATTGCTATTAGCAGTCTGCGTGGCGCATTATACGACATATAATAGGTCTAGTGTTGCAATTTAATAATACGTAATTACTTACTGAATAAGATATAATATACTGAGTTACTGATAACTGGCAATTAAAAAAAAGTTCCATTAGTGTTTTACTATAATTATTATAAAATAGCAATTTAATAATACGAAAAAAAATACTTACTGAGTAAAATATACTTACACTGGGTTACTGATAACTGGCAATTAAAACAAAGTTCCATTAGTGTTTTACAAATTTTTTCTTATTTTTATTGGAATACTTAATTAATATACTAAATTAGAATCGGGCAGACTGTTGTAATTTATTTACAACAGTCTGCCCGATACTAATTTTATTTAGCTGCGGCAGAGACCCGAAGTGAAAGCATCTTGCGAAAAAAAACATTAAACAGTTGGGCACAATAAAAATAATGTATTTTAATATTAAAACTTTCGTGAGACGTTTTATCAATATGTTAACTAAAACGTTTATAAAAATAATGTAAAGAGAACAAATTATATATATTATCTGCCAAATGGATAGAGATAAAACGTATTTTCTTATATATCTTTTCTCCATTTTTATGAAAAATATACACCTTTTCTTTTGTATTAACCTTTTCTTAAGCCATATCAAAAGCACTCAAAGTGGCTTGAAAATTATCATCTCTAAAGTTCGCCACTCCCACACGAGCTCAGTAAGTCAACTATCAAAACAAAATTGCGTTATAGTATTTAATTAGTTTAAATAGTAATTAAAATTGAAACAACGATAAGCCGTGCGTGCGCGGGTGGTAGTGGATGTTGGTATGCAACAATGCAACGGTCATATTAATTAAAAAATAATTCTGACTCTTTTAGCCCACAGTCTCTCCTGAAAAAATAATTATATCATCAGCTAAGTTTCATGTGAATGATCTTTAAAACATGATACAAGAACTGATAAATTCGAATTAATCACATTTTTGGCAAATGGGTACCCAACAGATTTTTCCTGATTATAATTCAGTATAAAATATTAAATGCACCAAACACTTGGCATTTTTAGCAACCTCAACTCTGTCCGCTATTATATATTGCTTTCATTTTGACAACTGTCCACTCCACACATTGTACGTCATACAATTTTTTGACAAACAATTGCCACTAGCCCTCCTCAATCCAAAGAAGCAAACCTTTACCATAGCTGTTTTTTTTACACAGCCCTGCTTCAGTATTACACACCTCCATCCATGTTATCTGTCACCACCAGAGTCGGAGCGATAAATAATATAATGCGGCGTAGTTGGAGATAACGCCGACTTAGCCTATTTATTACACTGCCACCACCGACTGGCCTAAAAAACTTGCTACCACTACTTCATTATATCGCTTTTTTAACTTGATAGACTCATGCTTGACTAGTACTTGCCTGATGTTAAGTTACGTTGTGCCTGATGTTAAGACTGGCCTGTTAGCTTGGTTGGTTGTGGCTCTGCCTTCTAATCTAGGGGTTGCGGGTTCGATTCCCGCCTGACACAAGTATTTATGCATTTTTAAAAAAATGTATAATTTCTTGTGTTGAGTCTGGTTGTTTGTATGTATAATAAGTGTGTATTTACAAAAGAAAAGTATATAAGTATTATATCCGTTATCTAGTATATCCGTTACCCACGACACAAGCGTTTGCTTAGTGTGGGGCTAGATGGCGCTGTGTGCAATGTCCCTAAATATTTATTTATTTATTTTATTTAGTCTACGATTTCTCGCGCTTGCTAAAAAATTTGGTATATTATCGACTTGAAGACAGACTGACGAAGAAGAGAAGAGAAAAGAAGAAGAGACTCTATATATATTATAGTTAGTCGATTACAACAATAAAAACGCCTGTGGTTCAGTGTATTGTGGAATATATTCGGTATTATTACCTAAGTTAATAAGATGCTTTAAATGAATTCGGCTGTAGGAGTTAAACATCATCCTATAAAAGTTAAAAATAACAGCTGTTTGGAATCAGTTCTTGTTGTTGTAATAGACATGACACGTCCTATGCAGATTTTCAGGGTTGGCTTCCGATGTACGCGAACAGCAGCAGTTTTTCATACCAAACACAAATTGCTTAAAATTTAAATAATATTTCAAAAATTTACAATAGAATCTGTTTACGTTGACCACCCATCCATACAGGCACATATTTTATGCATGTAACAAAGTACGGTATATGTAATTTATGTTACGTAGATAAAATGCCATACAAGTTACAAAATCAGACCATATTTCAAGAAACTGATCTAACACTGCATTCCTTGTCCGCGCGCCTTTGAACTAAAATGGTAATTAATTATTTTTTAGAGATCTGTTTAGATTTTTCTTTGTAAACTAAACCGAAAGGTTTTATTTAAAAAAAAAATAAGTTACTTGTAGAAGTATGTTCAAATGCATTTGATTGGATCATAGTTATGGTATAACATTCTGTACTGTATTTGTTTATTGATCATTATTAAAAAAAAAAGGTTTTTTTTATATAATTCATACTTATACATTTAGATAGATAGATAAATTCTTTATTAAAACACCACATATAAAAATCAATACAAAAAAGCATAGAAATTAAAATTAGCGACTTAATTGGCGGCCTTATCGCTAAGAGCGATCTCTTCCAGGCAACCAATTTGGCAGGGATATAATCTCATCATTTACATTACTCAAACATTTTTTAATTTGTCTAACCATTAACATACTACAATTATGTTTAAAAATATTGATTTTTAATTAATCAAATACTATTTGTCACTCAAAATGAATCTTTACGCATTAATTAACAACAGTCAAAACAAAAAACAATACAAATTCTATGCAGAACCCACACAACAATAAACACGTCAACAATTTCTACACAGCTCTAATAGGTAGGTATTTTATTCCATTATTTTTCCGTATTAACAAATTAATCATCCTCCGAATAAGGATACATATTAGGGTGGAGCGTTTTCCATTTTTTTGTTATATTGCAATCTAATAGTGAAAATATGGTGCGTTTATGGTTCAAATTAAACCATAAAAATATTATTGGATTTAATTGACGGTAACTGCCTCCGCAATGTTATTGAAATTTATAAAATTCATTATTTTAGTACCGACTTTGACGCAACATAAATTTTATAAAACCTCATTAATCTAACAATTTAGATTTAAGAAATATTTAGTAATATGATATATTTTCGATTTATTATAAAATTATTACGTCTTCTTGTGTATATAATTTCGTATAAGGGGAGTGAGGGAGCGCGCGGGGAGCGGCTAGCGTCACAATTGTCGCGTTTAGTTCTGGCGCTCAGTGAACGAGAGAATCGCCCTGTAACATTAAATACAAGCTCATCGTCGTTGGCAATTTTGAATGTTAGTATTACTTCAGCAACATCATCAATATCACATACGATATCATCGAACTAGAAGATGTTTCCCGAGAGAAAAGATCCTCACAAATTGATTTTTTAACGCTTTCGAAGACATGTGACAGATACCTACGGAGTATCTGATAAAGCTGCAGCTGCGATTGCATCATCTGTTTTGTTATTGTGTTTTGATGTGATTGACAAGACACAAAATACGCAGACAGAGAACTAAAACCAGAGATAAGTTATTGGATGAGTTAACTACTTCGGGGCCTAAGTCATTCTCTGGACCCTTGGGAAAAAGTCTAGAGACCTGTAAACAATTTCCTGTTATAAAATTTCTACCTATCGAAGAACAGATGCTTCCAGAAATGGCTACAGATTTGAGTACAAATCAACAGTACTTGCATAAAATTGTTCAGCGGTATGTAGCGGTATTTTCCAGAAGATCTCACAAATTAGTCTCCCGGCAAACATACCCGTTGGCTCACACGTGCTAATAGAATTTTGCGTATGTGTGTAGCAACCGAAAAACTGACAGAGAAACTAATAATACTGGCAACATTTTGTGGTCAAAGTATACGAACCACCTTGGTTCTTAATAAAGAATAAATCCTCCTGCAAGGATGGAAGCCGGCAATTTTTTTCATATAATTTCGGCTTCCCGATATCTCCAAAAGATCTTCAAATGATAATCGGTCCTGTCATTCAACGTAATAGCTACTAACGTAATAGCGCATCCGGAGAACTTGCTTCTTGCAATGTAAACAGACGATCAGAAACATATTCGAGAACTGGCCGCCAGGAGCGTTTAAAAGCGCGTAGTAACAAGCAAACCTCACCAACTAGACTGTTTCAGTTGCCTAGCATAAATTTTAATGCTGCAACATTCATTGATAATGATAAATTGGCAGGAAAAAGTAACGTAACTCCCTATATTGAAAAGTTTTTCAAACCAAGAAATTCAGCACGTCGTCTAAACTGGGGATGCGACTCAATTAACATTTTTAAGGCTTCCGTGCCACACCCAAGCAGTAGAACAAGCTGTGAAAGTGACAACAGAAGCAGCCACGTCACAATACACAAAAAAGGCACGTTTAGGTGCTATAAAAGCTAAACTGGAGTCCCGGAACATAATGCCCAAATTTGAGACAAAAAGGGATTTTAAAGCAAAATAACATATTTTTTTTAAATTATTTTTCCTCATATATCACCCCATTTTAGATTCTATTTCAATAATAAAAGTCTTAACCAAAGTGTGTATGTTATTTTATCATCCATTTACCGTTAATTTAAGCTCAATATTTTGTAAACTGTGTACTGCTCTTTTTCAGTAAAATTTTGATTTTTGAAGTCAATGCGGAGGCAGAAGATGTTAACATAATTAAATGAAAAATCACATTTACTTTAGTTTTAATATATCGCACCATTTAATTACTATTACAATTTCATATCTTCAGAAAAAAAATTTTTCATACATTAACGCTCCACCCTAATACATATATGCTGCCAGTGACAGACAGACGGGCGACCGTGAGATGATGGCGATACAATACAGGACTATATGGAACGGGTTTTTGTATAATATATGTATAATCTCTACGCAAACTTTAGAATACGCTATCTAATAGCTAATCTTTTTTTGCAAATTACGTTCCAAGTAGGCTTATGATGCACAACATGAGATAAGTTTCTCGTGGTAGTTGGCGATAAAATATCGAAGTGCTAAAATCGCTACCAGTGCTAACATGCGCATCCAAATGTAGTCGTCTATCACTGACGAGAAACCAATGCTTTTTGTTATCAGTGGCGCTTATTTTAACAGTTGGAGTAGACCAATTACTCGACGTAATTTTGTCGTTACGATACGAGATATGTCAAACAGACAGATATTGACTGCTCTGTTAGCTTAGTTGGTAGTGACTCTGCCTTCTAATCTAGGGGTTGCGGGTTCGATTCCCGCATGAGACAAGTAATTATGAATACTAAAATTTGTAATTACTTGTGTCGAGTCTGGCCGTTTCTATGTATAATAAGTATGTATTTACAAAAAAAAAAGTATATTAGTAATATATCCGTTATCTAGTACCCACGACACAAGCTTTAGCTTAGTGTGGGGCTAGATGGCGTTGTGTGCAATGTCCCGAAATATTTATTTATTATTTATTTATTTATTATATTTACTGCAAAAATGCTTTTTATTAGGTAAGTATAGGTATGTAATCAAACATCTCGACTACAAATGCACCTTACTACGTTAAAACTAAAATGGTTAGTTAAAATTAAAATAAATATATCCAGTTTCCTTTAAAACAAAAACATAGAAAAACATCACAAACCTACGTACATTTGAAACCTTTTCCTTATTTAAATGCATCAAAAGGTTGTTCATTCCTAATAATGCCTCCTGTATGCTATCTACCTACGAATAATCGTATATGGACTGATAATGACTCGGGAAGCTGTGAGAACAAATCTGTTGTTTGTTCATTTCATAATAATAAAAATATAGTTAAATAGTACATATGAATACACACATATGTATAGGTATTTATTTCATAAATGTATTAATTGAATACAATATGTACTTTAAGATATTTTTATGAATAGTTTTTAAGTTTGAAAACAAAATAAGCGTTACTCCTAAAGTTTTTCAGAACTATGAATCGTAATTTGCACAAAAAATAGAGAAATAATACGCAGCGACCGCATCTGAGATAAAAATATATGAGTGTTCCACAGGTGCTAAACTTTTTGCTGCTAAAGGCAGATTTTTTACAACATCTTAATTCAAATCAAATCAATTGAGTGATTTATTTTATAAACCCCTTTTTGTGCGTGCTTTGTAATAAATCCGTATAAAAAATAGGTTCATATTCTGAATAGAAACCTAAGTTTGTTCTATTGAGTTCGATAAATTACATATTTTTTGTGGCCACTTTAAATTTGTGCAACGACCTTAAAAACTGGTGCAAAAACTTTGAACGTCATTATTAATATTGGATCTAATGTCAGTATGAGATATTGGTAAGTTATCAAAACTCAAAGCTTAACTTAGCAAGCAACATTTTAATTATTGATGTTAATGTTTATAATCCACATCTTTATTGCAAAATTTAGATCTTACTTTACTGGTAAAAATAAAATAAAAAAAATTTGTTAACCGATTGTGTCCCACTCCAGAGCAAAGGTTTCCCCCAACTCCCTCCACGTGTCCCGGTCGACAACTTCCGTTTGACAACCGCCCCAATACAATAATGTTAAAACATAAAAATTAAAAAAAAACTTACTAAAAACCTACCAATAATTCCATGTATGCGTAGGACTTTTGTTAAAAAAAATGTGCATCCATAAATCGCCCATCCGAAGGCAAATCACCTAAGTCACAAATTACAGATTCTTGGTACTCGGTCGTTAGCGCCCAAAGATGCTTATCAACTCCACGACGCGATAATTTTAACGTTACTCAAGTGCAAATTTTATTTTATAGCTTCTGAAAGTTGTGTTTATTTTGCGCGTAAGTAAGAGACAAGTTACGTCAATTTTAAGTAAAAACTATTAAACTTTTTACTCGACAAAATTGCCGCAATTTTCACACGTTCCAGGCGAAATTACTCACGTAAATGTTAGGGAGATTATTATGAAATTTCAACAAATTATGTTAATGTAACATTTTGCATAATTGTTACTACATATAACAATTTGTATGTATGTTTATTAATCCATTACGTTAATACGGCTAAACTAATTTTTATGGATCTTTTTATGGAGACGGATTAAACGGTGGATTATAAGACTTATTTTAATTAGAGATATACGAATTAATGACAGAGTAAACGTATTCTTTGATGATTGGCATATTATGTATATATTTCCTACTACATAAAAGTAACACTATTTGGTAAGTATTCAGTTTTCCCATAAGAAGAAATCTCCAAACTGGCACTTACTGCATTATTCTATAGAGTATCCGATGAGATCATATCCAGAACGCCCGACATTTGTCCTCTAGTGATGCGAAATTAATTACAGTTCTTACATGCAGCCGTGAATATATTTATTATAAAACCATGCCATGATACTACCTATCATATACAGGACTAGTGGGTGCTCGCGGATTCGCTCGACTCAAGAAGTAAAACTTGCATACCCCATTTCAGCCAGATCCGTCCAGTGGTTTGGGTTGTGCATTGATAGATCACTATGTCAGTCAGTCACTTTTGGGTTTTACATATTTAGATCACTGCTAACTAACTTGTGTAGGTCTAAAGCAACCACTTTTATTCAATGACTTTTGAAAATTCGCGACAAGTTCAGTTCTCTATAAATTTTGCCCAAGGGCGATGAGTTTTGTATCAAACAGCAGTTTCTTTGCAAATTTTCAAAATCGTAGAATTATTAATTGTTGCTTTTGACGTCCTAAAACCACTTTTTATAGGTTAAGGATATAAGGTACAGAAAAAGTGTTGTATTTTTACATGTAATGCTTAACATCAGGCAGGCTGTAGTCAAACGTAAACCTATCCCACGTAATAAAAAAAACATTGACTACTATATTTTATAGTAGGTACTACTTGCACGCCTATCGGATGAATGTTTTATTCTACAATTCTATGTGACAATAGTGCAAATAGTTCTTCAAAATAATTGAGTTAGTTCCTACTAACCCTGTATATTATGCATATGCAGCTCTGATGATAGACTGATCTAGACATTATTGAAGAGCAAGGTTATTGTAATAACAGGTTCGGTTAGCGTTTAAATTGTAACCGGAATAAAAAATAATACTAAGCTATGTGTGTTTTGTGCATAAACGTAAGGTAGTATATGGATTAAGAACGAAAAAATTAGAAAACAATACTCTGAATAACATAAACTAAGTAAGCTTTTCAACCTGCATTGTTATTTCAGTTGCTACGAGTATAATGCAAATGTCACAGAAAGAAAAGACAGAACATTCATGTTCTAATTCATTTAAATACAATGTAATCTATAACCCACGGTACTTAAATTTATACAAATAAGTAACGGTTAGTTGAACATTTTAAGAAAATAAATCAAAGTATCAATCTAATTTTAATATATATATATATATATGTACATAGTAACATTTGGCAGGCACAAATACCAACCACGTTGTGAAATTTGAATAGAAATACGTCAATAGATAAATTATCTCCAGAGAACCTCACATCTATCTCCCATTGTTTCTAAGTCACAATGAAAAACGCAAATACACCCCGAATGCCGACCTCGATAAATAATTCCAAATACAATTCTAAATACTGGTAGATGTGTGAACAGTAGGCCTCGCATTTTTTATAAGTAGATAGTTTTTTTTAAATATAGGTGATTCAAATAACACGGCTCGTATGTACTCGTATCTATAGATAAAATGCTAGTAATATAACTTTGTAATTTACATGAAACCGCTTGTATTAGATTTTGATTTATATAACAACAGTTTGGTTAGTGTTTTGGAACAAAGATAAATACATCATTAAAAATTATTCGTTGAAATTAACATTGAACGCAATCAAGGAAACAGCGATTATTATAAATTATACTAGAACCATATTCAAAGAAAGTGTACTGGATCAATACTAAATTAGTAAACTTCCCTGTAACAAAAAAATAAGAACACTTTTGATTAGTTGCTTGTAGGATATAAACAGCAGAGATTACCACGTATGAGATTACCGTAAGAAGCACTAGGATATTATGAGGTCCAAAAGTTCTCATATAATAAACAGACCTCACCGATTTATCGCTAGGAAATTTCTGTATTCTTTTAAGGATAAGTGGGTTGTAACGTTTAAAATGTCAAATGTCAAAACACGGTAGTCAAAATATTAACTAAACGGTTTTCACTCACGTGTAAATCGCGTAAGTTGTTAACGGTAGTCAAGTCACTGATTGTTGCAAAGTCGTTTCGTTTCTCCATTCACTCAGTCAGTAAACCTCATGCACAATTCGCTGATTCCAATATTTGAAATTTGAACTTCGTTTGACGATCGAACGCAAACTCAATGGGCATTGTATTTCGTTAACCAACCGCGCCGCCCCGCGGCCGCCTGGCCGAACTAAATAATTAATAGTCCAGCTTTTACAGGATTTTAATAAAATATTTTGTGAATATCGCTGAAATAAATAAAAAAATTAGAAAAACAATTATGCATGATTTTATATTTTTTCAGCTGCTAACTAGTCAGTAAATCAAAATGTAAGTTTGAAAGGCAATTTTTTGTGGATATTTTACTATAGTTAAGTATATGTTGTAAATATTGGCAAACATACGCGATGAGCTTGATTTTGGAAGCGTTTATTTTCAAATTATATATTGACGAAAAAGTAGTATAAATATATATTTCAATACCAGTTTTTTTAGGTATTCTAACACATTAGTTAAATGTTGAAGAGACAATATACCTATATAAACATGCAGCCTGTATACAAACACAAACCTATCAAACGTAAACAATACTCCGTTGATTCCTCACCCAACAACGTCTCGTAAACCGTGAATAAAGCGCTAGTGCTGCCAAATTACAGCAAGTATCTAGGTGTAAGGTGTAAGGATACGGCCAAAGTTTCTCAGTTTCACTCTACGTGCATGCAGTTGAGGTAATGCGTTAAGTTTGAGAGCTCAGCGATACGAGGGTAGGGATGCGATAAGGGTTTATCGATATTGGTGTCGATAAAAATTCAAAAAGATAAAATAAAAATATTATAAACTGTTACTACTTACTAGGTATTTGAATATTACACTTAACTCGATTAGAGGCCGATAATATAACGGAATTCAAAGAATAGTGGCCCTAGTGTATGTAATACATCTGACCGATATTATGATGACTTGTGATCTTGACAGCTATGTGTAACATTATGCTATGGAAGGCAGCTAGGTGTCAATCTATCTGTGCTATTTTCCGTCATCTTATGCATTTCCCCTATAAAGAGGTAAATGTAAATTTAACATTAAAGTTAATAAAGAAATTGAATTGTCACGACTACGATTTCAATAAAATGAAAAAATGTTATAGTTAAATGAATAGTTATATTCATGCATTTATTTACTCGTACATAGTTATTTATTGGTACAAGTCAGTAGGCAATAAATTTATAAATTTATTTTCTTGGCAACGATAAGGCATTTTTTACAAGCTCACTCAAAATTCCTGAAAACATCGATAATCGACACCAAAAGTATGACATCCCTAGTAGTTAACAGTAACTCTGCGCCTCGGAACGTCTTTGCTCTCTTAAGACAATTCTCCAGTATACGCCATTGCATCCAGTTAGAACCGACTGCGTATTCTGGAACGTAATTTGAATACTACTTATTTGGGAATATATTATTTTGTAAAAAGGTATGAGTTTGTGCTAGAAAATGAAGTAGATAATGATGGATATTTTGATATTGACATATTATATTTATATATAAAACAAATAATAACTAAATTAAGATATGTTTTGATCAATTTTTTTTAAGATAAAAAGATTTCTTAAAATAGCAATTATTAGTCATCCTTATTTCAGCTTGCGTCTACCGATTTCTCATTAAGAGGTTACGTATCGTCAATGACTTTGAGCGTTTGACGCCTAACTAGTATAATACGCCATCTAGTGATCAACGGTCACAGCTCGTGAACACCGAGCTAGCTGTTGTCAAGGAATAAACGAAATCAGATGGGACTGATTGAAAAACTTTCTTTGCCTACAATGTTACTTACTCGGTGATGTTTTGTCGGTTAAATTATTAATGGTACTTGGTATTTAATTTATATGGTTTCTACCTATTTATTTATATGGTACTTGGTATTTTTTATTTAGTTTAATTAATAAATAAATAGTACAATATTATTATAAAAATAAACTGTTAAAATGAATTGTAAAGAAAAAGTACATAGATTAAAAGTGATAAACTATAAACCTGCAGGTTTGCCCAATCGACGGCATGCAAAAGTTTTATATTTATGTTTAGTTATCTATTATTTATCTAACGTGTTACATACGTTGACTATAAAAAACCTAAGACTTTTCTAAACTATATTACGTTAGTAGTTATTTCGAAATACATTTTGGAATGGTTTAAGCAATATGTTATTTTTTATATTAAAATTGGTTTTAATTTTAAAACAGTTGGTGGAGCGACTTGTATCCATTATTTAGGTTCTATGTATTGTAATTACTTTCTACGCATTATATTTTAATTTAATAATTACACGCCTTTCAAATGGACCGCTTATTGCCTACCTACTGGTGTAAATCAATGAGTTTGGTACATTTGTTCACGTCCCCGCTCGCTCGCACCATGGTGGAGCGACTTGTATCCATTATTTAGGTTCTATGTATTGTAATTACTTTCTACGCATTATATTTTAATTTAATAATTACACGCCTTTCAAATGGACCGCTTATTGCCTACCTACTGGTGTAAATCAATGAGTTTGGTACATTTGTTCGCGTGCCCAGCGAGAGATGGCGCCAGTAGTCTCAAAAAGCTGCTACGCCTTGTCTCCCCTTGGCCCCGCATTCGTCTTTGGCGTTTCCATCGGTGAGGTCAAGATTATATCGTGACCCCGGTGACCCGCGAACCGCAAGTTAAAACAAGAACAATAGAATAGACTTTGTGACCAGAAAGACCTTATGGTACAGTGTGTACTGAATTACATATAGTTGGTGCCGCCTTATATCTGTGAAGTGTTGACTCTGTAGAACCTGGACCCCCGTCCAGGTTTCACGTTAGACGCCAGAAGGACGCCAGGAAACCATTGCCGTGTGCTGTGCGCCGGCTCAGAGGTTAGTACCGTAGGGGCATAAATTAAGCGGTCTGTTTTGTTTTTCTTAATTTCTTACTGCACCCATTGTGGTATTCCCGCGCTGGAGTCAGGCTATTTACACGCCACTCCAACAGTATATTTGTAACATAATATTATTTATATATTGGATAGCTATTTTAAAAAGTTACTGAACAGATTCGATTTTGGATAAAATCATGTTCAAGTGAGTTACCAAATAAAAGATAGATAGATAGTTATAGAAAACTCTTTATTGTTTACTTTACACTAAATTAACAATCATGAAATTTCAGCCTACGACATAAACACATACTAATAAAAAAGTGGGAAACAAAGAAAGAATTACTTAAAAATTACGTTTGTTGTATGGGAGCCTCCCTTTAATATATATTTTTTGTTATTTAATTATTTATTTTGAAGTACAAATAATATACAAGTAAATATTCTGTGAAAATTTGAAGCGTATACTTGTAACCGTTTTTAACATTGAGCAAAAAAAATACAGACTGGATACAGACAGCGGAGGCTTAGTAATAGGGTTCCGTGTTCATTCATGTACCTATATACTGTACTGAGAGCAGGAAGGTTGCGATTGATCGTGTGACTGTTCGTTTTCTTGTTTTGGTTTTTTATTTTCTTTGTTAATAATGATCTTTTTAGTCGTTAATTGTTTTTTCAGCTTTGCTTCTATTATGTATTGTGGTTCTCTTATTGGCAGATTTCTTGGGTGCCGCGGGTCTATTATTTCTGGCAATCCTAAAGTGCTGTTCCTCTCGATCTCCTGTCAAATAATATTTGGTTAAGTATAAAAAAATAATGACATTGACAATCGAGTGGTTTTGACATCTTATTTGTAATTTCGCGCATCGGAGTTAATCAATTACCGTAGAATTTGCGAATAGCCGTAGAATCTGCTACGGCTATAGGGTTGCAGCCGTAGGCCGTGCATTTTGTGATATTTTGGCCTGAAAGCTGTAGAACACGGTAATTGCCGTAGCATTGGCAACACTGGTGTCAGGCAATCAGAAAACCACAAAATAACACAAAACTCGCAAAATTAGGGCTGTAAAAAATAATGTTGGCGGATATTTTGAAGAGTATTACATTTCATATCTGATGGTGTAAACATATTTTGCAATGCTATCTTCCATCACAAGTTTTGACAAGATATGAGAATGAAAAATGCTTTCACTAAATTTTTTTTTTTGCAATAGAAGCTTGTAATTCATACTTTTTTTGGCAACATTTATTAGAATAAAATATGTTCTATTTGATAATATTTTTTATAAGTTGGTAGGAATTCTCCAATCTTCACACATATGAGTTAAATGTACCCATTTAGCCTATCTTAAAGGCTAGAACCGTTTTTTTGGTAATAACTATTCCACGCGGACGAAGTCGCGGGCACCAGCTAGTGTTATATAAATATCATTACTTATTAACGTAACAAATCTTGTAATCTTTGTATTTACTTTGACACCAGCAATACACCTTTTAACCGAACACAAACATAAATTGCGGGTAAAAAAATAATAGGTCTTTAACTATGAAATTGCCGATTTGTATGACGAAATTGAGAAAAATGATGAACAGATATACCTACCTACATAGATGCAATTGATAACTAAAGTTAGATGGAAAAAAACTATGCACTACGTATATCAATTTCTCAAAAACAGTGTATATGATAAAAATATACCTAGTTAAAGTAGTGAAACCGACGACACATCGAAAGAGGTGTTTTCAATGACTTCCCTATAAGTAATATGCACTAGTAATACATTTTTTTTTATCTAAAAGGTACATAACTCAACAATTGATACAATAAATATTGAATTTGGAAAAAATATAGCTGTACTTAAAAGTTACAAACAGATTAAAATGTAAGAAAAAAACGGCAATTTTATGGGTAAAGACCTATTATTATTTGGATTGAATAAGACTCACTCGAGTCGAGTTGTGACGTCAGGCGTTGGCGAACAAAAGAACCGGCTTGTCGTGGCGTAACAACCATGAGCGCACGCGACTTGCGGCCGCTCGCCGCGCCTGCCGCCCGATCCGATACCTGCTGGTAAAGCGTATAGGACGATTCGCGCGACGCGGCAACTATTAAATCGCGTACGCCCGTGCATTGTGGCACAGCCTAATCTTTGCACTCAAGAAAGATAATGGTTTAAAAAAATGGACGTGTAAACTTACCAATAAATGAGTTATGAGTTTTGAGTTATGAGAAGTTTGTATCGATATGTATCGATAAAAGGTAAGTTTGACTTTCGAGATTTACATAATGTATTGACTAATTTATTTTTACTTTGGGAATTTTAATATAAATAGGTACCTAATTTTTTTCTGATAACTTGTAGATATAAACGTGAATTCTTGGAAGACCTATCATATCATGTAAATTAAACAAAAAAATTTTTTTTTTCTTACTCTTACTCTTATTTTTGCTTATAAAAAATATAGGCACATATTTGTAGGCAAAACAATTTACTACATATTATGTCTTAAACAATTTTTTTTGTAATATTTCAATGGACTAAAATGTCTGTTCTGTACGCGACACGAATTCACATCTATAACAATATTTACAAAATCACTTTTACTGAAGTCACTAAAAACTAACAAAATATCTTAAATAACTATATTTAGGAATTGTCTCTGTCAATTTAAACAATGTTTAATTAATAAATTGGGTTTAAAAGGAGAAAAAATTCGAAAATGTTCAGTCGGGAGACCGAATACGTCCACCCTTCGCAAGTTGCTAGAGCAGACTGACCCGCCCCCCGCCAAGGGCCGCGCGGGTGTCAGGCAATCAGAAAACCACAAAATAACATAAAACTCACAAAATTAGGGCTGTAAAAAATAATGTTGGCGATCATTTTGAAGAGTTTTACATTTCATATCTGATGGTGTAAACATATTTTGCAATGCTATCTTCCATCACAAGTTTTGACAAGATATGAGAATGAAAAATGCTTTCACTAAATATTTTTTTTTTGCAATAGAAGCTTGTAATTCATACTTTTTTTGGCAACATTTATTAGATTAAAATATGTTCTATTTGATAATATTTTTTATAAGTTGGTAGGAATTCTCCAATCTTCACACATATGAGTTAAATGTACCCATTTAGCGAATCGTAAAGGCTTAAATGCTTGTTAATAAAGCGTTTCATACAGTATGGTCCCCCCCAGCCTGCCTATGCCAGTTGCTGAAGATAATGATGATGATTCAACTAAACATTTAAAGTGCAAACCATAAAGGAAAGGGATTCTTTTTAATTTCTCAATTCTTTTTCAGGACCAAAGATCATCATATGGTGTCAAATTGTATAGGGAAACAAAAGTTTATTAAAATTATCTTTTTTCATCACCATAACAGTGTAATAATCACAAGTGGCAACGCCATTATTTCTACAAACTTGGTATAAGCGATCTCTTCAGAATACCACCCAGTTTCTAACATAATACTGTCTGCGCTATCTCAATAGCCGCTAATACAATATTATCGCTCGCGAACGATCCCAAACTATGCATTGATTCTATATTGGACACTAGCTTATCTCTACTGACTTTGTTGTTTTAGAGTACTCAAGATTATGGTTATACGAGTAGAGTTTTACGTTTGATATTAAGTTCAATGTTCTTAAGTTTAAAATTTGAGTGTTGAACTCAGTTGAGTTGAGTGTTTTTGGGTATTTTATTCCGCCCCAGGGCTTCTGACATGGCTTGAACAGTATTAATAAGTTTATCTTATATAATTACTTTCACAATTATGTATTCCGCAAGTAAATTTGTAAAACAAAAGTGGAAAAGTATATTTGGATGGAAAAAGGTTTTAAGAATAGGCACACTAAGTTACTAGGTGTCAATAATAATGATTTCCTACCAAAAATTACCGAAGAAGGCTTAAAATCTTTAACGACCTTAACTTAATTATAGCAGGCTATCAATCCCACTTAGTGAAGTTTTATAAACACCCCCCTCTCCCATACAACCCCTCCCTTCCTCTCCCTTGAACATGGATCTATTTGAACCTTTTAAAGTTCCGATGATCGTTAGAAAGTTCGTTAAGTAATGATGAATCAACGTCATAATCAATTAACGTCTCATTATTGTACGTAATCCGATATCAATATGTGAAATAGATAACTTAGTCTAGAGTTAGTTAAAAAACCTTTCTTAGCGGATAACCTACGTCATAACATCTGCCTGCATGCAAAATTCAGCCCAATCCGTCCAGTGGTTTGGGCTGTGCGTTGACAAGTCACTATGTCTTTCTTTTTAATAATAAAAAAAACTTTATACTACACTGTGTAGGTAAGTATGTAAGAGATTTTATAAGGCGTCTTGATTCTTATTGTCTATTGTAACAACGTAAAGGATTTTATATCACCTTCATCTCAAACAGGGATTTTCAACTGGAGGGTGAATAATAAAATCGTATACAAAATAACCAGTACCTAAGCTTTTCTAATCAAACCCATAAAATAATATTTAAAATTGTAAATTCGAGCATCTATTTTCCAGAGAATAAAATAAGTTTTTGCACATGCTGGTACTTATATAACTTCTTTCACATGTTACATAAAAATACCGACCAAGAAACTAATAAAATATTTCAATATCTTTGAAACAATATCTAAAATATTAAAAAAAAATGTAAACCACACTTCAATGTGTTACTTTTGTGTTTTTTACACAGGTCTCCACTGACTTAGTGTGTTGCGCAGTGATCCAACGATGTACTATAACATAAAATACGGTTTAACTAAGATAAATCGTCTTTAAACTATGTAAAAACTATAACGAAATATACAATATTCAAACAAATTAACGTTTTTCTGTATACAACCTTAACATTTTATTTTTTACCACATTTTTTAGTTTTGTGAAACCTTAGTCTCTGTTCTAAAATACACTGTAAAGGCTTATCCGGGTAGCGCTAGCGACTGTCCATAAAATCATAATGAGCAATTTATTAAATTTCAACTCGCTTAAAATTAACTGATATTGATCAAAGGACTGAGCCAAACTTTTAACAAACTTAATTTATTATTTTCTTCGCTCTTCATGTTCAATTTCACAACTTTTAGTTATGAATCTACCGTACCAGAGAAAATTATCATTGATCTTATAAAATATTACAGTGACAGTTACCTATTAAGAATTCACTCTATTTCTCTTATGATCCTTATATTTACAACTTTTTCAACAATCGATGTTAATTTTCAATATCCTGTTTTATGATTAAAAATGCTGGAAATTTGTTCGTTTTGATTTATATTCCTTAAACAACTTAAAATGATCAGTTTTGTGTATCATATACATATGTAGTAATAATGGTGTGAGTATGCCTCCTTTAGTTGCACACCGAAAGGTAAACTTGTAGCGAATGTTCCTATATTTTTATGTCTTTACCATCTGTCTGTACCCATGAGTGCAATAAATGTTTTTCATTTGATTAGAATTCATTTAACATTTTGGAGCAATGTTCTTGTCTATTGAATATTACAAGCAAACTCTTCTAAATTTTATCACTGGCAATTAAGTCCTGTCACGTTTAATGTCACAAAAAAAGTTAAGGTAAAGTCAATCAATGTTTCCAAAAACTAAACCTGATAGAATCATTTCAACAACTATTAAAGTTAAAAGATATATTCAATTTTGGATAGGTTAAGTACAAATTTCAATTACCATTCTTCTCTAAACGCTCATAAGGTACGTTTTATGCAAATACTAAAACTTACAAAAAGATTTTTTGTGCAATGTGACTAATCTGTTATTAATCCAAATCGGTACACATAAAAATTAAACCTCAATTAAGATTCGAGATAATAACTGTAAACTTAACGATTTTGGAAATGCGTAAAAACATGTTTTCTTTGTAATATTTAGGTACAAGTTTTCTTTGTTAAGATAAACAAAGGTGACCTGATTTTGAAGACTGATTTAATGTACTGACTGTTTTTTTGTTAAAATAAGTATGTCAAAGTTTGATGACTGATGACGTAATTATTATTATGATTTTTTTGAGGAGATATTTGATTGTTGACACTTAGTAATATGTGAGAGTTGTATGGTGGCAAAAACGATGTACCTATGTATGTATATGATCAAAAAGAACGAAACAATTTTTAGTTATAAAAATTATTTTTTATTTACACACTTCATTTACATTTTCAGGTTTTAAAATCGTCTATAAAACGCAAAGTATTTTTGCTCTAACACCCAATAACACTTATCTGGTGGAAATCTCCATTTTGCGAAACAAGCAATGATGGTGGCCATAAAAAATAATGGTGAAAATCCAACTGCGTCTGATGACACTGTGTGACACGGAAAACGTATTAACAGCTCAACGTTTTACAGTAGATTTACTTACTCGTAAGAATTATATTCACAAAAATTACGAAAGTATTTACCAACATACATATTACGTTTTAATTTAAACCTGGTACTTTTCCGGCCATTATTAAACCAGAATTTCTTCGTTTTGTTGAAGTTTTTGACAGTTATTAGGTAAACATGAAAATAATGGTGACTTAAAAAGAACATGGCATGTGTTATTTTTGCTTTAAAATGTTTTGCAAATTTCCAAAAGACGCAGAAGAAAAGCATAGGTGAAAGGTTAATTTTTGTTAATCTTAGTCACCAAGTCTCTTCAGTAATGTTGTAACAAAGGTAACATACAAAACCCTTTTACTAGTACTTCTGTCCTATTTATCCACTGTGTAATATTTCCACGCGTTTTTCCGAAATATAATGATCGTTCACAGCTCTCTCGACGCAGCCACAAATTTCGCGATGATGCTTTAATATTACATCATTTCAGCTCCAGCTTTTACACCCAAATGAGATTTCACATTGTTAATTGATAGGGAAGATGATGTAAAAGGAATAATAAATTCGTATGCGAAATACAGGTTTATGATTTTGACCGAATATTAACATGGCAGTTAAGTAAAAAGCTGTGATTAAAAGAGCTTTTTGGCATCCTTTTATGGGTCTTAATAATGTAGTGATAAATGAGAATAATGCTTTTTATTAAAGTTAAAATATAAATACAGAGTGATATAAAAGAAGATTGAAAACGACGACGCCATGTTCGTGAGAATGTTTTTGACAATTTCGTAAGTGCAGTTTTTATTTACTTTTGACTAGTCTCAATTGTTTACCATGTATGAGTACAGGAATAATTGACTATGACAATAAATTATGTAATATATAATTTAAAAAACACATTGTAAGACTTTTTAATAAACGTGTCCATCAATGGCAACACATTAAAGTTAAAAGTACAAATCTCGGCCCTATTATGAGCTATGTGTGAAGCAAAGCCGAATTTAGTTACAAAGATCATATTACATGGCTACAATGCATCTGCACTGTAACTGACCATCTCACCATAGCAAGCCAAGGTATCATCATCATCATGTCAACCTGTGTTCACCCACTGCAGAGTATAGGCCTCCTCTCTAACGTGCCACATAGTACGTTCTCCAGCCTGTCTGATCCATCTCCTACCAACTTGCTTAGAAATGTCATCCGATCATCGGGCTGGTAATCTGCCTCTGGGCTTATAAAGCCTAGGTATAGCGAGGCTTTATAGGCCACAGTAATATTAACAAACAATATTATAAATAATTGTAAGCCATATTCACATTTAAACTACATATTATACTGAACATTAAACTGAAGACCAAATACACGCATCAACTGTATTATTTGAAATTTCATCTTGCGTTCATACACCATCATTCTAATGGAATATTGGCGTATTAGACTTACAATAAAGGGAACGAGACACCTTCAAGTTTGAAGGCAAAACCCAGAGGTTTATAAAATATAATTACTTGAGAATGGAAATAGCTATAGAATTACTTTAACCACAGCTATAGCAGGAATAATAAAAATTCTAATAAAGTTTAAGTTTTAAGTTTTTTATGATGTTTTAAATGTTTTTTTACATACATACATATATTTAAAAAAAATGACGTTTTAAATATGCAGCAAACGTTCGCCGTAGCCGGAAACGGCTTGGATGATTTTATTATTATAGAATGACAAAGAATAAATTGACAATCTCCTTAATTTTGCTATCAAAATTTTGTTCTAAAACCTAGTTCGTGACTTAAACTCAGGCAGGGAGTAAATATACCTAAATGTTTATGTTAACCTTAAAAAAACCCTTAACAATAGGTTGACTAATACATTTAATGTCTAGTAATTGTTCCATAATTCACTATATTGACATCGTTTTCAATACATTTATTAATACCATTTTCATTTTACATCAACTCAGAACTGACAGTGTACTGTTCGCATTACGCCTAAAGGCAGCACGAGATCGATCCATTACTGTTGTGCATTAAACCGGGCTTGATGGATGCAGCCAAATGAAGACTTAGTAAATACTGGGATTGGACCGTTTCTAATGTACCAGCAAATTGATATTCAATGTTCTAATAATTATCTAGCTAATACTTAAGTTAAAGTGTTTTTGCAAACTTTACAAAAACTTATTTAAGAGTTAAGTTTTTGAAGCAAGAATAAAATAGGTTTTAGGAAAAAAACGGGCTTTTTAGTTGTGTTAACGGCTTTTATACTCGTATATATATTTATTTCATATCGTAGCAAGCTAACAAAAAGTTTAACATTTCGACTTATCTTTTTTTATTACGTAATCAGTTATCATAAAAAAAAGAAACCACCAATAAGTCACTTCAAAAATTTTGATTACAGTTCACAAAAATTGTATAAGTACGAAAAAAAACAAACTCAACAAACTATCCCAAACTTGATCTGTCTTATAACAAAACGTGGTTTAAATATTAGTCTAGTACTTATAAATAAAAAGTCATTTCTTGTTGATCAAACATCACATGCCAACAATCAAAATGTCAACTTCAAATCAGAACGTTGATTTATCATTGGTAACATTTTGACAATTTGATTATTATGACAGAAGAAAATAATTTTTAACAACAAAAACGGACTGCGTTTTTTTGAAGCTCTGGACTAATACTTAAACTTCGTTTTGTAATAAGGTCTGATATCTTCATGGCATTAAATCAACTAGGGTTCCTTATAAACAACACCGAAACCAGTCCCATTACAAAGAGTAGTTAATCCATCGCGTTTTAAAGGCACAGACTATAAATACGCAGAGGGTAAACAGAGATATAAAAGGAGGTGCATTACCATACAAATGAGGGTAGTGCGAAATTATTTCAGCAGCGAGCGGCTGCAACGAGTGGAGGGAAAAACTGGGGCAGGTGAGATACTAGGGGTTTAAGGAAGGGTTCCTTATCAATTAAACCGATTTCTTCTAGCCGAGCACGGTAGATCGTTATTTACAACGTTGCTAAGTATCAGGCGAGTTGTTGTCAAATCAAAAAACAACAAGACATAAATAAATAATTATTCCAGGACATTACACACAGCGCCTTCTAGCCCCAAACTAAGCAAACGCGATATATAAAATACAGGATTTTTCAATACATTTCAAACAAATCCAGCGCTTTATCAAATTTTGTTCAAAAAAATTATCAAAAAATACTTGTTTATTTTGAATTGACGAATTTAAACTTTGGGTTTTATTGATTCAACCACCCACTGGTCCCTATAAACCTATGCTTCTTTTTCGCAGCCCATTTGGTACTGGAACGGTCACTCCTATTTACTGGGTTTGTTTTGGACTGTTTTTGTGCAGCCTTTTTTTAAATCGAATCCAATTGAATTTGCATTTTTAGCATTTTAACTCTTTTTAACCTATCTTTTTTTCTGTGTCTATTTGGATGGTGCAGCAGTTTATCTCTAGAAGAGGAAAGCATAATTATTTTAGTAACCAAATGTCTTATTTTATTTAACTACACACATTCAAATACTTCTGTGAAATAATTCTGCAATTTACGGTGTTTTATAGCGACGTAATGAGACTTTTTATGTCAGCTGAATTAAAAAATTAAAAATGGTGTAAAAAATGCTCAACAGATGGCGTTGTATGTTGCCCCTGTACAAGCGAGTTCTTCATAATACGTGAAACGGAACGTTACATAAACTTTACAATGCAATTTTATTTATATTCAGTATGAGTGAGACAAGTTTTTGGTAAAATTAATTTATTCTGGTAATCAATTTACAAAATACTAATATAAAAGTTAGACAACGATGTTTTTAAAAATATTCCACATTTTTTTGTGATGTGATACGATGACACGCCACACTAGTTGTCAAACAAATGTCAACCATCAACGAAATGACAACAAAATCTACAAATTTTACTTGCTCTTAGGTGTACATTAACAGTATACAGCGACATCTATTGAACCTATTTTAAACAATTTTGTTTTTAATTGGCTCCCGGAAAAAGCCACATTATTTTGAAAAGTCTGAAAGAATTGTGTTATGACATAAGCATGAAACAAAAGCGTGTATCACAAACATTATAAAAATAAACTTGTAGTTAGTCAGGAAAAAGAAAGAAACTATTTTCATAGTGTCTGCCAGTAATAAAGAACAGTATTATCACCATTTTAGCAGCATAACTTCTGAACATAACACCTCTGATTCTTTTCCTGCATTTATTGCATTAGCGTGATTCTATTTCACAACATTTTGTATGCACTAAAATACTCCCTTTAAAAGAAGAGGTATACAGGTTTCTCCTACTAGGTGTTTCAGAGAAAATCTGCACAATTTACATACCTAGGTATTGCAGCCAAACCCAGCTCAAAAATGTATCAGCCAAAGCTAGATAATTCAAGACACAATATACAATTTGTGAAATTAATCTTATAATAAACGAAATAAATCTGGAAAGTCTAAAATTAATAAATTACTAATTATGTACGCAAATTCATTTGTTTGAAATTACAAAACATTTTGAACCTCTGTCGAGCATTTTTTTTCTCTTTCGTTGGAAAAGACCGTCTTGTTATCAAGTTAGTTTATCACTAAAGCACAGAAACAGCATTCACGAGAAAAAGAATACTTAATAATTAATTTACCAAAAGTACGTCGTATAACTTTCGAAAACCTGAACCATTTTTTCTTAAAACAAATTTCAGACCAACCACGAATCTAACCCGGGTCGTTTTATAACCCTTTGAAAATAAAATGTATTCCTTCTTCGCATGCAAGTATGCCATTGTCATTGTATTTTTATCGCTCTAAATACACTTCTAAAGGAAAAGGCAAATACTTAGCAACTTGAAATGTAAGGTGCTGAAACGTTCAGTTGGAGACTGTTCAAACTAATTTGTTTTTGTTTGGACTCTATTTAAATTTAGTGCCAGAGACAGACAAATTGTGGTAATTGTGAATTGGAGTTTTGTTGCCTATTTTTGGTGGGGAAACTTGTTTAGTATTACTAGTAACTATAAGTAGGTACTATTTTTTCAACTATTCGTGTATTTATTTTATTACTAAAATATTAAAGTAAAAATCAATACAAAATTAAATAAACACTATCCTTAAGCACATTTAAATTAATATTGGATTTATTCAGGGAAAATCACTGGGTACTTCTAACTGCAGATAAATGAAAGTCAAGTTATTAATTTATTTTCAGGTGACGTTAGTTTTTTCTGAGTATGTTTTGTGTTCCAAATGATTCAGCAAGATACGTTACTGTTTGTAATCAAAAATATTGTTATATGATAGGTTTACTAAAAGATAGTGAGTAGTGATTAAGAAGTAGGCATTAATTTGAAATCATATTTTGATTAAATAGGAGGAGATTGTGCGTTATCTCTATAAATATGCTAACTAGTAGAGTACCTATTAAGAGTTAGGTCACAAAATCAATTTTAAAATATGTAAATAAAATGGGCTAACTAACGTGTCTAATAAACCGTTATGCATGCGGGCCTTATTTTATACCTAAGTCTAGATAACTTTACTTAAAGATTTAAGCGATATGTCAGTAATGCGGTTATTTTAAAACTAATTAAGGAGTTTTGTTTTGACTGGCATTGGTATCTCTATAAGCTGATATAAATAGATAGATATAACTCCTTACTGTTACACGCATACAGAAAAAGAGACGAATAGAAACACAAATGACTTAGCAACAGCGACTTATCCCTAACAGCAATTTATTCCAGGCAACCGTAGGTTGGAGAGGAGTCGATAGAAAAATAAATGACAATATACATATTTGTTTTGCAATTATATTTTTATATTGTTGTTTTTAATAAACCACAAATGAATCTATCCTGTTTTCATAAACAAGAACCTAAAGGCCCTACATAATCGTAAGCTGGCCGAATCCAAATTTACTCTGCCAACCCTTGGACGTCAGTAAAAAGTAAAGTCCAATAGAATTAGCATAGAAATTGATTCAGCCGGTACTTTTAGCCCCATCATTGCTCAATCCATTTGCACGACTTAGGGGGCACTACTTTGTTGTGTTGATGGTTTAACGTGGGTATAGTTGAATGACCTAGTTGTATGTAGTTTAGTTTGAAGAAGAGTTAAGTAAGTTTGTATGAGAGTGGTCAATTCTGGTGTCAAGAAATTTCAAACCTCCATCCTTTATGGATAAAATCAAGGATTTAGAGATTTTTTTGCGACTATAGTAATGAATAAATTTGTAACAAAAAATAAAACGTAGGTTGGATAGAAACACTTACTGAGGTGAGTATAATAACTACGTAGACATATGTACATATATATCATACACCATTACAAGAATGTTATGAAAATAGAAAAACATACTTATGGGATTTCAAACAAAATATACTTATGTAAGTACCTAGATTCCACAAACAATATTATTTAAGACTGTACAATTGTGCATTTTTTACAATCATGAACTTTATTCCCGCACCATTCTAATTTCTATGGTATAACTATGGATATATATATATGGATTTGATTTCGTAAATCATGAAGCCATGTTCCCAAGAACATAGCTGAGATAAAAAACAACAATAAATTAAAAAAAAAACAAAACATCTATAACCACCTAATATTATAACATATAGATTATCATACTCTGCTTATATTCAGACATGGCATCGACCATCAACAAATCAATTTTTAAACATCAAACTCAGTACAAAACCCTCATTCACGTTGCAGCAATCAGCGCGAAGGCTGTAGCAATATATCAAAAATCCGCAGCGGGCGCGCGCCGGATAATGTCCGACATAATCCGCGAGACGCGCCCGTAAATCACTACACACGGACCGACGGCTCATTTTCCGCATTACCATATGACGGAGATGCTCAAACTGGGCGGATACGACATTTTTATCTTTTGATTTCATCAGAGCTTCATCGACAGGTCGTACCTAGCTTAGGTACGACCTGTCGATGAAACTCTGAATGCTTTCAAAACGCGTTGCATAAAGACGAGTCATTATGTACTCGTATGTGTAGACGTATATACACAATTTATTAACCACGGCTTACGTTAGTATGCAAAATGTAAAAGCTAGTTAGTACGTGTATAAATATTATAGAAATTCTAAAGGTTAACACCGTTTTGTAAATCCGGATGTCGTATAACCAAAAGGACTTGCTTTTGACGTACTAAAGCAAAAGGTTGAAAGGTTATACATAAGTTAGTAGGAAATATGTAATTGTTTTTATAAATTCAAATCACCATATTTCAGATTGAAGTTTCGTTTACCATTTCTTCCAACATACTACTTATAAGCCGTTAATCAGTATAATATAGAAAAAACTCGTATCTCGTCAAAAAAAAAGTTGATGAGATGCTAAGTGAATAATACGGCGTAGGATGGTGCTTACCCATTAAAAACAAATTCACTCTCGATTTGAAGATGAACTGAAATGTGCAAAATATGTCACTTTGAACTAGTCAATGTTGTCTTCAAAAGTTTGGAAAGCGGTGGCTTACGCAAATGACTGTGGTATTGTGTAACTTGATATTATAGGTGCAGTACGTTTTAATAAGCATTTCCATACAACGGGTGATGGCTTCGGTTTGGACATGGATCGAGCCGCGCTTCAATTTCGGCCATGTTTTGAAAATGATATCATGCCCAGATCTATGTCTATGTTTGTATTCTTAGTAGGCTGTATCCAATCCAGTGACGAGCTAAAATCTAGTAAAAGAACCAGTTTATAATGATTAATTTATAGATTTTCGTGAAAAACTACATTTACAATGTAACGTCTACAAATTGTAAAAAAACAATACAGTTTAAAATGATAATATTTGAATGGGTACAATAACATTTGTTATGTTTTATTCTAAAAACTTGCAAATCCAAATATGTAGATTTTTGCGGTAAGTTTTTATTTTGTTAGTGGGTAAAAGTTACTATTACTCAATAGCAAAAAATTACAACTGCAACTTTCTCTAAAAAAAAAAACAAAATAGATATGTTCCAAGAAAATGCAAATTGTTTAAAAAGAGAAGGCATGCGCGCCTGTAGAGAACTGTAATAGCAGCAAGACTCATATCTGAGGATATATAGCCTCCTTTACACTCGCGCTCATGCAAACTGTTTGCTTGCAGCATGTCTGCTCCGCAACTGTTGTTCAAATTATGGAATACATGTTATTGCTAGCTTTGTCTTTGAATTTCTTTTACAGTTTTTTTTCCTACACTTATTTGACGAGCGGTGGTTATCATCAAGCGAGCTGTAGTTCAAATTAAAACTAGTTACATAAAATATTGGAATACGCGATAAGGCCGCCCAATGTACCTAGGTTAAGTAATTTTACTGTAAATTGTTTTGTATTTTGTTTTCTGGTGTACAATAAAGCAATATTTATTGATTGATTGATTGGAATTTTAATTCTATTTAAAAAAATCTATGTCTGTGTCTACTACAGCGGTGGTTGACATCAAGCGAGCTGTAGTAGTTAGCCTAGTAAAAATTGATATAAACCGCATCACCTGGATATCTTCAATGATACTAAAGTGGAATGTGATGTCGACCTGAGATTGAGAAAGCATACTTTTTAAGATTTTTTGTGCAATAAATTTTAAGTTAAATTAAAAGTCCCGGCTCTTTGTCATACACCGCCAGTCGTTAGGCCAAGCGTTTCAAAACTCTGACACCAGAGTTGTCCACTCTTGTACGAGTTATCCTGTTAGGCTCTCCACAGATCTCCAAAACCTAAAACTTCAAAACTACAATCCTACATTAGCTCAAAGCTTTAAGTATTCAACGGCGATCCATCTAAATGCAAAGTGGGCCCCCTTTTGAGAAATAAACCGGGCGATTAGCAAATATATTGCTATTTTTTTATACTCCGACTTCAAGTTCTTAGTTGAAGTGAAGTCTGCGCACTTTGTTTTACTTAAAACCTTGGGTTAAGCTGAGTTCCTCGGCTATCTTCTATTAGCATAAAGTTAAAGGAGAACGGATTTACACTTAACGACGCGATTTTTAGGATTGATGACGTAGTTATGTTTGGAAAAAAAAATACGTTTTCAAATAATAAATATACACAAATAGTTAGTATATACTGGAAACAGACTGATCTTTCCCACTGAATCCATTGTCCATGGATCTAGTTGGAAAATATATTCCCAGTAGAGCCATAGTGCCAAACGTTGGATCTAGTGATTTTTTTAGTCAGAAACTTCTCTGACGCAGTAAATCAGACCTTGGCAGACCATTTAATAACCAGTATAAAAACTAATCATTTATATGTAGGTATATATCGCAATTTTTCAAGTAAAATTTTAAATAATGACATGTATAAATAAATGAATATGAATATAAGATAAACAATTTATTAATAATATAGGTATATTTAAAACTTTTTTTACTATTTTTTTGAGTATAATAAGTGATAGCTATATCTTTCTAGTGATTTCTACTACAAAAACTGCGTACCAGTATACAGATATATTATAATCATATGTTTCCTTGTATATTATATTAATACGGTGACTTAAAACTTGATTCATATACATATGTTATAACAATTTTCAAATTTTACTTTTTTTTAATTCGTGCCGTATCGCATCCTGTAAGCGACATCCGAAAGTCCGTACAAAGTATTAAAGTTTTGTCTGAAATTGATAACGTACTACCAGATTTTAAGGCGGCGCTCACACAAATTTATAGCGCCAAGATGAATTCTCTTAACATAATTCATAAGTTTGTGGCAGACTTAGAGTTTTGTTAAATGCAATTTTTCTTTGGGAGAGGCCAGAGCTTTCGCAGCATGCAGTTTATGTGATAGTTTTCTGGAAAGTTTCAAAGCGAAGATTATGGGTGTACTTAAATTCAGGGTGCACTTAAATAGGCAAACGTGACTGGAAAATCGATCATTGTAATTTTTTATTTATACCAAAGACGGCTTAAAGATCAAGATTCATTTATTTTCAAGATGTAGTTGTGTTACATGATGGTAGGTGATATAAAAAAAAAACATGAGTATCATACATCTCAACCATTACTGGTGTGCAAATTAGACATAATATAAAAACTAAACTTGTTTCAGCTTTAATTATTAGTTTTTAAAAGAAAATCTAAGAATTGACAAAGTTAAAAAAATAAATTAATGTCACAAATAAGTAATCTTATCATTTATATGTATACAATTACACACTGTTACAGCATATAGATAGTTTAGAATATAATTTCATTAAGTTATATAACATGTACTTTTAGCATACATGTTTCATCAATAGTTTTAAATATATTATGTGACACAAAATAAATTAAAAATAAATGAAAAGAAAATACTGTACGGTAACTACAGAAGAATTTTATTAAAAAACGTCAAACATATGTATGTTTATAAATGTATAATATATATTGTAGGTAGCGGAGGTGTGGCTAATTATTGAAGTACCTAATAACCTCAATTAATTGACCTTGTAATACAAACGTATGCATTTAAATATATTTTCCAGCGTATAGGTAAAGAAATATTTATAAATTGAATTATTTTTATCAGAGGTCATGGTCGAGGAAAATTTCAATACAATAAAGACCAATAAGGTTAATCTCACAGCATACTAATTTAATATAACTAATATGTATCGTATATTACACAAATATAGCAAACATTTTGTAGGCAAGTAAGTTGGTGTATTGTAAAATAAGCTTAATTGATAATCATCATAATTAGGCTAATAATCCTTACTCAATGTGCTCATGAGATTCTCCGAATATTTTTTTTTACTTTATTGTGCATGAGTGCACCAGACTGACCAGCAGCAGGGAGAGATGGCGGAACATCGTAAGGCGAGCTACATCTGCCACTGCCACCTAGGATAATACTGCATGTAGACCACGACCACTTAGCCAAGAGTGTTACGACTGAGAAGAAGAAGAATGGGACCAAATCTAACCGTTCTATAAAGTACCCTTACATTTCTCTGAAGATCGCAAAAACATTTTTGTATTGTAATGTATACTTGGTTTCTATAAAATAATAAACTTTGAGATATTTACATCTACTCGTATACAAAAGGTAGAGTTCAAAATAATAGCTTTAACTCAAACTTAAATATAAAAACGTTACAATATTTTTAAATAACAAAAGACTTAATAAGCGCAGCTTAAACCCAATAGCAATAAATTAAACTAATCCTTTGTAGGACTGTTTTAAAATGTAATATACATTAAGCAATGCATTTAAACAAGAAAATCTTCCACAAAAAACACAACAAAAGCAAATCCGATAAAAATTATGCAAACACGCAAAAAGCGGCCATATAACTTGTAAAAGGGTAATTGCTAATGTGCATAATTTATTTGGGTCGCTAAATATAATATTTTATTCCGAATTATATCCCTTCATAAAAAACAAAAATATATTGTGTGTATTATTATTATCTCTCTTTATATGTAGATGTCGTGAAACATTTACAATAATTTTCCTACATTTCAAATCGTGAATGGATGGAACGCTAAAGTACAATAATTAGCGTGTTTTTTGTTTATTTTACAAATTACGAGAGATTTGAAGATTAAATTCCTAATTGATAACATCGTAACTTAGATTCAATTCCGTCCATTATATTTAATTATCTAATAATTTCTTGTTAAGACCATAGAATCTATGTGTCGCTTATACTGATGTACACCATTTGAACACAAGGTCTTTTAAAAGAACCAAATCATACTGAAAGATCCAAATGATAATATAAAAATAAAACAATTGCCGACCAAACCATAAAACATTTGACCAAAAAACTCAAACCAAATTCACCTTTTTAAGGTAGCGTTAATATGCGCTTTATTTTAATTAAAAGACAATTTAACATAAAGAAAAGGTATAAAAATTAGCGTCGTTAATAATGTGTAGCGAGCGTGAAGCGATAACCTGAGCCTTGTACTTAAGCCCTCGTTCTGTCAAAACTTGAGACTTATCCTGTCTTTGTTGCCTTTGTTCCTGTAAGCATGGAAACTTGACACTTAGTGACAGTATGGACGAGGCCAAAAACGTCTTACGCTGCATATTGACGCCCTTGTCTGTGGAATATGCGCCATCCTTCTTGATTTTCAACCAATTCTTTATTTGAACTCTTTATAAAAACTGACGCTTGCTTTCTCTTTAATTTGAAAAAAAAAGCAGCAATAATAAAATTAGGTATAACAATAATTAATCTATACTATTATAATATTATAAAGCTGAAGAGTTTGTTTGTTTGTTTGTTTGTTTGAACGCGCTAATCTCAGGAACTACTGGTGCGAATTGAAAAATTCTTTTTGTGTTGAATAGACCATTTATCGAGGAAGGTTTGAGGCTATATAACATCACGCTGCAACTAATAAGAGCGAAGAAATAATGGAAAATGTGGAAAAAATGGGGAAAATTATTCATTGAGGGCTTCCGTTGCGTGCGCTGCGAAAACGGTTCAAGTCGTGGGTAACAGCTATTATTTATAAAGCTGAAGAGGTTGTTTGCAAAAATTAATATGATCCCCAAAATAACTATTCCACGCGGACGAAGTCGCGAGCACAGCTAGTAGTCAATAAAATTATAAATAAATATTTAATAATAATTTTTCAATGTCACCGCTGTCTACCTGCAATGTTTGTGGAAAAAAAAATTTAATATAATTTATAGCTGTTTTCTACAACATTTTACTTTAAAAGGCTGGGAAAAACAATCAAACACATTTACATAAGTACATAAGTATATGATGTCAATCGACAAGCAAAGAAAAGTAAAATGATCACAAGATTAAGATGCAGAGTCCATAGCACAGCGGGACATTGTGATGAACGAAGCCCACGCCCTCCACCTCCGCCCCCCCGCCCAGCAGCAGCTCCTCCTCTGAGTATGGCACCGCGCCAGAGAGTCAGTCGAGCGACGAGGGCGGGCCGCTGACGCCACCGCCGCGATCTGATCTCGATGCAGAGGTGGAACACCCCAGGTTTTTAGTGGGTATGCTGCCCTTCTGGCGGAGACTCCCACATAACCACTCGCCCTCCCCGGGGTCGAGTGGAACCTTTAAAAATCCTTGACAAGGCGCGTATTGTCCGGAGATTCCTGTCTTTGAAACACCACCGGTAGCTTGGGTCCTGCCCCGCTGCACAAGCCACCACTCACATATATTATAAAAAAAATGTTGTAAATAAATGAATACGAAAATTTAAAATCAACACTTACATAAATAGTGGGAAGGACGTTAAATAGAATAAACATATTGCTTAATAGAAAATCTATGACTTTGAAGAATTGAAAATCTAAAATTATGCTTTTACTTACATATTTGTGTTTAGCATAAATCAATAAAACTTATATGTTCTACTTTTAAATTTTATTATTTTTGAATTAAATCTAATATGTTGATTAAGGATAATATGCCAGTTTATTTTAGGTTCTTAAATTGAGATAAATGCCCCTACTGTTCTTATATTACTGCCAAGTTTTTCTGCATACAAAACAGCCATGTAGCAATCAAGGATTATTCATGTGCTTTTGTTAACTTATAACGCGTTTCAAAATGTAGAATTAGTTTTTAATTATACAGACACAGGAAACATGATGATTGCTGGGAACAAAGATGGTCGACACGGCCATTTTGTGGTTTTCGAGAAAAGATCGGTTTAATATTAACTGTACATGTTTTGTAGCGTCTTTTTGCAAGATTTAGAATGTATATCACTTATAAAATTGTGAGAAACATTACGCTCGTAATCAAATAAAATCATCACAGACTATTAGTAAATACTTCGTTATTAAATTAATAACCTCAAAAACAATTTCCTTTCACGATAACCAAACGACACATCCATCTCAATCGTGTATGTTTGTCACATGAATGTATACATTTTTTTTCGTTAATTTACCATACGCATTACCTTGAATTAATCTAATAATTTACAATCCGGATTAAAACAAGAAACACCACAGGGCATAGTACGTCTATATAAAAACACGTTAAAAACATAAAACATGTTGCAATCTTGCAATGACGTTATGTGGGTTCTTCAACAGATAAGATAACATTTCAATTTCCTGGAGTCTTGATTAAAATGTCAAGTATCTACTTGTACATACGTTTTTGCAGCATTATCAATCGATTAGTCATTAAACCCTGGGTTTCATGTCTTTAAAGCTGATAAGGACTTTGAAATGTGTTGAAGAGATTAGGAGTTAATTACAGATTGTGGAGTTATTTATTGCCTTATATTGATTTTTAAGGCGGGCAAACTGGATTTTTTTTGAAATAAAATAATTAATTAGCAGCTGTCATTTTTACTTGTCATTTTATGTTTAAAATTATTGGCTGCGAATTAATGCAGTCATAGCTACAATAATTTACTTAGCAGCTTTATTGAAAAAAAAAAATCTATTGCTATTATTATAAGTAGTTATATAACCATAGGCTTAGCACAACTACTGTAAACAATCAATTGTGAAATACATTACTGAGTTCTTACAAAGTCGGCCAAAACTGCATCTGAAAGCGCATTCTTAGCACCATCCGATGGCACAAAAGATACTGCACTTGCAGTAACAATACGATGCTTTTAGCATGCTTCTAATTGCGCAGGTAGGGCGATCTCTTCGATTGCCGCGATAAAACAAGAATGGGATGGTAAGTGATACGGTGGTGGGTTTTTATCACTTGCATTAGACGTGTTGGTACTGGTTTTTGTGGACAAAATTTTACAGTATTAGGATGTTATTTTCCATATTTTAGTATTATCTTTTGTCGTTCTTTATTTTCAGACAACCTTGGCCTTTTTCTCGAAATTATTACACAGGTTCACAGAGAGATCTTTTCAGGACAGTATGTGCCTTTTAATCTGACGTTAGATTTGGGTAATATCAGTGTCAGTATCACTACTTTAAAATGGGATGACTCGTCCTTCTAATTGTGCCTGGGTCATTAACAAAAAAGCCGTAACATATTATAAAGAAACATTCGACGTCATGTCATAACTAGCAGGTCTTTCAGTAGTATTTCACAACAGACAATAATTTTGTCGCTAAAACAAAAAGCCACTCACTCAATTACTACATGAACCATTGTCAGCTATTTTCTAATCACGGAAGTTTACAACAGACATTTTATTTTTGAACGAAAACTTTCCAATTTTGTGAAACACTACAACACACCACCACCCAACTGCCACAGTCCATCCAAACCACAATGATTGTATCAGCAATTTTATTTCCAATTTTCACCTCCACTTTTATATCCGAGCTTATTCTTCGAGCTAAACAGCAAGCTTGCTAAATTATAATCCTTGCGGCGGCGGTGCGCGCTGACGCTAATATGACAGCCGAGTGTTAGACGCTGCCTGCCATGCAACGGGTCTCCAACCATTAGCTTGGAGATAGAAGAAATTATTACATTCTATCAATTATCCATGCATTAGCGAGGACATGTGTCTTCCGTGGCAGAGCCGTTGCGCCGCGATGCATTTGTCCAAGAGAACTCCCATAACGAATAATTTTGCGAGGGATTCACGACTCTTAGTCACGAGAAAAGTAAAATATAAATTATTCCGAAAAATTGTAGGAACGTCTGTGCAACGGCTCAACAACAAAAATGATCGAAAATTCTCACGACTGGCAGGATATGAACCTGCATCATTCTGGTAGCAGGGCAGGACACCTAACCAGTCCACTAGTCCACGTATTGTCAGGTGTGAAAATGTACACTAATTTCCAAGCTTCTCGGATTAAGCGACTTATTGAAAAATGCATTTTATAGTAGGTGCATGCATAGGTAATACCTAAATTATTTTGGGGAAGCTTAGCGTCAAATAATGACTGTTGGATTCAAAAGGTAGGCATAATTTTATAGGTTACTTGCATGCAAAGAAAATAAGAGATTCAGATAAGAGAATTTTGAACATTTCTTTCATGTACTTTTATACAATACTATACAATACAATATAACTTTATTGCACACCAGAAATAAATTACAATATGAAATGAACTTAAACTATAAATGAATGCACAAGTGGGCAGCCTTATCACCTTGAGTGATCTCTTCCAGGCAGTGATTCTCTTCTTTTTATCTATCTGATGCGCAAGAACCTCCTTTGGCTAGCATCGCCCGTTCGCTCGTTCGGTGAATTTGTCTATTAGCGTGAAGATACTGCCAATATTGTTGCAATTTCATTTCCGAGTCACTTGTTAAAGCCAGCTATAAGGTTTCGTGGTTATATATTTTACTGTCATCATCATCATCATCAGCTCGCCGATGCCTTCTTTTTGAGCATAATTTTAAACTACATTTATTTACGCTTAACATGTTGTGAATTTATTTACTAAAGATATTTTAATATTTCGCGTTAATCATTTGAAGTCTATACCTACTATAAAACAGTCTTCAATAAAGTTCAAAGTGTAAAAGAAAATAAATTAATCTAAATATACTCTTAATTAAGATAAATAATACGTAAATTATACTTTTACCAGTACACACATTTCCGGAACCTTCTAACTTAGATCTATAAATCCAATATAAATCTATACATAATAAAGCTAAAGGGGATTAAAAATCCGAACATAGAAAATATTAGAAAACACATTGTATGTACTTTGAATCCATAACAAAACGTATTGCAGTAGTTTTTAGAATTTTTGTCTGTTTATATGTTTATTTAAATGTTCATAACGCGAAAACAGCATGATATTTGGTATGTAGGTTTAATGAGGTCTTTTTATCCCAAAATAATGCGAGCTAAGCCGCGACGTCTACTAGTTATTTATAAAAATAGCAATCCCACCAATCTGATATTGGTATTTGCCGATACGCTATCGAAGAGATATCGATACAAAGTGCACATTGTACTGCTCTTGATAAATATATGGCGACCCACTGTCTGTCACGTATGCAGTTGTAGATAACATGCAGATGATAGATAGATAGATTGATACTTTATTGGACACAAAAAACATAATACAATACGGAAAAAAATAATTAAAACTGATGCCACAAATGGCGGCCTTATCGCTAAAAGCGATCTCTTCCAGGCAACCGTAGGATGGAGAGGAAAAAATAAAAAAAAGACTAGACGGGTGTACAATAACAAGCACATGAAATTTGGTATGGATAGCTTTAATATATATATATATATATATATATATATATATATATATAAATATGTATAATATGAATTAGTATAATAGATTATTTTGTTTGAAAATGTCGTGTGACGTGATATTAACCATGTATTTTAATACATACCTACTTTCGTAGTTTCTTTAATTGATATATGAATAAGAATAGGTTTCTTAGACAGGTAAGAAGACGTTTACAGGCACCCGAACAAGCGATATTGGACTAAAATAGAATTGTAATAACAGCCACCATAGCCACCAAATTACTAAGGACTAAGCAACTTTGCCTTACCTGTTAGCTTAGTTGGTAGTAGCTCTGCCTTCTAATCTAGGGGTTGCGGGTTCGATTCCCGCGTGACACAAGTATTTATGCATTTTAAAAATGTATAATTACTTGTGTTGAGTCTGGTCGTTTGTATGTATAATAAGTATGTATTTACAAAAGAAAAGTATATAAGTATTATATCCGTTATCTAGTACCCACGACACAAGCGTTTGCTTAGTGTGGGGCTAGATGGCGCTGTGTGCAATGTCCCGGAATATTTATTTATTTATTTATTATTAAAAAAAAAACTACTTGTACTTAGGCATTAATTAGCAATTCTCATTATGACAAGAAATATCAAGAATAATCATTTCACATTATTTTTTTTGTCTAGAGAGATTTTTATTTTAGTATCTTTCCACTTCATTATTTACTAAATCCAGCAACATTATATGTACCTACACAAACAAGATACATAAAACGCGAGTACTCCATAAATAGTTACAACAAGTGAATACACATTAGGTATTATAGCGATAATTATCTGTCTACAGGCAACTCCATAGATAATTGCTTAGCAAACGAGAAAAAACGCAGCGGTTACCAACGTTGCAATTATACGTTTATCTGTCTATTATCTACCTATATTATATTCTTTCCTTACTATACAGCGGATTTTTTCATGGAATTAAGTTTTCCTGGTTTTTATTGAAGTGTGCTGTTGTTTTTCCTATTTCCTGAACAAATTGGATTAGTATTGATAAGAACTATGGAATTAGCCTATAATTAGGACTTAATAAATATTTTTATTGTATATTTTAGTAATATTATAACTTGTTTTCAGTCAACCCAAGGGAATTTTGCACACAATAGTTTTCAATTGCGGATCGTAAACTATGTTTTCCATAGACTCCTTATTTTTTAAAACAATTCTGCTTATCAATTACAATAGGTTAATTAATCACCGACTTTAAACCAAAACCACCAACACCTAAGAAGGGCTTAGTTCACCCCAAGTTTTCCCAATTAAACCCGCTTATTAAGCAAACAGGAAAAAGTCTGTTTTCACGTTACGTATACGGACTCACACGTATAATATGAATCGTTTGAAAAAATCCCCCATTTCACCCTTCAGCCCTGATGTTCGCGTGCGGTGGTCGCGTGCCAACCCTACTTTCCATACCGAGGGCTAATTAATATTTATTAATTTAATTACAGCCATATTACTATGTGTCGAGTGGACGAGGACATAACGCGAAAGAATTTCGTGCTTCCGCTGTTTGTGACGCGCGATACTTGAAAATGAAACCCTTTCAGTAGACGCCGGTTTCAGCGGTGGAAAGTTGTTATTCGAAAATAAGGCCTTCATTGAATCTTCAAGAATGATTCTAGTAAAAAAAAATATTTTTTCGGAGAAGTCACTACTTACAGACATGAGGATATACGGCTCAAAGAGAGAGAAAAATTGACATGAATATAATAAGTAAATTTAAACACGGCCTGGATGCAACCGAACGATTTGAGTGAAGAAGCAACTTGGAAAAATTTCATCATACTCATAAAATCAATCAATTGGAGATTGATTTGGTGGTGTTAGATATGGAGGTGTCTGATATCGACATTCTTGAGAAGATAGAGATCCTGCTGGAGGAGCACATCTCAACTATTTTAAAAAGGAGAGGAACTGTCATATACAAAACATACGTGGAAAGGATTTTAAATGATTATCCTAACATCCTTCTAAGATTGACTCCTCTTTTTGAAGAGGTGAGACTTTGTTATACGGACTACACCTCATCATTCTCAAGCGAAGTATATGTGGTGTGTAGAGGACTGAACAGATCAAATGTATTCCTTAATCCAGATATGACTAGTGTGAGGGATATCTTGAAGAACTTCCCCGTATTCAAAACTGAAGCGGAGGAGTTCCAGAGGGCAAAGATAGTGGCCAGGAGGGACACCCTAGCAGGCGTGCCGAGGATTATGATACAGAGTCCCTTTGTGGAATTGTCGACGTACTTGACAATTCTAGGACTTGAGACAGGGTTGGCAGCTCTTATGGGTGAATCAACAAAGAGAGAATCTCTGTGCAGATCGGATGAATTGCCTATCTGGGTCACTTTGATCAGTTTGGCATCTATTTCGAAATTGAATATCGGGTTCAGAGAAATGCATTTGCCAACCGACCAACAAACAAAGAATGCTGGAATTCTGATAGTAGTTTATATGATGTGGTCTGCAGTGGCTTCAGATTGTATTGAACAATATGCATGCTCTCGGGCATTTCTCAATGAGGGAATTAAAATGAACTGGACTTTCAAGAGAGTAAGATCCTTGTGGTTTTCCAGAGTCTCTTTGTTGAAGACCTCAAATGTTTCAAGAAGCTTATATCTAGATGGGAGCATGGGTATGATAGGTCAAGGAATAAGAGCCTATTCCAGGATTTTTGGCCTGAAAGAAAGAAAGACTGATTGGGGAAAGCTAAACAAGATGTTAATTGCTGTAAATCAGGGTTGGTCATTAAAAGGATTTCAGAACTCCGGAGATCTTCTAGAATATATGGTGGGTATTGAGTCTACGATAGAACAACATGTGATCCCTGAAAGGCTTTGGGAGTCCAGGAATGATGAAAATAAAGGTGCTTACTTAGATGGAGAATAATCATGAAAAAAAAAAAAAAAAAGTTATACTACCTACTCACTAAAACATAGAAATTGCAAATTGGGCATTTTTTATAAATATCTGCCTTTTTAATTTTGCAATACAAGTTGTTCAACTTAGCCGTTCAGCCGAGTTACTTACTTAGATAGCCATAAAAATCCTCATAGAAACAACAACCCTTGACTCGCCATGCATTCACAATGCAGCTTACCTTTACGAGCGCGTCCACACGCATACAAAACGGGAAGACAATAAACATCGACAGACAATCAATTCTCTCTTTAATCGTAAACATATACATAGGTACATATGTTACCACAACGCTTTTATTTTTTGTTATATTATTGTTTATGTAAATAATTGTTTTTTTAGTTTTTATTTTTATTAACTCAAGAAAAACCAGTGTCAATGATATTCAAGTTTCTAGTTTTCATAACTAAAAGAGTCGATTTACTTTCACATCATCACAAGAATAATAACATTAATGTTACCAAAAATATTGACAAATAAAAAGCATATGTATTTACGGAAAAGACAGCTGAAAAATGGTCAAAGGTATCTCTATGCTATGTTCCCATGTATATATCTAAATTTAGTAAATAATACTATGTACCTTTGTGTTTTTGTGAAAGAAATTATCTATATCTAATCTTGTTTTAATACCACATGCTTAACCACTGAGCAACACATCGTTTCATTAAAAACTGAAATGGTTAAAACATTTTACCAATGAAAAAAATACCTTCTAACGCAAAAATAGTTGAACAAATTTTATTGACTTTGTAAAAGTTATCGAGCCCGAAATTGTAGCGAAACTTCACCCCTGCGTCGTGAGGTTCGTATATTGACCCCAGAGGTATCTTTTTGAGTTTTTACTGTCAATAAAAGTCTATAAAAAGATGTCCTCATCGTCCTTTAGAAGCTATTGAACTTATTGATGTGATGCGTAAGATTAGCTCACAGACAATTGAACATTAATACGCCTAATTCCATCTTTTAAGTAAAATTACTTGTGTATTTATTAAGCTTTGTCGAATATAGTTTTAAATTTTTTACAGCAATCAGAACCTGTTAATATTATTTATCGTGCTGTATTTGTCAAGACATAGAATATACAGACCCATTAATCATAATGTTTTTACTAAATAGTTTTCAACGAACAATCAAATCTGTTGGGTGACCAATCTATATGCAGATGAATAGGAACATATGCTGGTTTTTTTTAACACGAAATAAATTATGATTGACAACAAATAGTCTAATAATAAGCACCATCTTTTGTCGATAATCAGCACATTTACCGAATTAAAATGTACTTACTTTGGGCTCAAACACAATTCAAATATGCAATTGATTACTGGTCGTATAAAGTTTAAAAATAATTTATTAGTAGGGCTGAATATGGCGATAGTTCAATGATGCGTCTTATTGTTTATAATGTCATTGATTCAGGTAAAATTTGTTTACGTCAAACTTTATAATATGTCTTCTTATCGCGACCATCTTTGCAGTTGTGTGTCATTATGAAATCCAAGTGGTTTTTTGTGCTAATAAATGATTTCGCTATATAATCTTATGTCCTTTCTATGACTTAAATAAAAGAACGCGAGTTTAGTTAAAGCGTTAGCTATATTTAGAAATAGCTGTATATACAACCAGGATTTTCTTTCAATTAGATTATTGCTTAATATGATTATAATTAATTTTAAAAGTACCAGTAGTTAATTGACTTAAAAACAAATCAGTAATGCGTTCCAGAGAATTCAACTGGAATTTACCAGACTCAAATTACAACATCGTTCGATGCAATTATAATTAATACGTTGTTCAACAACAAACAATCAAAACAAATTAAAAATATCCTGCAAACGTTTCTTGTTAATCCTTTCAAGTGGGATTAAGTGTAAAAATGAAGCTCCAAAGACAGGATAATGATCACTTTTACTCACGAAACCGGAAAAACTGGCTTCTTCCGATCCACAACAATGGAAAAATCTTTACACGAGCCGCGATATTGCAGAATATGCACAATTTATAGATAAATCAAATTGATTAATGTTATAATGATTTTTGTCTATTAATCTAGAGTTATTTTATTCCACTGTAAATAGCAAATGAAAGAATTATCATAAAGTGATTGTCATAATTATCAGATTATGTCAATGAAGTAAATAACCAAAGTCTTTATTTAAGACATCACATTATAAATAATGGAGAATATAAATTAAAAATCATAAATAAGATAAAGATGTGTAATTCATACTTTTCAGAAAACTGTCCTTCTACCCCATTATAACAAATAATTAACCACCAATCAAGATGCATCTAAAATTGTCGCGTATTCTACCAACCGGTGACATTTTCAAACGAGTTGACATAATCGATGGGATTTCCGCTTCCACGGGTCAGATTATGGGGCGGACAATTATGGGAGATCTGAAAATACTGGTCTCATTAAAACACCATAAAACTGCTTTATAATGAAATCGAGGGAACTGGTTCTGGACGCCAAGGCCGGAATCAGGTTTTCAAACCTGGTTTTGAAGTAAACTTTTTGTATTCAAACGTGTAAAATGTGATGGTCGATTCTCATTTAGACAAACGTAAAGTGCGTGGTTAAGTTAGACGTACCTGTATGTTTTTGCTTCGTAACTCTTAATGTATAGACCAAATTTTTATGTTTTTTTTTTCGTTTATTTGAAAGGCCCTAATCGAGAAATTATGATCTAAGCTGTAATTAAATTAATTGATAATGTGTCGGTTTGTTCGCTCCATTTTTATGGCCAAAGTTATTGACTAATACGGCATGGCGGTCCCAAAAGTGATCAAGACTTTTCAAGGCAATACTGCAGGTTAAAAAGCTTAATTTTTTATCATCATATATTATTATATCCTTACCGTTTGCCTTGTATGGGGTTAGATAGCCCTGTGTAATATGTCCCAGAATATTTATTTATTTATAATTGCAAGGTCAATTTCTATTTTGCAGATTTACCTTCATTACCATCGTCCTCATACCTCAAACTGTTATTTTAAGCGTCGACGTCAGTTGTAGGTACGAGTACATCTCGAAACGCGGAAGGCCGATTAATATAATGCACATAAGGAAACAATGCTGACTTGTGAGGTCACACGATGCGCCGCCTCGTGGCCGTGCGAGTGATCGGGTTTAGGACATTTGTAGGGTGAAGGATATACTGTTTATTTAATATTAAATAAATAAATATTCCGGGACATTGCATACAGCGCCATCTAGCCCCACACTATCAAACGAACAAATGTACTTTAAAGATCTGTACATGTACATACATAGATAGGAACAATTTTATTGCATTAATAACTCAAGACTATTTAATTTTTCACAATAATAATGCCAAATAAAAGATGTCTATTGACAATAATAATAACCAGCTAACCAGCAGCATAATAAACCTCAATAATAATATTTTGCAATATTTAAAATAACCTTGTGCAATATTTTCACTTCAATGTGAAACCGACATGTTTTCAAAAGAAGCAACATCGACAACGTAGCTTATTTGTTGCATTAATCATGGATTAATCGAGAGGTCCATGCTACTGCTGAATGCAATCAACACCGTATTATGTGGTATTGATATCATCTGGGCTTGTTACATCAGAATACAACATAAATTGTAAGCAAGATGCTGCTTAGAGTAACAAAAAGATGTGCTAAACTTATATGTACCTAAAACAGTTATAATATTTTTTCTCAACATTTTGCATGCGATTACCGATGATTATTACCTAGTTGTCGACGCGGTGAGTCTTTGGATGGGTAACCTAAACGTGGTGTTCTATTTAGGTGCTTCCGTGAGTTGGATGGCACATTAAATTTATTTATACCTGACTGTTTGTCGGTAAACCATGACCGAGACAATTAAATAATAAGAAAACTAGACATTTAAGGTGGTGTAATAAGTGTCGGCACCAGAGTTGGCCACTTTTATCGCAAATTACTTACTTGACATCAACAATAAGTTTTTAACACTATAAGTCAAACATCAACCACAGACTTAAAAAACAAACTAGGTTAATATTCATTTCCTAATTACATATGTTCTCCGATCAAGACATGCGCAAATTCATCGGCCTTCAACCAAACGCATCATCTGCATACATATCAACGAGTAGGTACGTACATACATATGTATGCATGTACTAGTGGACACTCGCGGCTTCGCTCGGAATTAAAAGTAGCCTATGTAATTACTAGGATCTTATTCTACCTACATACCAAAATCCATGATGATCTGTTCAGCCGTTTTTGCGTAATGCGCATTAAAATAAACAGACAAAAGTTTTTTAAATTGTCGGTACATGATTTGTTGTCAATTCTAAGTATCCACTAACATCTTTTTGGAATATTTTCTATGTACTCTCGACCCTTTTTAGCTATATTAAATGAAATGAAATGAAAAATTAAAATGAAAATTATTTATTTTGGGACAAGAAATTACTTACGAACACATTCAGAAAAGTAAGACAAACACATTTTGCACATACACAATTATATGTATAGATTATATACAGATAGATGCGCATGATCGTACAAAATAAAATAAGCAGCACGCGCTGAGTGCCATGACCTGGCCCAATGTTACGTACACACACACGCACACATCACACAAATAGACGGTGTGGGTTTGTATGTGCGTGTGTTCAACACTTTACTCCTGTGTGGGATGAGGAGCGTTGGTAAAAAAAAAACAATCTTGACTCGGGCTTGGTTTTTCTTGGGAAATACAATTTAATTTTGTTTTAGTTTTATTAAATCAATTAATGTATCCTATCGCCTAACGCGTTGTTATTGCCCATTGCAAATGCAATCACATTATAACATTTGCATTGAGTATTGTTTTATTTTATTCTCTGAAAACTTTCTACACTTCAATATTTTGTATCGAAGTTTAGTACTAAGATTTGATAATATTACCACTATGTTTTAACTAATTTCTATCCCAGATTCATGCAGGTAGCACCACGTCCAGCAACTAGTATTCAAACATGTACACAACTTCGCACACAAGTGCATCGTGTAAAGATAAGGTTCACACACACACACACACAATGTTCACGCTCGCTGAAGGCTTGTTTACATCAACACACGCAAAGGTGTTGTTAGTGCAAAAATCTTGATACTTGATCAAAATTAATGATTGGTATATTATGTCTCCTCCTGGTTTTTTTTATAAATTCTCATGCATGATCAATATGTTTGTTTGCTATATATGTTGTCTGCTGCTATTTACTGTGTTGGAATTGAAATTTTATGTCCGTAATTCAAATTTCTCTACGAGTCATGTTGATAGGCTCACCAGCGATGTTCTTGTGTACCAAGTGTATTGTTGGTAACTCTGATTGTCTAGTACTGATATTATTGAATTGAAAATGTAGTATTTTGTAATTATTTTGGTCTAAAATCTTGCAGAGCTCAAATGTAAGTTGCTGCTCAACTTTGTATGAATTGAGGGTATTTTTACATAATTCTAACTTTCTACCCAAAACATCTATAAATTCTGTCCCATTCCAAACTACATATTTCCCCATAGATCCACGCATTAAGACTATCAAATCCTCGCGTGCGTAGTATTTCACACCACAATATCTCACGCGCATCCTTTGCGTGTGTGCGTGTGTTTACAGATAATAAATATTCGCGAGTATTCAACTCTTGCGCACCATACCCACCTATTGCTAGACGTATTTCGAGCAAGTAGGTACTTCATTTTCATCGCGCGAGTAATACTGCTATAAAGTAAAGTAGAAAATAAATAATAATGAATACGAATGAGTTTTTAGCTGTTCAGGTTAATGTTAATCAGGGCCACTTCATCACACTCTCATGGATAAAAATGTAAATTATGTATTCACAGCCTCTTCCATGAGACAATGATTAACTGGCACCAGAGTGCCAATAGTTTAGTAAGCTTTTGAGACATTTTGACATGGTATATAGTCCCATTTTATCTACAAGTGAAGTTTTACAATCCAGGGATTTTAAAATCTAGAGTTAAAAGGTGCCTTCTAGGTAATCGTGGCTGCAGCAATACTTAACTTCAATCAGGCTGTAGTCAAACGCAAACCTATCCCACGAAAAAATCGTGCCTGGGCGCCTCCTTGGTAGGTGAAACCATAAGAAAACGTATCTATCGTTAATCGTGATTTTGCTTGAAAACTCATGGAAAAACTGACAGCGACAGTTATAACATTAGATTTGTTAATCGAGAAGTTCGTTGAGACACGGGCTTTTCTTTGTTTATCATTGTCCATAAATTCATAACAAAACCCCGCAATACCTAGTCAAGGCCCGTAAGAACGTAAATAGTAAGTAAAATAGGCAATTACGTTAAAAGGCAAGTAAACCGCGCATATCATACCAAGTGGGGTTCACACGTGCACTCCATAACTGCGAAAACAACTATCTAAATACAGCCACAAATGAATTCTTTGGAAGCTTCCGTAGAACTGAGAAAAACACTTGGAATCAATTTTAATTGACAATGTAGCTTCGAACATGCGGTGCTAGAATCCTGAGTCCTGCAGCGGTGTTATTTATATGGGAAAATCAGATAACTATAAAAAAAACAATATAGCTGTTGATTTTAGAATAATTTACATAATATGTAATTAAATATATTATATTTAATTACCTAATTTCGTTTATGAAAAATTACATTTGAATTACAGCTAGGTTCGAGAACAAACTATGGTTAATGTTATGATTTTGACAGATGCCATCCCCATACATTTCCCGCAAATTTGACGTAAAGTGGAGATGCCAGCTATCGAAAGTATCTGCCTATAATTGAGAAAATATATGACAAGAAATATTATAATCTAAGTGTAGGCGACTGACTTGCACAATTCCATACTCCATGGACAGATCAGCATTTTCCACAATTTGATGCGTCATTGAAGCAATGCGGAACCATCTAGTTCCTTAATCGTGCGTACATACATACAGACATACATGATGTGTGAATAATGACGTTTTTCTACGCTCTTGGAACTAATTCAACAAGTTTCATGTCGTGAAATGAAGCTTTTAATTGCTCGTGTTAAATATTATGGAAACTGCAATCACGCTAGCTTATAATTCGTTATGTGTAAAACGTATTACCAAACGTACTAGGTCGATAGACACCATTATTACACGTATTTTAGCTGCAATGATACCCCAGGTTTTGAATTTCAAAACCCTCCCATTGCAGTAACTGAACTGAACAGCTCTTTGCGAAGTTGAGATATTATTTAAAGAAACTCATAATACATGGAATAACAAAGAGAAAAACTTCTATAACCAAACAATTCAAAAGAAGAGTTATGACCCTCAGCATTACAGACAGGGAGTAGAATTCAAATTCAAAATTCAAAATTTATTTATTCAGAATAAGTGTAACAATAATTCTTAATTACTACCTAACATACTGGGTGAGGGCACACCCGTGCTATGTTAGCTAGTCCCTTCCAGTGATCTTGCTTACATTAATACAGTTAGGAACAAGTAAAAAATAAATTTTTGAAAGTCAAAAGATATTTGTCAAAATATTTTAAACATGATTATGTCTTCTACAGTCCTTAAAAAGTCTTAATAATATTATTTAGTATTTACATTAATATTTAGCAATTTCAATTAGTTCTAGATTTATGTTTATATTTACATTTTTTTTTTTTTACATTCTTTTTTTTTTTACAATTACTAATATGATACATCTATATGAAGTATGTATCAAGACTCCAGTCAAGCCAAAACACGTCTGTAAGTAGTGAACAGAGTTACAAGCTAGTGCCGGCAAATATAGCCAATTTGCGCAGTTCTAAGGTCTTATTTCTCCTTTTGTAATCGCAAATCTCATCATACAAAACGATGCAGTAAGTCAAATTAATAATCATGCATGTATATGCCTTTGTATGCATGTTAAGAGTACAATAAACAAGTAGGTAAACTAACAAAGAGCGAATTTTATTAATCTATCAAAACTAAAAATATCTTGTTTTGCGGAAAATGGGTGTTTTTTTTAAACTACTACTACCGTACAACTTTTTTTTAACAAGGAATGGGATTGCACTTGACCGTAATTTGCCTGATGGTAATAATAAAACTAAAGAGCTAAGAAAAACATTTTCCAACCAAGCCATCAGTACAGTCGTATTCTTCTTCTTGTTCATAAGGTAGTAAGTAGTATGCTTAAAATGATAATATTATTGTCCATACTGTTTCACCTTTATAAGAGCACAGTATGAGTAATCCCTCAGTAGGTATTTGACCGAGTTTACTTGCTCGCCTTATTGTCTGTTAAGTATAAACGTGAATTACTACAAATAGCCCTTGTGTTGATGTTGGACCGAGCTCGAACACCTATGTATATCTAGCCATACCTATAGGAGTACCTGTGTTATTGTAGCATTGAGTACAGATATGTAATTCACTGGAAGTCGGTTCATTAAACGCCACTTCAATAAAGGCATCCTTTTGACAATTTAACTCCTCTATTAGTGAGAAAAAGACTTGATATTCGCCAGTCTCAATTACTATTAAATATTAAAAACGCTTGGTTAAAACATCGTTAATGCCAATTTCATCAAAGTTTAGATTCCTTAGTTAGTAGGTACATATTCATATTCATTTATTCATACTTTCTGTACATGTCATCATTTTAAAATAGTCATATTACATGTTCATAAAATTCATTTCAATAATTATCATTAAAAAACAAAATAAACATTAATAAAATAATAATTAAAATTAAATACAATTATTTTACTCTGTAGCTACTACAGAATTAACTTTACGAAGTGGTAGTTCCACAAATTGTAACGCCTGGTCAACAAGCCAGCGCTTGAGTCTTATTTTAAATATGGGTACACTTGGAGCATTAATAATATCTATAAGTATAAGTAGGAATAGTTACTTGATTTTGCAAGTTTGTGACAATATGCATGGTGTTTAGTAGTAGTGATTTCCTCTTATTGCAGAACCATATTTCAAGAAAACCTAATTAATAAGTTTCGCAAACTGCCAACAACAGCAAACTGCAAACATACCAAAGTTTACAAGTAATTTTCCAATATTTTACCACAAAGGCGTCATTAGAAACAGATAAACAATAAAATAAGCAATAAACTGAACAGTAGCTACACTTCATTAAAACAATATAAAATACAATAGTCGTAAAACAATACTGATTTCAAATAATTGGAATAGATTCGAATAAAATAACTTATCTGCTAATGGTAGACGCAGCTGCGTTTCATGACTAACTGCTGAGAATAAAAAATATTTAACAGATGGGATTTTACATTGAATTGGCAAACAAATTTGTTTGACAGTGCTAGTCGATAATTATGTAATGAAAATCAAAATTGATGCTTGGGTACTCGGAAACGTCAAAAATCTTAAAATCTATGCTCCTTCTTCTTTTTATCGAATGAGAGTGACCAGCTCTGGTGTCAAGAGTTTGACATGGCTTAACGACTTTCATACTAGGCAAACAGCCGGGAGCTACAATTTGACGTGTCATCCAACCCACGGAAGCGCCCAAAATGGAATGCCACATTTCGGTCACCCATCCAAGGACCGACCTCGTCGAACTTTGCTTAACATTGGTAATCGCATGCGATTGCCTCTGCTAGCTGAGCTACGGGCGCTTCTAGCGCTTATTATAAGACATGTAGGTACGTTACTTTAAATTCGAAGAAACTTTCCTAAGACTGCTGACACTTCTGTGCCACATTTACCTACTCTTTCCCCTTTGATCACACCGACCCAGCCTTACCGAGAACTGGTACAAACAAGTACATTGCAACCGCACTAGTTATTTTACTGATAGTAATAAAAACAAATAATTCCGCGTTTTGAGCCAATTTGTATGTTTATTTTATTAAGTTCAGCCGCAATGGTTTAATTATTGTACCGATAAACAGTTATTGCAGGCATGAATTCATTTAGCATTTTATGATTACATTATGTGGTATTTCTATGTTTTAAATTAGCTGTGTTTGTAGTTTAAACTAATGACTAGCGTATGCGGTTTGGTTTGACATGATATGATGATACCATGATATTGCTATAACAGCAATATCATGTTATCCTGTCAGATAAATATCATGGTTTAAATCTACTACTACTACATCTAAATATATAAAACTCAAAGGTGACTGACTGACTGATTGACTGACTGACTGATATAGTGATCTATCAACGCACAGCCCAAACCACTAAACGGATCGGGCTGAAATTTGGCATGCAGGTAGATGTTATGACGTAGGCATCCGCTAAGAAAGCATTTTTGGAAAAACCGCTTATAAAGGGGTGAAATAGGGGATGCAAGTTTTACTTTTTAATGCGAGCGAAGCCGCGAGCATCCACTAGTTAACTATAAAAACCACCTGGATTCAATCTGTGCAGAACCGGCACGAGTGGCGTACTTAAAGAGAGGCCTATGCTCAGCAGTGGGCGATGGCAGGCTGATAATGATGATAATGATTATTTACTAAAATACCTAGTAGATTCAGGCAGTGATTATAACCAGTTTAAATCTGTTATCATGCAATGCTAGCAAAAAAGCATACGAAAACTATCTGCAGTAGATGTCAAACGCATAAAGTATTTGTGTATTTGATTAATTACCAATATAAAAGTAGCAATAACTTGTGCCCATTCAAATTGTAATTGGTACTATTTAATAAATTATATACTACCCTCATTGTTTTGTAGTTGTATGCATATTCCCCGTCCTTCTGAGCAGAGTTTCACTGGTTGAATACCAAGACAGATTACAGTGTAACTCGCGAGACACTCTTTACACACAGGGATCTATTTAGGACTAGTGAGTGTGGAACAAAAACTAAATAAATAAATAAAAATTTAAGATATATCACACAGCGACATCTGGTCCCAAACTAAGCTTAAGCTTGTATCATTGGTACTAGGTAACTAGATAGATAGAAATTACATATGTAAATACATTGTTTTATTTATAACAAACGGTATTACTCTTCTACCTGTAAAAAATCAGACACGAAGTTTCAATTTAACTTGTTTAATAAGATCAAACATGACAAGGAATCAAGACATGTACGTACGGTACTGTGATATTTTATAGCTACCTTCTTTTCAATACTCTCAAGCATGGACTTGGGACCTACAACTGTCACCTGAAACGACATCTACACAAGTAACACTGTGACCCAAGGTGAATCGTCTCTCTTGAGTCATATTGACCCTCATGACTGAGAGTCTTGTCTCCCCCGCAGAATTAATTTATTAGGGGAGTTCTCTTGGATAGACACATCGTGGTGGGCGCCCAGGTCCTTCCACGGAAGACCGTATCCTCGATATTGTGGTCCTCAAACATGACGGTTTCCTCACGATGTTTTCCTTCACCGCTAAGCTAGTGCAAATCCACACACATCTTGAAATGAGAAGACATTGGTGTAGGGCTGGATTCGAACCAGGGTGCGTCTGGATGAAAAGCAGACACTGGTACCGCTGAGCCACACTCGCTAAGGTGAATCATACATATGCTGATATAACTTTAAGTACATTTTTGTCCACATAACGCCTACATCCGTCCCCTATCCTAGCACTTGAGTGTCGTGTAGAGTCTGGGACTCTCGTCCCATCCGCACTAATTGCAAGTATTATTGCACGTTGGGGCGCCGAGAGGCTGCTTCGAACTTGTGCATTATTTAACTTACATTTCACTTACGTTTTTATTTTTCTTAGAAATTCTTTATAATACATATCTGCCTTGGATTTGCCATATAATGTATAAATTGGTTGAGTTAATCATGTAATTATTTTACTAGCGGTTCTATATGTGTTAATCCGGTTTATACATATAGCCGTTACTACTTTTTATTCCGCATTAACGCGAGTAGCATCGCAAGGCGCTGTTAATATTATTTATATGCAGTATAAATACTGAATGATGTCACATGAATGTTTTTTCAGAATACAAAAAATAATAATACACGACAGCTTTTGTAAATACTTACTTACCTGTTTGCTTACCTATGAATGGTAATTGTAATTTATGGGTTCTTCCAGGAACAAGTAAAACCACATTTAGCACTCGCTATACAAAATTCCGCGCCCACTCCCAGCGTATTTACTAAAACGTAAACAATACAAACCGTGATTCACTTCCTTAATTGGTTCCGTGAATAATATGAAAAATATTCGCAATATTTTTTAATTCCGTTTCATTTTTTTGAATAATTGACTCGCTTTTTATGACCCTTAAATACTTTTAAAGTGCATTCGGGTGATTTAATAACTTAACCGTACATAACTTGCAATAAAATGTTTTACTTCTCGGAAGATTGTTTTCATGATATTCGAAGTGTAAAATGCCTTCTTACTTTTTTATATTTTACTTATGTATTTTTTATGTAGTAAAGATACGCAATTAAGATTAATAGATGAGTATCGTTTGTTTTTATATTGTATTTTTGTCTAATTAATAAACTAGCGGAATACTTTTATCTATACTATATTTTATATATATATATATATATATATATATTATAAAGCTGAAGAGTTTGTTTGTTTGTTTGAACGCGCTAATCTCAGGATCTACTGGTCCGAATTGAAAAATTATTTTTTTGTTGAATAGACCATTTATCGAGGAAGGCTTTAGGTTATATAACATCACGCTGCAGCTAATAGGAGCGAAGAAACAATAGAAAATCATAAAAAAACGGGGAAAATTATTCATCTTTGAGGGCTTCCGTTGCGTGCGCTGCGAAAACGGTTAAAGTCATCGGTAACAGGTATAATTTATAAAGCTGAAGAGGTTGTTTGTAAAAATAAATATGATGCCTAAAATAACTATTCTACGCGGACGTAGTCGCAGGCAGCAGCTAGTCTTAAATAAAATAAAGAGTGTACTAACTTTTTCAGTTTAAAAGATTTTCCTGAATAACAGCCTGTAGGCTATGAAACTTCTAAGACCTCATACTACCTACACGCCAAAAATCATGATGATCCGTTTTTGCGTGATGAGCGTTTAAATAAAAAGACAAAAATACTAAAAACTACTCAAACGTGTTTAGTTATATGTATGTAGATTATATCCAAACATTTTTTTTTAAATATCTTCTAATAATACTGAGTTTTGACCCTCTTCAGGTTTATCATAAGTATAGAATGAACAGAAACGTATATAATCACCACACATTAACTTTCATTTAAAATAAAAAAATAAATTCTTATATTTATTCATTTAAGACTACCAACGACAGAAAAAAATGACATCTAAAACTAATCAATTAACTAATCTAAAAATTAACTCGTAAAAGAATTATCATACTGTTTTTATTTTAAAAAATGTTTTTCTCAGTAAAATAAAAAACCTGCCACTTTTCCACTGGAAAAGTAAGAAAAACAATCATTGTGTTTCCCCATAGTTTTTCAGCAACAGGAAAACCCCATTATATATTCTGCGAAATGAAACTGGCATCACAACCTGTTAGGTATATAATCATTACGTATATAAATCACACATCATTATGAGCCTCAATCAATGTCACATAATATATAAGTCATTTAGTTACATAGTTGTTATGGGAAATTGAAGCTTCAAAATTATGAGGAAAACTTGTAACAATATAGTTTAAAATTGTTGTAACAACTTTTTATGATCGTGAATTCTATTTAAGGTATTAAACACTATCAGATTATAAAACTTATATATAAAAAAAAATTGAGATGTGTATTAAGTAAAAATAGGACTATTCATGCTTTGCCATAAAAGAAATCCATCAAACCAGCCAAACATCAAAATCACACAAAATAAATTTTATTGCATACGAGTATATCGTAGGATATCCAAAATGGAAATCCTCTCAAACGGAAACGTTACAAAAATAAACCCAAATACGACCCACAAACAAACAAAATTAGGTACATTTGTATAACATACCTACATAGAACAAATGATTATATTTTGCTTACTATGTTTATTTTCTTTAGCAAAATATTTGTTACATTCCACACACATATTAACATTGACCCTCAAATGCAAACCAAACCCGGTCTTCCGTCACGGAACACGGAAGGAAGCGTTGATAATAATATGCATTTCCCTAAAATTATAAACTTAAACTTCACTTTTTAAATAACTACTCCTTATTTACTAATTTAAGGTTTTAAATAAAATAATAAATAAATAAAAGACATTTGTTTCGGGCTTAACCCATTTCGTCTATTATAAAACGTGGTTTAAATATTAGTCCAGGACTTCGAAAATAAAAAGTCGGCTCTTGTAGTTCAAACATCACTTATGATCAAAATGTCAACTTCAAATCGGGACGTTGTTTTTTTTTTTTATAAATGGTCTGCGGCACCGCCGCAATTTCGCCAATGTCACGTCACAAGGGGGACAAACGCTTAGCCAGTAAAAATAATTAACATTTGATCGGTGCGGAATTACTAACTTATTTGAAATTTATTGAGCTTATTTGAGTGTTAACACAATACATATATACAAGGGACGTTGATTTATCATTGGTAATATTTTGACAGTTTTATTATTATGACAGTAGACAGACAAATTTCAAACAATAAAAACGGACTGCCTATTTTCTAAGTTCTGGACTAGCTGAACCAGGTTTTGTAATAAGACCCACTGTTACTAAAACTAATTCGGACACTGTAAAAGGATACCTATATAACAAATTGACTGATAAATTAATTGTTTAGCCAAATTTGCTGTTAGAGTTTGTTTTGCGATAATTAATTGTTGATATATAAAAACAGTGTAAATTGGGGTGTTTGCAAATTATATTGTGTGTGTGTGTGTGCTACAGAGTATTTATGACTCAGAAGAAAAATAGTAATGAGTGAATCAAATGATGAAATTTTAAGGTATTTGGTATGGAGTAGGAGTCGTATGTCGTAAATATGTAAGATCCCTTTATGACGTTTTTGGGTATGATCGTTGTTATCAATAGAGTGCTCACTTTTTTTTCTGACCACATATGTACTGTTATCGTATTAAATGTGCAGAAAACGGTTGCCAGAGCCGAAAACGGCTTATTATTATTACTTCAGTGTTGGTCAATATCGTTCGAATAAAATAATTAATTTAAGTGAAATTCTAATCATTGATAAACAATGTAAGCAAAATTCGACCTTAGATAAACAAAAATTCAGAGCGACCCCGTTATCTCGAGTTCACGCCAGCAAAACGTATTATCAGTGCAGATGCAGATGCATCCTTCAAGTGTCTATGCCGTGATTAACACAATTACAATAATTAATATGATAATTACCATCTCAGTGACTGACCTCAAGTTTATCAACCTTATAGTACAACTGCTGTTTGACTATAGTCACTACTTACATATGTATTGTGTCGTATTATTGTTATGACTACTGTATAATATGAAAATACCTAAAACTCGTGGTCTCATCATGTATGCATTTATCATTATCTGTAATTGTTTATCGGTAATTTTTAAAAGTGTAAATATCTGTTATGTGTTATCGTTAATATGTAAATATTGTTAGTGTACAAACGTAAGCCTAAAAAACTGCATCATCTCTTAATTGTCTGAAAAGTATGTTTAAGAGCATCAATTTATACAAACACAGACATTTCCTAAATAAAGTTTATTTTAGATATCAAAGCTCGCCTAGGATGGAGAAGAAAACACTCAACATCCTAGCAAATTTATCACATTTAGGCACCTTTCCGAAATAAGACAAAATATATTATTAAATAAGATTTAAATAATTTATTTCACACAAAGATAATCACTTACTATATCTAAATAATAGAAATAAATAAATGATAATAAACCGACAAACACAATGACTGTATCATATGCTACGTATATAATAATGGCGCAAGGAAGTAAATACATTGAGTCATATTATTATGTTAATGCGTATAATTCTGCTTTTACGCTTCAGGTGTCTTTATGTTTAGATATAATAGCAAAATAATTATTATTTAACGAGCTTTATTATTGCTAATGATGCAAAATAAAGCTTACCATTGTTCTGCGTTTTAACATGTGGGAAGAAAGTGTGTTTATTATAAACTAACCTCATAATGAATGCGACAACCACCACACAAATCTTTGATGTTTCAATTTCTGCGCGTAGAATACAATCTCATATTTTTTTTTCTCAATCTTTTCACTCAAGTAGTACACAGAACCGCGAAGCCAATTGAAAAGAAAAAACCAATGCAAATTTAAGTATGTACATACTGTTTTATTATTTATAATACTTACAACTTTGTTCCGCCAGAGCCGCGTTTCTTTACTTTATCGCTAATAGCTATTTTTCTTCATCATTATCAGCAGCCAACTACTGCTGAGTATAAGCCTCCTCTCTTGCATGCCATACAATACAAATACTTAGGCTATCTATTTTGTGGTAACGTGTATTTGGTATGCGGTTGAAACCGATGACATGTGTCATCCGTGGACAGAATTGGACCCCCAACGAATTAATTCTGCGGAGGCATGACCACTCACTAATGAGAAAGACTAAGAAAGGAGATATTTGGTCCAAATCTCCATCCAATCAAAAAGCAGTCAGCCACCGACCAACAATGCCCGTCACACGAATAAATTCCCGCAAAATTTGACATTGTCACATTTCGACTCTCCGAATATTTCACCTGACGAAAGAGAGACAGTTATTATGCCTGCTTGTCAAGTTTTACATTGGACTTCTGTCAAATATCTGTTACGACTTTCCGGGGACAGCGATACTCGAAGCGTTTTGTGACTAATATACGATTTTTGCTGGAAATTTTGATTTTTCGCTCAAGTTACTGTCATAAAGTCGAGTGAATAAAAATATTGAAAAAACTATTTTAAGTTTTAAAGTAAGTAGTTCTTTTTGAAGAAAGGAAGAAAGAAAGAAATAAATTTATTAAAATCATAAATATTACAAAACAAATAAATAATAATTATTATTATCATGTAACACTATGATTTCTTGTCATAATTGTTTTTACATAGGTACATTCGTATGGTTATATAATGAGATTAAATTTGAAATAAGATTTAAATTTACCTGACTACCCTTCATAATAACAATATTCAAACAGGACCAGACGTAATATTTTATTGAAATGTTACAATTTCTAAAACAACAACATCGTTTAAACGATTCTAATAGCTCCCTTAAATTTTACTACAGACACACACAGTTAAAATCACATTTAAATCATGCTACGCTGATTTGTTCGGAATTCTCTATTGTTTTCAACCCAACGCCCAAGGAATTCGTAATAAAAGATAATCTAACACTAAATCAAACTTTATTCATCTTTTACGCAAAGGAAGTATTAGAAAACCTCTAAAATTATAACACTACCCACTGAATAACATTACATTGAGATCAACACCACGTGTTCCGAAACTCGTAAATTTGCGCATTTGTTTTATTTTCACTGAAACCGAACTGACGAATGTCTTTACTCGATACGCTTGCAGATAAAAAGTTCGAACGACTTTTTCGAACTCTGTCGAAGTCAACCTCTTTTCAAATTACAACTCACTTTTTACTGAGAAAAACGTTGCAATTTTATCTCAGCAGTCATTTGTTTGATTTGATGCTTAATGCATTGATTTAGAGTTGCAAGTTATGATTAAATTTACAAAAGATATTCTCCGTCAGATTGTAGTTAGTGAAAAGGATCAACTTTTGTTTGAGACAAGATTCTTCCCAACTGTCGGTCATTGTTCTCTTGTATACATTTATCAAAGTGGGTGTAAAAATACGCGGTTTTTCATCTTACACGCAAGTCTTGGATAAGGAAGAAAATGTATTTTTGGAAAATGTAATTTAGCTGCATTCCGTGCGGTTTTGACGTTATTTTTCATACGCGACCATTACATTTTATTTCAAAAGAAAGCGCTGAAAGATGAAACATCGTTTTAGGTAAATGACACTGAAGCTAACACCTACTGAATTTTGTAAGAGGTGAAGATGGGAATTTCCTCCGAATTACTTAGCAAAATTTGAACATATTTTAGCGAGACCGTGATAACAATGTGAATGAAATGGATATTTTTAGACAAGTAATATGCATTGAAAAAGCTACTATTCAACTATCACATAGGTTCAATTCTTGGAACCAGCTGTCTTTAATAGTCTGCGATTAAGCTTAGTAATCTAACAAGATAATCAATTTATGTAGGTTAATGAGGAATTTATAAGTCGAATACGAATAGTGCTAAGTAGACGTAAGTCTATTTCGTGAAAAAAAATAAAGACTATGTTATGGTAGTTACGGTGGCTAGCTACCGATTGGAGATAAATCACAGTACTCTTTAAATATACAGACTAAAATACATGAGATTGTACTATAATAGAATAACATATACGTCAATATTTTCCATTTATTTCGTTGAAATCGCTACCAAAATCAGTCGTATCGTATACCACTACACAGCTAACTACTAATCCAACCGCATTTCCAGTACATTTTACGGACAGCGTACAAAATCTGCTGGGAGTCTGCGACCGGCCAAAATTAAATTCCGTCGAACGGAGCGGAGCGATGCGGCCAAAAATAACAAAGTAAACAAATAGCGCAGTCCTGAATGCAGAGTGCACACTTTACACGGGATAGCCAGCACTCGCAGCTCTCTCGGGGAGCCAAGTTAGCTTCGAACTTCTCACACTGTACCTAATACGGTGCGATATGTCATAGAGAAATATTTAATTTAGTAATGGAATAGAAGTACTAATGCATAATTTATCTATTTTTATTCCAGTGAATTAATAAAATAAAGTAGTGAACATTGGAAGAGCTGAGAAGAACAGCGCAAGAAGTGTCCGATATTGGTAACAATTCGCAAAAGTTATTTTTCTAAATATGCAAAGTATAACATCAGCTAACACTCAGTTCTTTATTCATTACCATTTTGACATAAAAAACGTTTCGGAAATTCTTTGGGACTGTACAAAAACCGATCTCTTTTGTACCTAGCGTGATGCGTCAGAGATTTGACCAGGACAACGTTGCCGGAAGGGACATCGTGGTAGGTATATTATGATTCGGTAGTGCTTTAGAGTTCGAAATATTCCACTGCAAATTCGATCATAAATTTTGGACAATAAGTTTTTTATTCACGTTTAGTTCAATCAACAAACATACGAATATTTATCCAGTTTACAAAAAAAAAACTTCTAATATTCTGGTTACCATTTTTTTACTCACATTATTTGCAAAACGCATAGATCTTTACATATTTTTATTATTATGCTATTTTTTTTACCCAAAACAATTATACACAGAATAAAAGAGCTGCTCCACCCCAGTATACCCGTACTCTACGTACGTGGGTACACGTATTAGTTTAATTTAACTGCAGTCGGAAGCTAACGCGATTGTCCGCACTAATGACTTTGTAATTCCACAGAATAAACTGCGAAACACTGGATTATCATAATGATCCCGAAAACTTTGATTTTAGTGTCTTAAGTAGGAGTTTTGTATTAATTAATTATAATATTAGATGCCCTGTTTTGTATAATATGGCGCATGTTTTTTTTTTTTAATAATGTCCTCTGCGGCTTCGCCGCAATTTCGTGGTGCATGATTTCATTTGAAACAAATTATTTCATCAATTGAAATGTCATTATCAATCGACACTGTCACTGTCAGATTGAAGAAAATATGTGGGGTCTGAGGCGTATCGTGAAATCAATGAAAAGAAAAGTGTAACAAAAGACAAAATAAAAGAAGTGAGCATAAATGTTGTCTTTTCTCTGGTTATTTTTCTTATAATCTTATCTTTTTTTTCTTGAATGCTTAGTAAATCTTTTATCATTTATAGTTTTAACATGCAAAAAGGTAGTGAAAGATTACTAAATTCATTCATACTATTTTTAACTTCAATAAAGGCAATAAAATATTATAAAGGTATAAATTAAATCCAGTGGTTGTAACCGGTGTTCATATATATCCATGGCCTACTAGTATAGTGTTGCTATAAGCATAAATCTGAGTTTCTTAATGTTTACGTTTCGTTATACGCTATAGTTTACGTTTCGGTTCACGTTTGTTCTGTTCGCACTTGAGTTTGTTTATCTATTCGTATTAAAGGCAGACAGTGACGTTTGCGCTGAAATTTAATAGTTTACTTACGTTGATAGAATTGAACTAGATCTTAGTGGTTTGTATCAAGATTAATGTAAACATAGCTATAAACGTTATGTTTTATTATATATTTATGTTGTTTGGCAAAGATATCATGCGACTACTAATGTTAAGCATTTTTTCATATGAGGTATGTTAGGTAAATTTTTGAATGTGTGGCCAAAAGTATCATTCCATTTAGGTGTTTCTGTGGGTTCGATAACACGTTAAATTGTGGGTTCTGTCAGTTTATTGCAGTCGTTAAGCCACGCTAGAGGCTCCCCCGTTTGGTTTGAAAAACTCTCAACACTAAAGCTGGCTACTCTCAAACAAATTTACTCATACTACTTAGTGATTGCACAAACTGCGTCGCTTGTGCGCGAGCGCCGCTCTCATTGCGCATTATTAGATAATAGCGGCAATCTGCGCGCGAACTATAGGTGGCGGGGGCAATGACCTCATTTAGAGAGATTTAACTGATTATGATGCTGCTACACTGAATTGCATTGCAACTGAGTCTTATGTTGAAAAGTTACAGGATTTCCTTAAAACTTAAACTGGTTTGCACTTTACTTTAGTACTTTAAGCAATAGGAATGACCTGAAATGAATTGTTGTTACCCAATGTTCAACTCGCTTTGAAGTTTGCTAGATTATTATAGATGGATTGAAGGTGGATTTTAGTATTACAAGGCTATTTTCTCAGTTAAATAATTATTTTATGAATTTTGGAACTGCTCACCTACTATATTATAGGTTTAAAAGCGTGAAGAAAGTAATCAAATGTCGATAATGAACATTAACTAAATAAACATGATAATCACATTTTTTGCATTAAAACACACTTTTATTGAGTTTTTTTAGTTTCAATTTTGAACTCTGAGCCATATAAATAAATATTTCATGCATATCACACAGCGCCATCTAGCCTCATACTAAGCTTACGCTTGTATCATGGGTACTAGATAACGGATATAATACATATATTTTTTTCTTTTGTAAATACATACTTATTATACATAGAAACGACCAGACTCAACACAAATAATTACGAATTTAAATATTCATAATTACTTGTGTTATGCGGGAATCGAACCCGCACCCCTGGATTAGAAGGCAGAGCCACTACCAACTAAGCTAACAGAGCAGTCATATATATGAGTAGTACATAAATTAAACAGCAATAAATGTAACTGATGTTTTTCTTGACTTACATACTTGCTGGCTACAACGTAAAGCTACGCCTAGACAGGTGCTACGAAGTGCTACGCAATGAACCCCACTATGCTACGAAGCTACAAAATTATCTCTTACTATTTCATCTTTGTACTGCAGTGTATTCTTTCTGATATTTAAAAGGCAAACGTTTATGAGTGTCAAGAGTGAAAAAATATATAAAAGTGTCCTACGATATTATGTATTTCTCTTCACAGCCAAACAGTTAAATTGAAATTAATGGAATTTACTACTTACTACTTTTAATTACAAAGCCTTGAGCATCGCCGTAAGGTGGCCAGTCTTTTGGTTTTTTACAGGTTGCATTTCGGAGAGTGTGCGGAGGAATTGCATAATTTAATTCCTGCAGCCCCATTTCACCATCACACGACTAGAGGCACGGCAAGGAGGCACCGTTATACAGTTGAGGTTCCAAAGACTCGCACAAATCGTTTTGCTTCGACTTTCTTCGTGCGAACAGCCAAACTGTGGAACTCCTTGCTCGAACCTCTATTCCCCTTGAACTATAATTTGTCGGTCTTCAAGTCGAGAGTAAACCGGTTTCTTCTAGGCAAGCGCGCTAGATCGTAGACTATAACGTTGCTTAACATCAGGCAAGTTGTAGTCAAGCGTGAAGCTATTTCATGTAAAAAAAAAATTGAAATGGGTATAGAATCAGCTATGGTGTAATAAATGTATCTACAATACCGGTATATGGATCACCAAGATACAAGAAAACGCCTAGTTTGGGATCCACTGATTACTCTCATCATTATGATTGATCATCTCACACAAATCAACTTATTCTATAAATTGATTTAACACTTATGAGCATTAAGTAACATTAAATAACGCTAACTTGATTTATTTTAGATAATAACTACCATAAAGTAATGTATAAGATAAGTTAATCCATAAGTGTCTTTAATTTTAACTTAACATATTTTATTTGCTTTGCTGAATGAATACATATAACCATAGAGACTCGCCAGTTTTTTACAAGCAAGATTTGATATGTTTTTATACATAATTTGGGTTTTATTGTAGATTACTAATATACCAACTTGCTTAGTTATTATAATTTAGAAACAAATACCTGTGGGTTTTGAAAATTAATAATTTCAACCGACTTACTCTCCCATATACCTACCTATAACCACAGCCTCCAGCCATATATCCGGCAGACGCAGGCTTAATCTGGCCGCTGCCAGCTCGGTTACATCGCATGATGGATGGTTGTTAATGCACTGCCTACAACCACCGATACATAGGTGAGGAGTTTTTTTTTGTTAACATTTATAAACATAATAGTTTTTCTTTCTAATCCCATTTTTTATTAGTTATAAAAGGTCTCACATATGGCACTGTAAAATATTTAGGAATGTACTAAAAATAACTTTACTAACTTTCCCATTTTAACTAGTCACTAGAAGAAGTAAGTATAATCAGACTATCTCAGGCATCTTAAAATGAAGTCTTAGCATCGAGTACATAAGCTATAGATACCCAAAAAGCCCGTGAAACACATCACACTTCTCAACACTCTTAACACCATTTACACATTAATTGTGGTGAGGTTGTTTTAGTAACCGCTCAAAGCTTAAGGTATGGTTTCCTAGGAAAGCGGTGCCATCAGGGGGGTGAAACTTCAACAAAATGCAAATTCCGAAATACAGTGCTGCTAGTCTATATTTCTTGACCGCAAACGAAATAGTAGATGTCGCTTTAGTATAACAAAATCATATAAAGTTAAGGCCAAAAAAGAAAAAAAAAGTCAATCAGAAGTGTCACTGACTGACTCTTAAAAAAATATTTTTTGTAAACTTCAGTTGAAAAATCCAAGATCTTGTGCGAATTTGTTTGTGTTTTATTTTGTGATTTCTTCATATTCATATCAACAACTAGTGTGCTACAGTATCTTTTAACAACTTACGCGATTTACACGTGAGTGAAAACCGTTTAGTTAATATATTGAGTATCTTTAATGTGATAATATATTGTTGGTGTCCAATGTTAGCCGGGAAAATACTATAATGTGATGATGACATCAGACATGAATATTATAAAAAAGTAAAATAATATTCTGCGTTTTATTTTAACTTCTAACATATATATGTAAGGAGCAAGGTGTAGGTAGGTGTTGTATTTATAATTTAGGCTATAGGATGTACGTAGGTATGTATACATACAATATTATTTTTGGTCAAGAAATACAGAGGGCGCTTCAATTTGATTGGCATTAAAATTGCACTAGATGGCTCTCTATTCCTGGTATTATTTTATGGTATTTTAATACTCTATGGGTGCCATCATATAGCGGCCGTAATACAGCGGTGAATCACGTCGCTAGAACGTTGTCTATGTAAACAAAATCGCGCGGTTTCCTGGAGAGCGGTAACTGACACCGTAAAGTCAAAAAGCGGTGCCGCTATTTGCATGACGGCCGTCTTGTCGGTGTCAGTTTCAGAACGTTTTATTGATAGCGGTGAAGCTATTGATACTTTTCGTTTGACGTTTATTTAAAAACTAACTGTGCCTGCGACTTCGTTCGCGTCTTTTTAGCTTTATAAATTATATCTGTTACCACGACTTGAACCGTTTTCGCAGTGCACGCAACGGAAGCCTTCAAAGATGAATAATTTTCCCCGTTTTTTCCACATTTTCCATTGTTTCTTCGCTCCTATTAATTGCAGAGTGATGTTATATAGCCTAAAACCTTCCTCGATAAATGGTCTATTCAACCAACACAAAAACATTTTTTCAATTCGCACCAGTAGTTCCTGAGATTAGCGCGTTCAAACAAACAAACAAACTCTTCAGCTTTATAATATTAGTATAGATAATGTCTGACGGTGTGTTAAAAGGGCCGTGGAACTTGCGTCCGTAATATTACGGCCGCTATATGATGGAACCGCTTTCCTAGGAAACGAAAGCTTTAGAAAGGTCAAATATAAATTTTCAAACATGTTATATGTGTAATGGTGGTCTGTCCACCATCACATCTTCCTGATTTAAAAGATTTGCAAAATTATTTTCTCACTGTTGGTAGAAGGAATAGAAAACCTTTACATGAATTTAAATTTATGTGGTTATCTCAACACCCTCTATTCTATTGTGTTCACTGACACACAATAAATAAATAATAAATATTTCATGACATATCACACAGCGCCATCTAGCCTCATACTAAGCTTACGCTTGTATCATGGGTACTACATAACGGATATATTACATACATATATACTTTTCTTTTGTAAATACATACTTATTATACATAGAAACGACCAGACTCAACACAAATACAATAGGAGGGTCTTTTTATTGAAATCCCTGATTTCATTTTTAACACAGCTATGACTACATAAAAAGTCAACCCAAACAAGCTATCTACAAGTTTTCTCCTCTATACATCCACAAGTGGGTAAACTCCGTAAATTGCTGTTACTACAAGTTGCGTACGTCTACTTCTGTATGAGATGTCATTATCTAATTTAAGGTGCATTATTGTATCATCACACGGGCCGTGATGGGCGTTAGGGTTTCCAAATTGAGATTGAAATTAGTTACCATATTAACCCGTTTTGATGCAATAAATTGTAGGTCCTTGCTGTTTGTCATAGTACGGCTGTCTTTAAGACATGCCAGGGGCCTTTAAGGCGGTTTGAAAACTGTTACATCGAAGTTGGCCACTGTCATACGAACTAAATTACTTTTTAATGCGAAAAACTCATTGAAAAGTTCGTAGCTGAGCTGTCAAAAACATTCACACATGATTACCAAAGTCTTTATCACTAATTATGAGTCTGGCAGTCGTTAAGCCATGCCAGAGGCCCTTATGGGGGTTTAATAGAGTCTCAACACCGTTGGTCACTTTTATTTGATAAGAAGAAGTCAAGCATCCGACAACCTCGTCTGTTAGCCGCAGTTACGATTTCGACGACAACGTCTCTTGTGCAGCTGTCGCTTTGAAAGAGTTGAGGGTCATGTGCCCTATCGTAAATGTCAAAAAGCGTTATTTTGCGTCTGAGTGTCCTAAACTTTAGTATTTCAGACGTTTATTTTTAATAAAAAGTTATACATTTTATTTTTCCCGAATGTTAATTAAACTTATGATAAGATTAGTAGGAGTAGAAGAAGAGTTTTAAAACTGCTTTCATTCTAAGACTATTTAATCACAAACCCATTATATACCTACATACATATATATAGGTATATACCTATTACACACACAACAGTTAGGTATTTGCCCAATTACACTGTCTTGACAATTAACAGCAGAATCAGTGATTATGTTGACATAGCACTACACTGTTGACTCTGTGTTACTTGTCTTATTGTACTGCGCGAGGATACATTATGTTCTTTGCATATATAATATACAACATGTACATAAATGTAGATTGATATAGATAAAGACGAGAAATTTGATGGATTGCAATGATAAAATCCTATAGATTTTAATATTATTTACGTAATGAATCGATCATTTGAAGTAACAAAACCTACGATATTTTTTTTAAAGAAAATAATAACATTACCAATGTCATTTACATACCGCAAAGAAATATTTCAATTGTACCAAATATATCTTCATCATCATCATCATCCACAACCTTATCTATCCCACTGCTGGGCATAGGCCTCTCTCTTGCAAAATATATAATATATTCGCCGAATTGAATGATTCTGCACTGAGCTGCTAAGTACTTAATATTTTAATCGAATCATGGCGCATAAATTAAATCTGCAGCATTTCTGTGCTCAACTTTAGTTGGTCAATAGTTTCGGGACAAATATACTTTTTCACACCTTTTTAATCTCTCACACGATCTTCTTCTTCTTTTCGAGTGAGAGTGGCCAACTCTGGTGTCGAGAGTTTATCCAGCCACCCTAAGGGCCTCTGACATGGCTTAACGACTGCCGTACTATGACACAATACATATAATAAACAACACCCAAACACCAAACGTTCACTCATCAAATTGTATCAAAACGTATCTCTCTCGCACAGTTAGTCAAATTGAAAGGAAGCCCTGTTAGGTATAATTCTACCTTCGGAGCGGTGGATCGTCAGACTTCTCGGAAATCAGGCCCAGTGGTTACCTTTGCAAATGGCGCTTTGTCACAAAAAATGTGAGAGATATATTGAGGTGTTAGGTGGTTGGCTGGAGGGTTCTGTTGGTATTTTTTAACTGTAATACAAACAAAATAGAAATTTGTCTGTATTACCACGCGGGTGTCTGGAGTTTTTTCGCTACAATCTTATTCATTCCCATAATGTACATCCTGAAGATGGGTGTCATTACACCCGAAACGCGAAAACATACGCGAAATTGAACGTGAGTGAAAACCTTAATTGTTACATATTGATGAGAATGTCTCACAATAGTTTTCATAATAATCTAAAAAATAGTAAATAACAATATGAAAAAAAGTCTAGAGCTTGATACACCTTTGTTCACTTAAATACATACTTGGTTAAAGTTTTTGCCTAACAAAAGTCACATGTCATGGCGCGTTTTCGTAACATAGAAAATACTGTCGCGCTCTCACCGTCACCGTTACAATTCAACCTAGGGGAGCATAAAAGAGGATCTGTAATCCATACCAAAAAACAGTGTGCTATCATTAAAATTCAGCGCATGTCACGACTAAGTATAGTGATAAAACCACTGTGGTTCTTTTATCTACACCCGGGATCCCAACAAATCCGCAATCATTTGTCCATCAGTCACAATGGCGCACCGTTAGGCGGCGCGGGCGCAGGATGTTAAATAATTATACATTTACTTCGGAACGGTACTGTATTGAAAACGGCATACTTTGCGCGGCTGATGCTCTGCTTTTTAGTGAGGGGAAAAACATGTCCTTTTCCAGGACTCCAATTGTCTTGAAACAACTATCAAGACTGAAATAATTGAAAAAAAACTTCATATTATTGTAAAAATTAATAAAGGAATGTAAAAATTAATAAAAGCGGGATAAAGGAACAGACTTGGATAATATCTTCTATGATATATATTTTACTATAATAATATATTTATCACATGTTGACCTGAGCAATTAAACAATTAATCTATTTAAAGGTTCATAAACTCATAATTGTTCAATTAACTTCAACCTAAAATGTTATTTAAAACGCCAATAGGACCCGATTCTGTAGAAAAGTTAGCGCAAATTACACAAACCCAGTGCCCATGTCAAATAATATGTAAATGAAGCCAACAACAATCGAATTAAACAACCGAATTCAACTTAAATGCGATTATCCTTCTTCCAAACAAATTAGGATAGTAAAAGTTATACTGCATTGTCCTTGTTCATTTAATTATTCAAACAATTCGATTATTTAGGGAGAGACTTGCAAATAAGTAAATAAAATTTGGGAAGAGAATTGGTACGTATTTTGCATTACAATTGAGATGATAGCGCGCCGGGTAATTGGGACTCATTTGTGAGGTTGCCTTTGTTTGTATAACTTCAAAATATAAACAAAATTAAATTAAATTGTGTAACACATGTAATCAAGTAGTTTTGAATCTAAGAGCCACGCTATTAATTCATTTGACTAAAAAAACCGGAATCTGTATTTATAAAAATGAAATTGTTTATTAACATTTTTAAGTACTTTTGTACACTTACATATTTTAGCTGTACATAAAAGTTAGTGAATAGAATGTAGGAATAACTATCATTTTATTTTTCTTACATAAATTTTGCCAGTCCAAGGACTGAAAAAAGTTTTTGTGTAAGCAAGACTAATTCCCCATCACTTTCCCCACCCCATCACTAAATGCCATCATTGCACCGGTGATTGGTGAATGCTCTGTAATTTGCCGGAAAATTGTATACAGATTGCAAATTCAGAAGCAGGTCATGGGATGAGTCTTTCGCATTTTGCATTTTTCGGCCATTTTTCACTTTTATAATGTTAACGAGAATTGTCATTGGGAATATTAGAAAATAAATACAGCGACAAATGTGCAAGAGTCGTCTTCTATATCTTTCATGGTCCCATTATTAGGGGTTAGGTCTCAAGTTTTATAGATTTGATACATAAGAGTAAGAGTAAAATTAAAAAATGAGCGTCTTCGTTATTTTTCGTAATTGTTTTTCAAAAGCTGGCTTTTGTTGATAAGCCTGTTGAAAAATTGATCCTATTAAATGTAAAAATAAATATGACGTATTACAAAGCAAAAACAAAATTGTCGCCAATGACAGTCGTTACGGTTTGAAGGTATGCATTTAATTTGTACCTACGTCTTATTTTTATTTGTTTAAAAAATACAGGTATATTTTAAGTTACGTAATGATTTATTTTCATAAACATTTAGTTTATATTACATTTTATCTCGGATTATCTTTGTGATTCTTATTGTATAACTGTATTTATGTAAGTACATATTTACAAACTGTGTTGCATGATAATGGTTAAAATATGGAATTCTTTAAAACAATTATTGTAAGACCTTGTGTGTATCTATGCTTCGCAAAAGAAATAAATATATTTGAATTTGTTTATTTTAGTATGCCAAGAAATCTTTCATATACGCTTATTATTTTCCGTATTTATTCATCAATGACGCGTCACAACACAACTGTGAGAAGTATGATACATTCCAACAGATTTTCCTCAAATTCTACATCTAACTAGCATGTAATTCGGTGAAATGTTATCTCTACATTGTCACGCCATGTTCGGGATTTACGATACAAGCAAAAACATGACTGTTACAAAAACTATTACTACGCGGAAATATGCAGCATTTATTATACTGCTTCATGAAATATTATGTTGATTTACATACATGTTTGTATGAAAGTGGGCAACTCTGGTATCAGAGTTTTTCAAACTGCCTTAGGGCCTCTGACATGGCTTAACGACTGTCGTGAGATGACGAACAGTCGAACCTACAAATTGTCATCTGATTCAAGGAATTGGTCAAAATTGAAAACCATATTTTGGTAACCCATCCATGCACGGACCGAGTCGACAGGTTGCCGCATTCGATTGCCTTTGCTTGCTAAGCTATGGGCGCTTCATGAAATATAATTATTATTATTTACTCGGCTAGCCACAAACTCCATTTGCACATGCGTCTTGCATTTTTATTTATTTATTTATTTATTTATTATGCGACACTGCAATAGTAAATGGAGCTCACATGTTATATAATAATTAAATAAATCTTATGGCAAACGTAGCCAGAAATAGTTGATGATATGAAATGCATAACAGTTCATGAAAATGTAGGTAGTTATTTCTATGAAATCTAAGCATGAGATGGGAATGTACACTGTATTTTACATACTATAATATTAACAAATCTGTTAACAATAGAAGGCAGCACTAATGTCACACTAGAGCTACATATTGGCCTGTATGATCACAACCCAGTCAACATTTTAATTCCATTTTATTCCGAGCGTAGATTAATCTCGTATGTACGTACCCACTTTCCTGTAGAATCATCATTTCGTGTCAAACGACATTAACCTCCGGTTCTATCTCTTTATGAATCATTTTCACCAGAAGTCATTTTATCATTGTTTCATGCAGTTTTTTTATTACCAAGAATTTTAGAGTTCGGGAGAAAAACCGTTTTTAAGTAATAAAATTATTTTGTCCTTGGTTTAGTGTTAAAAGATCACGTAGTACACGTATTCAGGTTTTTGTGTGGTCCTTAAAAAGTTTTGGAAAGTCATCACAAAGAATTGACTATACATTAAGAATAATTAATATGAGTATTAAAGAGCCTTAAAATGGCGGTGGTGACCATATTTTATTTAAATCAAAATGTTATAAACTTAAACTACCGGAAAAGGTATCTATTATTATACAGAATATTTTTAATGAACCTTAAACTTGCACGAAACCACAAAAATAAGTACCTAACTTACAGGTATCACTCTAATAAAATTATAAGCTAAATAATAAGTTTATGAAATTAACAGTTTAAGAAATTCACTCAAAATAGAGGTAGGTAAATAAAATCCTGACTTAGTTACTGGTGTCGCCAGATTATCATAGTTATGTAAAATTTATTTAATTTATTAGTTTCAATGATTAATAGATTAAATAAAATAATTCACCTCCTATTCCCTTACCTATAGTGGCACTCGATTAATCGTCGATGTCGAATCGGTGGAACGGCGCATCACTAAAATGACCCCATCTCTAAATAAAAGAGAAATTAAAATCAGACCGAAATATATCGTGCGTGTAAACACCGCTTTTTTCAACAAGTCTCCGCGAAATAGAACCCCTCTATTAAAGAGGGATCTCCGCGTTATAAATTTTATATATACTGTTGCAAAAATAAAGAAAAGGACAAGGGGAAGCAGTTTCCAGTCGCGCCTGCTGCTAGTATTCTGTGCTACCTACAAGGATATCAGGTGAGTGCCGCTTTCCTATTTGTATTCTCTCCTTTCCTCATATTTTTTTAATTTGCGACACTAGTTACTATTCTTTAACCTCGTTTAACATAAGTTACATCGCGAAGCATTACTAGTTTGAACTAAAAAATAATTCCACTAACTTATACTTATCCATATTTTACAGCCAAAACCACGGCAAAAACATAGTCAATCACCTGATCAAAAACCGCGACCGCAAAAAGAAATAATCAGACCTTTTATTCCAAACTAATTTCGTTCATATTTTGATGCGTTTTCCGTGACGTGGCGTGAATCGGCTGCGGTTACGATAACATGCGATCAACTGCTGAAAACTTTAACCCAGAATTGTACTAGATATATTGTATAACAAATGGACGCTCGCGAATTCGCTCGCATTATTTCAGGATAAAAAGTAGCCTGTGACACTTCTAAGATTTCATTCTACCTACATACTAAAAACAAGATGATGATTTCAGTCGTTTTTACGTTATGAGCGTTTATATAAACATAAATAAAATAAAAAAGCCTTTATTTTCTATTACTCCTTAAATTAACTTTATACATCCATGCATGTTTAAAAATTTAGAAGTTATCAGTATAAGAATTGTTAGTATGAGTATACTTTAGACTTCACTTAACATTTACATATTTTATTTCATAATTAGATTGAAAATACTACTTTGAAAACATCAAGTTCAAGTTGAGAATACAGTATTTAATATTAGGTGAAAATTTCATATGTCTAACATATTATATAAGAAATGTGTCCTAAACTATGAACATTAGGTATAAATTTGATTTTTTATTTGTTTTAGTAGGTACATTACGCGGTTTAAGCTTTATTATAGATTACAGTAATATTTGTTCCTCCAGATCTTAGGTATACAATAATCACACAAATCCTTTTACACCAATCTAAATCTGTATAAAACAACCATGATTAAAAGTATTTATCCTATAGTGCATAATCGTTGAAATTATATTATGTTTGAACAAATTTATGTAAATCATATTGGCATTGGTATACATACAATGATAACATTAAAATACTTTCCATATAGATAGCCCTATTCAATCACACAAAATGAGTATGTAGGTATCTTATTTTCATTTATACAGTAAAGCTTTGCAAACATATGTTATATAACAAATTCATATTACTCTAGCTGTACATATGTATTATGATAATCTTAACAAATATGTACGTTGTTTAAATGATATAGTATTTGTTACATGGTTAGATATTTTAAACAAAGTTTCAGGTAATAGTCGCTTTTCAGCGGAGGCCTCCCTCAAACCAAATCATGTATTTTTATAAATTATTTATACAGATTTTTAAAATATATTGCAATATATTTAGAGGTACTATATAAGTATGCATTTTTAGCAATAATAGTATATTATTTTATTACACTTGCTTGGGGGGAATTTGGTCTACTCCTCCACAGTGACCAGCTGGCTTGGAGGAGGTTCTTAGTTATGTATGTAGATACTTGTTTCAAATATTGCTTGTTTATTGTTGTGGGACTGACACCGCCAGTAGGTAGCTGCAGCCAGTTCTTACTTCACAGAGTTCTGGTGAACAGCAATTGTAGATTGATTATGTACATTTTTAGCTGATTTTTTCAATGATTTTTGAACTTTGTTTGTCTTTTTCTGATCAGGACTTTCAAAAAATTTGATTTTATTTTTCGATGAAAACATATTCGTATCCTCGTTTAATACAATAATCTTGTCGTATTTAATCACTGCTTGCTTACCTTCTTGGCGTAGTTGTTTAAGTTCTTCTTGTAATTCCTTGCGTTTTACTAATATTTTTGGGGGGTAGTCTTCTGTAATATAGTATTGAGTGTTTGCCAACATCTTTTTGTTTTTATTAATTTCCAGCTTTGTGCCTATAGAATTGAATGATATAATGATTGGTCTTATTTTGTCACTTTTTCTCCCCAGTCTTCTTATGCAACTGAATTCCAAGGAATGGTATTTAATTTTGAAGTTCTCATATAGAATGTTTATAATTATATTTTCCAATTCCTTGTAACTGTGCTCTTTTTCTTCTACTCCAAATAAAAGTATGTTTTTTCTTCTCGCCTCTCTTTCAAGAATATCTAGCCGCTTATCTTGTTCTTTGATCTTTCCATTATTTCGGTATTCTTTTTCTCAAAACCAGAAAACATTTCGTCAATTTTATTGTTTAACTTTTCAATCATGATATCTGTCATTTTCATGTTTTGTTGCTTTAAATCATCCGATATTGACTTCACAATTTTTATGATTCCTTGTTTGTTTATTGTATTAGCCATATTATGATTTTATTTTGATTTTTGGGGTAGTTAATAAAAACTGTTGAACACTCGACGAATATTCAATGTTTTTTCACTTTATTGGGATTGATTTATTTGGATTATACGTAATATCACTTCCAGATACACTTATATCTTGTTTTTTGTATGATTTCTTGAAGTTGGCGTCGAATAAATATTATTTAGATCACTTTTAGTACGGAGCGTATGTTGACGTTTCGCAAGGCGGGTTGCCAGTATATATATAAACATACAAACGTTTATTTAGTTGTAACATACGCGTTGCCCTCGATTAACACGGGGAATTAGATGGACCCGACAACGTTCCGTCTAGCTGTTAGCCTACGCCTAGGTGCTCATTGTTGTGAAGCGCATCGTTGCCAGTGTGGTGCATCTGCCGATAAGTTCGATCACCACGGGCTTTCGTGCATAAAGAGCGCGGGAAGATTTAGTCGCCACGCCAGTTTTAATGACATCATTCGTCGGGCTTTTGCCACCGCCAAAGTTGCAACAGTGCTCGAACCGAGCGGTCTTGCACGCAGCGATGGCAAAAGACCTGTCGGAATGACCCTCGTGCCCTGGAGGTTGGGGCGGCCCCTTGTGTGGGACGCTACATGTGTTGAAACATTGGCACCATCCCATCTCTCCGCGACACAGGGTCAGGCTGGAGCGGCGGCTATTCTTACTGAACAGCGCAAAAGGCTCAAATATATCACACTAGGTCGGGGTTATATATTTGAGCCTTTTGGCGTGGAAACATTGGGGCCATGGGGACCGGGAGCCCATAAAATATATAAATTTTTAGTAGAACAGATAGTTCAGGCACACCCGTGACCAGCATGCTGGCGCATTCTTGGCGCAAAGGATAAGCATTGCCATCCAACGTGGCAATGCCGCCAGCATGCTGGGAACGTTGCCTACAGATATACTTTTTATATAGGTGTTTTAAGTTTATTAAAAGTTTTAGTTTATAAGTTAGGTATTAATTAGTTAAGTTTTTATTTTTAATTAGTAAAATTTGTTTTGTAAGTTTTTATTAAATAAATACTAAGTATATCTTATTTAGTTGATATATAGATAAACAGACAAAAATTATACCCGTACATATTTTTTTCTTATATCTTCTATGTTCAGTATTTTGACTCTCGTCAGCTTTATTACATATATGTTTATAAAAGACTAGCTGTGCCCGCGACTTCGTCCGCGTGGAATAGTTATTTTGGCCATCATATTTATTTTTGCGAACAACCTCTTTAGCTTTATAAATTACTAGTGGGTGCTCGCGGCTTCGCTCGCATTAAGAAGTAAAACTTGCATCCCCTATTTTACCCCTTTAAAAGTGGCATTTATAGAAATCCTTTCTTAGTGCCGGATCCGGATGCCTACGTCATAACATCTACCTTCATTCCCAATTTCAGCCCAATCCGTCCAGTGGTTTGGGCTGTGCGTTGATAGATCACTATATCAGTCAGTCAGTCAGTCAATCAGTCAGTCACCTTTGAGTTTTATATATATATAGACATATACAAATAATGTTATTTCAAATGAAATGTATTTAAATTAGTAAATATGATAGAAAAATATTATTATATCATAAAAACTTGAGTGAGAACCTTAAAAACCATCTTACGAAACAATTCATTTTACACCTTTTGTAATAAACATTCGATTTTTTATCACATTTAGGTAATTTTGTCCCTAGGTAAATGAGAAGCGTAATAAGATAAAGTTAATTTTATTTTAAGCTAAAGATCGAAACCAACGGCATATTATGAGAGAGGTCTATACCCAGCATTGGGACGAAAGTGGCTGTGAATGATGATGATGAAATGAGAAGCGTTGTCTACTTGGGATAGTTTTTCTAACTGCCTAGTAACTTTGACATAGCTAAACTTTCCCCACACAGTAATGGTGTTACACCGCTAAACTACAGTCCTCTGCCAGGATAGTAGAACATTCCCAAGCTCGCAACCATAATGTCTGGGCGGAACAATGACATAACAACCTATAAACATCGCTTTATAACGAATTATTAATACTCATTTCTAATACGACTTTTTACATTGCTTTGAAATAAGGTTTATTGTTTATACCTTCGGTTTTTAGGCAAACCATCAGTTTCATCTTCTATCGAATCAACTCATCTGTGCTATGATTTTATCTACGAATGACAGTGCTAATTAGCCGATTAAGAAATAAAAACAAATAAAAGCAACATAATTGAGAAAATGTGAATGTTAGCGGCAGGTAAACATTATGTATTTTATTATTGTACCTGAAATAATTAATACTGATGGTTAGATTGTTACACATCATAAATCTTAATATATTATATTTTTTTTCTTTTAACTTATTTCTTTTTAAAACTATACTATTAGTCTATTAGTAAATTGTCTATGTATTCCAGAGTCTCTGTTACGAGTGAATCCGGGCGGCTACGTTAATGCGCCGTCGGCTCGCAAACGCAAACGTTTTTGGCAAACTCTCAACTGTCACACGCATCGCGCACGCCGACGGGTTAGGATCGTCCTACTCATAGATATGCGGACTAATATAGCTATACTATGCGTCATGGTATAGACCCTAAGGGCGATATGAAAACTCTCAACACGCGGCTAGGTCTATACTGCGTATACCCAGCCGTGGGACTTATACAGATATTGATAGTACATAGTAAGAAAGAAAATAATTTGCCATTATGTTACTTTATTAGACGTACCTATATGAATATATTTTGTACTTGAGAAAAATATGACTTGCTTGGTTCTTACTGAAAACCTGTTGGTGAGAATTAAATAAACACTCATCACAGTGGAACATTGTAAATAGACACAATTACATACACCCCATATATTGTATGTACTATAAATATGTACTTACATACATTTGCAATAGTACTTAAAAATCAATCCTGCACGAACAATAAAACTAGAAATGGATCCAATCCTCCAGAGATCTCCGCCATCTCTTGCACTGTGACACAAACACAACGCGCGTTTCATAGAAATTCCTGCAGCGGCGGGTCATATTAATCTCTTTCATTTCCACACGAATGTACCGAGATATTGTTAAACGTACCGTTAAATGTTCGCGATTGTACACTTTTAATTATTATGTCACGGTGCGATTGTTCAAGTAATTATGGACCTTATAATTTATGAACTTAATGGTGTTTATGGCGATTTTATGGCTCTTTAGCAAGATAAGGTGTTAGTGGGTGTCGGACGGATTATCTTGTGAATGGTATCGTTGTCTTGTTTAATGGTTGGGGGGAAGTTTACGATATTTTTTTAGAGATTTCTTATCGGGAGCATTACTTGTTAATATTGAGTACATACTTACATGCTTAGTCTGTTGATGTTACAAGCAGCGAAAATTTAATTACCTAAAGCAAACATAATATTGATTACAAGATCATTTTACGTTAAATTAGTTGTGTGTTTTACAATAATGTGTAAGATAAAAGTTATTGTATAACTGCTGGGATGTAGGATTGTATACTGGCTATGTTATTTAGTTAGTTTATAAAAAAAATCTGTAACCAAATTCTTCAAAGGGAAAGCTTTGACTCGAAAACTAAACTGTTATTATGACTGACATATGCTTATTTGACTGGCGTATTTGCGGTTCTTCCTCATTGATGTTCTAGGCTTTTCATGAGGCTAGCTTTAATCAAATGTGACTTAAAAGGTAGTTAAAAAAAATGATTTTGCAGAACATGGAATCTGAGAAGAATATTGCAAACTTCCATTAGAACAATAAAAGCGTCAGAGCAAATTAAATAATGGTAGAACTTTTGACATCCTGTATCTAACTATGTTTGTATTACTTTGTACGTCTGTATGTTCAAGTACACAACGTTATTTACGTCTCCACTTTGCACCAGGTTCGAGATGACGAGGTTCCAAGCCCGCCAGGTCAGCACCCGAGCCAAGGTCGCATCACTTGACTGTTAATATGCATCACGTCTGCACAGTTTCCTGTGTTTCCATCAATTTGCGGATTTAGTGCAGCTTTAGGCACAAGTATTATTACTTTAGGTACATTATATGATTGCTGTAGGTGCATATATGATTGTAATAGGTACATGTGTGATCGTTTTATTGCTTTACGTATGAGTATGATTTCTGTTGGTAGATGTATTATTACTTTAGATACATACAGAGTTCCTGGAAACCAACAAGTCTTCTGAGGGTGTGGTTTTGTACTTCAAAAGTTACCAAATTTTTGCTAATTTACAAGCATACGTAGTATGGAAACGATATTTTTAAGGTACATTGTACAAAAGCCCATTGAAGTTTATATATTAGTAACTTCTTCTTCTTCTTATCGAATGAGAGTGGCCAACTCTGGTGTCGAGAGATTTCAAACCGCCCTAAGAGCCTCTGAATTGGCTTAACGCCTGCCGTACTAGACAAACAGCCGGGACCTACAATTTAACGTGTCACCGACCCACGGAAGCGCCCAAAATGGAATGCCACTTTTCGGTCACCCATCTAGCGTCGACCTATGCTTAACATTGGTAATCGCATGCGATTGCCTCCGCTAGCTGAGCAACGGGCGCTTTTCTTCCTTCTTAGTCCCCCTCATTGTTTAAGTTTTCAGTATTGTGCCTTCTTATGATTTTTTGACTAATTTACACCATTTGTTGCGTTCTGTAGGTTAGTGCAGTCCAACGTTTATTAGAATCTACAGCTCTTTAGATTTTTTGCTAGACCACCATATTAGTATAAGCTACCAAGTTAGTCACTAGTAACCCTGTGTATCATTGCTGTAGGCAGATGTATTAATACTTTAGGTAGGTACATATATGATTGCTTTACGTATGAATATGATTGCTTTAGGTAGATGTATGATTGTTTTGATTATGGACGAAGGTGGCGGTTTTATTAGCGGATGGATGGTTGTTTACGTGAAGGGACTTTTGATGCTGACAAAGATGTGTTTGCAATGAACATAATTTTAGTTAATGTAGAGAGCGACTCACACTGAAAACTTTACTTTGAACAGGCTTATGGCTTAATAGGTACAGTTTTGTATATTTTACACTTATTGCAATTACAACAACCATTTTTAATTTTATTTACATACTTTTTTGGTTTCTTTTTTCTACTTCCATGCCATTTAAAAGCCACGGTTCATCGAGTTTTTTTTACGAATTTGGTTTCGGCCTCACCGCAGCACTTGCTCCGTCGATTACATAAAAATACATAAATCTACTTATAGTCCAAATAAAAAGCGAGCAAAGCCACGAGCATCCACTAATTACTCATAATTCGAATTATTTTCATCCATTACTGGGACCAACACGAAGAGAAAGTAAGTTTTCGTAAACAAGCAAGACATTTCATCCAATCCATTTCCAAAATAAACATCGAACCAGTACTGTAGCTTCCGAAACCAAGCTTCAAGGTTTCCAAGATGGCGGCCAAATAATCTCTACATGTCTCACATCAAAAGGAAATGCGCTGTTTATATTTGGGAAACGTAAACTGCACTCGCTGTTTATTTGGAAGCAGTTGGTTAACTTCTGCTTTTGGAGAATACTCGTGTCTTGACATAGTACTGGTAGGGAGTGGCGTAAAATATATACTTACTTGTAGTCTAGTTTAAGTAAATACTACATATTTTAAGTTAAAATTAGCATATGCTGATTGCTTCCAGTAATCAGCATTATGCTGAGTTGGGGCTGTGTTACGACAGACTTATTTAATTATCTATTGTATGTATATGTGTGTGTGTGTATATTTGGTAAATATGTCTCAATAAATGTTTTTCTATTTCTATTTTTCTATTTATCTTCTGAAATATCTACATCTTAATTTCCCTATTAACAATGCCTGACTATTGTAGGTACGAGTATCGGCAATAAATATTTTACAGCTAGCTATTACTCAAGTCATTGAAAAAGTTTTATCTGACTGATTTATCTGTTATAAAAGTCACAAAAAAAACATAACGAAAAACAAAGTTATTCTCGAATCAAACATAAATATCTAGCTATTTAAATGAATGAAAAAAGGATCTAAGTTGTTGGCTTATAAAAGTAGTAGTATATCAGAAGAGTGCATATCAATGTGATACACGTTTTCAGTTACTTATTGGTTAATGAAAAATGCTCTCAAACCAGCCCATTACAAGTCTATGTCACTCCAGCCTGGACGCTGCGATTTGATTTTGATTGGGAAAGTTTTGTTTGATTTGCATTCGATGAAACATGAAACTGACCATAAGTTTTGCTGCTGATGTTTAATGTTTATTTGATCGATCGAGCTGAACAGATAAAGAGATAAAAATAACTTTATTTAGCAAAAACTTAGGTTCTAACATACAATTTGTGCGCTACACTCCACACTAGGTTGCTGTGTACCAGTATTGTGGAGTGTAGAACAATGTTGATTCCAAAACGAAATACAGAAATTTTAATAAATTTATCGGAGGACAGTTATAAGAAAGCTAATAAACACCTAGGCTATATACCCGCAAGTCACTCTTCAGGACATATACTACATCCATACCAAAAATAACTATGATCGGTTGCATCGTAAATGCATGAAAAAGAATACTACACAATTTCCGTAAATAAATTTGACTAGAAGAATAATTTCTACAAAAAAACAAATACCAGCGAAACGATTAAGAAGAAATGGACTTACGCTTGGCCACTATTGATTACATTTGTCACAAGTTGTGTAACTGCGGTGTGCGTGTGCGCATACAACGGCGCGCCAAGGTTAGCTCGGCTCGTATATCCGACACTCCTCCTTTTTGACGTTTGTCAAATTACTAACAGCAGCGTGCGCTGGATTTAGTGAAAGTACCATTTTGGATTCGGTCCTCTGCAGTTTACAAGTTCAGTGAATTTCTGCAATTTGCTTTACTTTACTTAGTCATAGTACGGGGCGTATCGAAACAAAATACATCTTGACCTCCGAAACAAGACAATCCTTTAATCTTAAGTAATTCGGTTTTATCAAAGTAATTTTGAACGAGTGAATGAGAAATGCTAGTCGAGGTTTACACGCATAGGTATTTTCCCAAAAAAAAATCTGCCTAAAAAACTTTATACAACTTAATCAGTAGTAAGGTAGCGTGCGAATATGCATCTTGACCTCCGAAGGAAGCAAATACAATCTGTTAACTCTTGAGGATTACAAGTTTTTCTCCAAATCTAGTTGGCTATGCGAGTGTGGCTCAGCGGTTCCTATTTTTGCTTTTCATCCAAACGTACTCTGGTTTGTATCCAACCTATACCAATGACTTTTATCTTCAAGTTAAGTGTGGATTTTGCACTCGCTTAGCGGTGAAGGAAAACAATGTGAGGAAACCGACATGTTGGAGGACCACCATATCCGAGGACATGTGTCTTCCGTGGAAGGATCTGGGCGCCGGACCACGACGTATCTGCCCAAGAGAACTACCCTAACGAATTAATTCTGCGGGGGAGTCAGACTTTCAGTCATGAGGAAATACGACTCAAGAGAGAGAGTTAGGTTAGCAATAAATTATAATAAAATATTACCTACATATTTTCTAGAAACAAAATTAACCGCCTCATTCGATACCTACTATACCTACCTACACCTAGTTATGTCAGCAATGAAAGATTACGCCTATTTGTCACACTTGCACTAGTTTATGTTGCGGCTTCACTTGCGGTTACTTGTTTGTGAGCCGATGGTAATAGCATCATTAGAACTTTATGATGACTTCTTGTTTACATTTTAACATATTGGATTCCATGTACTTACTGAAGTACTTATATGTACATGTCTGTAGCTAGTCTCACAGCTAAAATTGGGCACTAGACGATAAAAAGTAAAGATAAATTAACTTTGAAAAAACGGATGATTCTACCAAAATAAGTTTTTTCTACAAAAACTAAACCTAAAACAAATGTTATAGCCTACTGCTGATCATATAAGTCTAATTTCTTGTCCGTGACTTTAATGATTTATAGATATAGTGATATAGGGATTTGAATCGCATTTTTACGCTGCCTTTATATCAAACAACCAGTTATTTAATAGTGTACTGTTTGACAGAAAACTAAAAAATACAATCTTTCAATTGCTCAGCACTTTATGCATCTTTACATCCTATCATGACACATTTTATCCGAGTACACGTGGAAGCACCTGGGCGCCTACAACAATGTATCTGCCCAAGAGAACTCCCCCAACGAATTATTCCTGCGGGGCAGTCACGACCCTCAGTCATGAGGCAATACGACTCAAAGAGAGAGACTTATTATCAGCAACCTGTAAAAACTACAAAAACCTAAGTCGGTTAAACGCACCGACAACGCAAAAAAAAACGTGGCATTATTATGAACATTGACAATGAGTGCTCAATGCCATGCGGGTTGGAATTCCGCTATAGGTTACTGTAGAATGATGTCTGGAAATGGCACGTTCATGAAACGGTTATTTTTTCTTATATTACATAAAATTATTAAATAGAAAAACTATTGTGGTGTGCTGTAAAAAATGGAGAACATTTTCATTTAGATATAAAGGCAGCGTAAAAATGCGATTCAAATCCCTATATCACTATATCTATATATCATTAAAGTCACGGACAAGAAATTAGACTTATATGATCAGCAGTAGGCGATAACATTTGTTTTAGGTTTAGTTTTTGTAGAAAAAACTTATTTTGGTAGAATCATCCGTTTATTCAAAGTTAATTTATCTTTACTTTTTATCGTCTAGGGCCCAATTTTAGCTGTGAGACTAGCTACAGACATGTACATATAAGTACTTCAGTAAGTACATGGAATCCAATATATTAAAATGTAAACAAGAAGTCATCATAAAGTTCTAATGATGCTATTACCATCGGCTCACAAATTAAAGCTTATTTATTTATTTATTTATTTTTGTGTGAATCACTCATTTTCATTTCAACTATTACATTTAAGTTAAGCTACACGATCTTGATCACCTTTTGACTAAATGCATTCCAGTTTATGTTATATTTAATGCCTCGTCATATCAGCCTTCGATTAGACACACATACTTTCATACAATGTAACTGTCGCTAACCCACCTTTATTCTTAAATAAAATAAAATATTATGTGTTATATCCCTTCCAGTACTCATAACAAAAGCGTTTGCTGGGCTAGGGCTAGATGGCGCTGTATGATATGTCTGCATTCAAATATAGATTTATTTATGCTATTACATATTTACGCCACATCCATACTTTTTATATCTGTGTCCAACTACAGGTTAGTATAAAAAATCCGGAAGACCATTCTACCGTGCGCCTGGGCATGTTTTATGTTAATCAGACGATGTATGACAGAAAGCATTTCTATGTACTTGCTAAGGATTGGCGCGGCGCCAGCGCGAGCTTCCTGGTTTATATACTATAGTTGTGTGTTATGTACTACGTATAATGTAAATGTGTGTTATATAACTCATGGATGATGTTGATAATTAATCGGGTTTTGTGATTGGAGTGTCATACTGGTGTGAAGCTAAGATATCTTTTGAGAATCGGTTACATTATGCTGAGTTGGGAATGTGTTGGGGCAGATTTATTTATTTATTTATTGTATGTACATATGTGTATGTGTATGTTTGCTAAATGTCTGTAAATCTGTCTCAATAAATGTTTTTCTATTCTATTCTACATTCCTGTACAGGTGTGCTTCACTAAAGACGGTTTTGCTTGTGCTAATGTCGCTATAGGTGACCCCTTAGACAAGAGGCATATTTTAGTTAGCGTACTGACGCATACTTATGGAATAGAAAGACCAATGTATAGGAGTAAGAATTCTCCCAATCCGTCCAGTGGTTTGGGCTGTGCGTTAATAAATCCCAATATCAGTCAGTCAGTCAGTCAGTTAGTCAGTCAGTCAGTCACCTTTGAGTTTTATATATTAAGATTATGAGCATCACAACCCAGTTAATTATAATCGTATATCACATATAAATATGACTTAAGAATATTGTAACTAAAATTCACTAACTTCAAATAAGTTTTATTAAAAAGCATATTATTATACATCTCGTGGCGTTCGCCATTCATAATTTTGCATTACGCCAATCATCATGATTTAGCAGGCTTGCGCCGCGCGCCTCCGTATTATTCACAATAGCATATTTCTCTCGAATAGCAATAAAAAGCTTATGCCAAGAAATCAAGGCGCAACACACACAAAACGAGAAAGACAACAATCAATTCGAAATCAAAGCTAGCTAAAATACATTAACCGAAGCATCTAATATCCTAAACATACTCCATAGAATGAGCTTTTTAAACAAATTGCATCGTCCATCACGGTTTAACAATTCAAACCGAAATTCGTATGTATTATGCCATGAAATATGAAGTTACTGCAATTTCGTACACATGATACGTTTCCCATTGCAATTATTTAACAGAATAGACAATTGTACTGGGAGAACTTAATACCGAAGTACTAGGGTATACTAAAGTGTGTTATTAGAGTCAAAAGATAGTTTTTAATACATGAAATACAATTTCCGTGAAATTCTGTACGGAAAAGTTGAAACTTTTTTCGATGTCCATTTTATGTCTAAAATGGACATCATTTTACAAAGGTTTAGAACGCTTCAGATACACAGATTGTTCACCTCTTCAGTGTTTGACTGACGGTACTAAAATGTATCAATCAATTTATCAACATCATTGCCATCATCATCATTAGCCCGTTATTGCCCACTGCTGAGTATAGGCCTCTCTTCTAGTACACCATTCATCCCGGTCCTGCGCAGATTGAATCCAGCTGCTCCCTGCGGTTTTTCTTATGTCGTCAACCCACCGAAATGACCTCCGTTAATCAATCATAATGACATAATATCTATTTATATCAAGAAAACAGCACGTCTCAATTTTTAATTCAACAAAATATGTCGACAGTATTTATATTCGGACGCCATTTGGATCGAAATTACTCAGAGCAATTAAGAAATTAATTCAACAAGACTCGTGTTCCACTCTCCATACGGAATGCCCTTCAAAATCCAAATAAAACTTATCGCAGATTCATGTCACGCGTCCGCCTCGGCGGTCCGAGACATACTGTGACACTTTAATCTCTTCAGTCATCGACATAGTTACAATGGACTGGTCTCCTCTTCCTCCTCGTGCTATTGCTGCTGCTGTCTCATGCTGTCAATACGTGACTCGCTGAATTGATTAATTCATTGGGGAAATCCTATTCGGTAAGAACATTATGGTAGACGCTCACGCCACGGGAAATATATTATGTGGTCTTCAGAGATGTCAGTTTGTCGAAGGTTTTCCTTCATTTTAAGGTAGTGAAACCCCCAACTAACTTGAAAATATAATAATCAATGGTGACTGCCCAGTTTATTAGTAAGCTTGCTGAGCGGAACTCGATTTTAGAGTAACTACGTTGCAACAATCGAACATACTTTATTCAGGACCCATCGTCCGATAGTGTTAATAGCTAATTCAATTGTATTGATCGTTTTTTTTGTGAAAAATGTATTGACAAGGCCTGTCCATCACATTACAACGTCGATGATCTTCAGCACAATTCTGCCAAGTCTCGCTCCGCTACTATCCAAGGTTGGACATACTAGAATGCGTCCAAATTAGTACATAGTACAATAAACATTAACAAACTGACAAATTTCGCAAACACACAACAGTTTACGCGTAGAGGAGTGCCCCAAGGCAGCGAGCTCGGCCCGGTCAATGTCAACACAATTGGAACAGTAGGTAACAAAATCGACACGATAAAGTATTCCCAGGATTTGCGTATTGTTTTGCTGCACATAAATATTTAAGTAGATTCAGGTCAAACTGTTTATGACCCGAGAAAAGACGATGATCCTCCAATTTATGGCCTGAACGTTAAATGCGATATTTGAAAACAGACATGTGTTCGACGTAGGAGAAGCGATCAGCGATGTTGGCACTACATTCAGAGGATGTAGGTGACCTGTCTATTTTGAGGGTTAATAAACTAAGCTCGCACAGGTCAAGGTTGTTTGGCAACAGACACCGGGGCAGCCCAAACAAAATGTTTTATTTCATTGATAGTAAAAGTCGCCAACTTATTTACTACGTCCAGAATTCCCCCCAAACCCAATTCTACAATTAAACGTGCCAGAATTAATAAAATTGCAAATTTGTCCCAAACTTAATTATTTGTTGAGCAAAACGTCGGATCCTTGATAAATTTTAAACAAATTACTTTAACAAATTCGGTTGAAACCTAAAAATAAAAAGGATCACTCAACAAATTAACGCTGCAACGAAGTTACGAGTTGTTGGTCTTATAAAAATGTTGACAGCGCAAACACGGCGCGACTTTTATGTTACGAAAATTTTAATCTCAATTATGTATTACAATATTTATAATGCTGTGTTCGGGACGCGCCAGAAATGCTGTGTTTTCTCTTTTCAGTATAGTAATGAAAATTTACGAGGTTTGGAGGAAAGTTTGGGAAAAATGCCACGAAGAGGTCGTACCTACGCATTCAGTGAACTGGCTGCGTGCCCCGACTCCGTTTGCGAGACTTAAAAGGGGAAAAACTTTGGAAGAAGTAAGAAATATCGTTAGCGAGTATATCAAACTTTTTTGAAATTGGTGTGGCGTTTGCTGGTTTCAACATTGGCTTGTGTTTATTTATGTTTGTGTGTTAGGTAAATGTAGGTAACACGAATGCATGCATGTAAAGTGAATGTTTTTTTTTTAAATCATATAACCTAAACCGATTACTTAATAACTAAATAATAACATTTTGGTTTTAAATTTACAAAGTCAAAATTGTTCTTTAAACTGTGTCTAATATAGTTTACTGTTTAAAATCTACAATACAATAAAAAATTGTTGCTTTGTACCATCTATTGCAAGATACTTTCTAACAAACGATCTCTACACCATATTCATACTTGTATACAAAATCTTATATTGAGCCATGATTTTCCGCTTGCTATTGCCAACAATTTTACGCAAGACTTGTTTATTTATTCCGCAGAAGGGAATTAGTGATATAAAGTGGAAGTTGGCACCAACGAGATGCTTAAAAGCTCCCAAATTGGAATAACTATTGCAAATTAAAATAGTAAACGATAAATGTAAAAAAATGTGCAAAATTATTACGTAATAATTGTGTCATTTGTATCATTTATCAGTGTTTACCTCCACAAAGAAATTATTTTTTATTATGCTATGTAAACTATAGCTATAATAATTGATACAATAAAATAAAAGCAAATTTTCCGTATTTAAACTAACATACTCTTGGCGGTAGTCTTGTGTGCCAAGTCAAGGTAAATAAATAAATATTTCGGGACATTGCACACTGCGCATTGGGAAAAAAACATTGTCATGTATAAAAGAACACTATTAGTTTCTGATCATCTGGGATGCAACTTTAGTCTCACAGTCCTGCCGATGCCAAGTTCTTTTTCAGTCGCTTATTTAGATTCTTTAATCAATCGTGGTTTCTGCGACACAGGATGTTAGTGCAGAACCC